>NW_020871663.1:705416-722916 GCF_003789085.1 Penaeus vannamei | reverse complement strand
ATTGGGAAAGATTACCGATGTAGGACTGTGAGACAGCCATTAACACCTACAGCAAAAACTGGATGTTCTTTGCTTAATTCTGTTGTATGCCTCTTTTTAAAATATTTTATTAGAGACTGGTTAATTAAAGCTAGAATATTTTTTCTTCTATTTAGTTAATTATTTGTAATTAGTAAGATGGGTTGCTAAATAGCATAATTCATGTGCATTACAAAAGAAGTAGAAGTGGATGATATGTAATGATATTACATTTGTCATTTAGTCTATTCCTCTTTGTATTTCTTTACTTAGCAACTGAAAAGCAAAATTATTTATGATTTACAATGAACATCTTTCTAGCTCATGCGACTGCAAATGTTGCTCGTCCAAGTGTGGTAGATGAGGATGATAAACCGATTGACACAACTCAACATAGTGATGAGGAATCTGACTCTTTCTGGGTTACCTCCCAGGGAAAATTCAAATTTAAAATGGAAGAACTACCATCTCACTTGCAAGTCATATACACCATACTGAAGGTAAGATTAATTTGTATGTGATTTTTAGCCTTTAATTGTATATTTAATATATTTATTGAAGGATGAGAGTCTGTTTCTTGGTTCACAGTGAAGGAAGAGCTCATGTGTTCAGACTGGTTTATTGGAAAAAGATGACAAATTCATAATTAGCAGTGATCCCATGTGCTGGTGTCATTTTGCCATTGATCTTGTGTCTAATATTTTCTTTCTTTTTGAACAGAGTACTGCACTTATATCTGGTATTTTATAAGAAAGAAAATCCACTTGCATTTGATTGTTATTTTTTCCCATTGGTTATTTCAGCGACTGGAAACAACAGAAGATGGTGATGTTGTTTATCACATGTGTGAATGTCTGAAATATTTGGTGCTTCATGGAGAAGCCATGGCTCATGCAGCAAATGAGCATAGAGGGTTTTTGATTTGGTGTCAAGAAAATAAGTCCATCAAAATGTGAGTATATCCTGATTTTAGGTTTATATATGGATTTACTATTTATAAATGTAGCATGTGCCTATGTTATTATTTATATTGTCAGAAAAGAAAATATAGATATATGATTTGGAATTTATCAGTTAATGGTAAAGTGACTGGCTTAATAAGTTTTGGGTTGTATATTATAAATCATGTTTAGTAGCAGTTCAGTTCCATATATTTTTTAAAAGAGTATGATTATTGTAGCCAAAAGTTTTCTTTTGATATAAATGGAAGGAAATGGATTTACCATATACATTAACATAGAAAATTATAATATTTTGGAATTCTTTTAGGGACATAATTACCTAAATATTTGATGTTATGTTAGATATTACAAATGAGTACATCATTACCCTTTCACAATGAGTTCCTCTGTAGCTGAACTGATGCAAAGGGCACTGACAGGCTCAGAAAATGGGAAACTCCAGCTTACTGCCATGACACTGACAGGGACAGGATTAACCCCTAAGATCTACAGACACTTAAGCATTTCTGTCCCCCACCTACAAAAAAGGTCTGATTATTCAAATTTAAGTTGCTAGCATTTCAAGGGCTCTATTTTACACTCCAGATAATTTATGTTTCATTGTCATATCTCCAAGTTCAAAGCATGTAGATGAAACATATATGAAGCAACAAAATCATATTTATCTCCTACAGAATGATAGGTTATATAATTAGATATATTCAAAAGCATCTATACGCATGAATAATAACAACAATGATATACCAGGAGGTAAATCACTGATGCACAATACTATGGTGTATGGACGGGAAAAATGGGAGAGAAGGTGAGGGCTTAGCTAGATGAAATATGCTATACTGTGCCAGTATTACTGATTCACACATTCACAAGAAGAAAAAGAGGAGAAATGACTTGATGACTGGCTCAGGGACAGGAGGGCTTACAAGAAGAATGGGGATATGGGGATGATATTGAGGTTGTGACAGGAGGAAACTTGTGAAACAGTGCCAGATGCATTAATAGACACTACATATCTCACAAAAAAGCCTGCCAGTTTTCATGGCAAATAGAGCTGGATGTACATCGTAAACAAAGCCATAATTGTGGTGAATAGGAGTACAGGGGATGAAAGAGATATGCCAGTAATGAACCTTTTCCCCATAATTGTGTAGGTGTACATGTATGTCTGAAGTGCATTACTCTAATTAAAACATTTTTAGTTCACTTTAAATTTTTTCTTTTACACTACTATTTTATGTTCCTAGCATGTGGTCGCTGATAGAAGCTGAATGGTCACATGTTGCTGAAGTCTGTGTTTCACTGCTGCTGCACTTTGTAACTTTACCATGTGGTTCAGACATATTCTGGAAGTTATGTGAAAACCATTTCAATCATCAGGATTGGAAAGTCCGATTTCAAGCAGGTTAGTTGACCCTGAATATCTGCAAACAGTATTATTGATAACTTCATTGGTAGAAATCTGTTTTTTCTACTAGCAGCTGTTTATAGATAAAACAATATTCCTCTTATCTTCTCAGTTGAAAAGGTGGTGGTCATCGGACGGTTTTTAGGGTTATCTGCTGTACGACAGTGTCCAGGACTGCAGGCAGCAATTGCTCATGCATTTTGCTTCCTCATTGCATCTTTAGATGATATTAATGTTGCAGTAGCTCAACGGGCTTCTCTTTACTTGACAACATTACCAGACTGTGGCCTGCGAGCACTTTGTTGGTGCTTAGAACAACAGGTAATGATGGAGTATGATGAAAGTGATTTTGACTGTGTATGTATTTCTAGATTATTTCTCTATATGAAATCCATTTCCTGTTTGCATCACCTGTGCACCATTTTTCCTCGTTTTTCTTCCAGTTTGATAGTGTTATAATGGACAGGCCTATGATCATTCAGGCCCTGCATCAGTTGAGCTCACGTCTTCCAGATCGTAGAATTTTGTCCTGGGAATTCTTTTATAATCGATTTGATGCACTTTATCTTGAAGCTCAGATTGCACTTGAAAAATATGGAGACATTGCATTCCCAAGAGGTAAGAAATCTGATAAGTATAGGTTTGTTATGACTAAAGTTGTACAGTAACATGTTTTTTATCTTTCATAAAAGAATTTTCTAATTTATGTTTGAATGATATATAATTTTACAAAGTATGAAATCCTGCTTTAAGGCTTTTATTGCTGAATGTATTTCTGTTGAGTTGATATATGGAGAAATTCCTAATTCCATTTTGAATTTCATATTCCAGACCTGAAAAATTCAGACATGACAAGTGATGTCTTTGAAAGAAAGTTAAGCAAAGCAAAGGATGCTTTGACTTTGGTTCAGAGTGCAAGTGTTCGAACTCTCTCAGGATCTCTTGGCACAAAATGGCCATACAAACGGACAATGTCAGCACCAGCCAACATGCTTAATCGTGCAGTTGAGAAACAAGGTAGGCATGAGCTTTGATATTCAGTTAAGATATTCATTAACAAGAATAAAGATGGTGATTTTTAATCTCTCAGATTACATAAAAGTATATACTTTATAATTTTTTATATTTCCATAGGGCACATCAAATAGTCATGTCAAGAAAGTTTCTTGTGTTTTGTACTTATGACTTAATCTGTGATGTTACAATGATAGGTATGGAAGTACACAAACAGAAATGTAGTTTGTAGAAGTTTGTGGTATGAATGTAAGTTTGATTTTAAGCAATTTTAAGAACTATTGCTGCAGTTTAGATACAATTGTGATAATATTCAATGTGAAACACTGCACATTTGTGTTATTTGTGGTCTCGTGTCTCATGATGTAACTCTGTCAATTGGTAGGGCTAAATGTCTGCATGGCACACAAAATATAGAAATGATGTTATTTGATTTTAAATAGAACATTTGCTTTCATTAGAAATTTATAAGGGATTTGGAGATGCAGAGTTTAGACTCACACTATGTGACTCTCAAAACAAAAATCTTTCAACTGATTATTCTCTTGCAGCTTTTGTGAATTTAATTTTTGAACATGTATATTTTTGGGGTCCTTCAGTTTTCCCTTGTCCTGAGGTTTTCCACCTGTCTGGTATTTTATGAGTTTCATTTTGCATTAGGTCTTTTTTTTTATAAGGTGTAATACTCATATGATAGATTTATATTTTCGACTTATCTTTGATATTGCCTGCAACATTGCCAAGGACAGTTTTTAACTCTGTGAAATTTTGTATCTGCAATTGCTGTATAGGGATCCCTTTCTGCTGTTGGACTGTTATTGGACTGAGCATTGGACCCAGTAGCATTCATGTGGTAAAATCTGACTACAATAAAAATCCAAGATTGCTAATATTAACACAAAAACTGCGACAAACATCTCATGATGTAAAATGGGGTGACTGCAATATAGAACTTAAATTGTAGGGAGTTCTAAATCATATATTGAAACCTTTATGAGATTCCAGTGACCCATAAGTGGCAACAGCTTCATGAAGATGAACAAAGAAGATTTTTTTTTATTATTCAGTGCTCTAAATGTATATTGTATGATATACATATATTGCATAATGTGTATAGGGTACTGTAAAATTTGATATTCTAGAACTTACATTTGTGCACCATGGAGTTGGGTAGGATTTGATTTGCACAGGTATTTGGTTTTAACTCCTGATTTTTATGTATTGCAGTGTTATTCAATTATTACATTTTATTCACTGTTGTTTGTTTCAAAAGTATGTTGTCTGAGCCTACCTTCATAATCTGATGAATGGATTTCTTTATTTCTATTCATTTTATTTATCCATTTTTATACAGTAACTAACCACAGTTTTCACTGCTTTTGCTTACTGATTTTTCCAGTTATAAACAGGAGTTGCTAAGTACATATTAATATGGTCACAAATACTTACTCTTTGTTATATTTACACCATTGTTTATTAACCACTTGTTGCTGGGAACAAGTGCTGGCTGTTTTATTTTATTACTTATTTTTTAAAAACATAGATCACGGTGGTAATGATGATGATCATCAGCATATTATGATTAATGTTATCATTGTTATTATTTTTATTGTCATTATCATTATTGATATTATTATTGTTGTTCTCATTATTATCATTATTGTTGCATTTATTTTTATTATTTTTATTTTTATTGTTTATTGCTGTTTTTGTTATTATTGTTGATGTCTATGTTGTCATTGTTATTGCTATTATTGTTGTGGTTATTATTATTGTTATTTATTATTATGAATGTTAGTACTATTATTATTATTATTATTGATATTATCATCATTTTTATTATTATTATTATTGATATTACTTTTATTTATGTTACTATTATTATTGTTACTGTTATCTCCATTATAAATATTGTTATCCCTATTATTATAATTTTAATTTTTGTTGTTGTTTTGTTATTATTATTATTCTCATCATTATTGTTTTTATTATTATTTTTGTTATTATTGTTGTCGTTATTATTATTATTATTGTTATTATTATTATTGTTATTAGCATTATTATTATTATTATTATTATTATTATTATTATTATTATTATTATTATTATTACTATTAATATCTTTAACAATATTAATATAATTGTTATTATCATTATGTTGATATTATTATCATAATCATTTTTATCATAATCATTATCATTTTTATCATAATTATTATCATTATTATTATTGTTGTTATTATTGTTATCATCATCATCAATCATCATCATCATCATCATCATCATCATCATCATCATCATCATCATCATCATTACTAAGACTATGACTAATGTGACTACGACTACAACTACAACTATAACTACAACTACTGCTACGACCACTACTGCTACTACTATGACTAGTGCTATAACTACTACTATGACTACTACTACTACTACTGCTACTACTACTACTATTATTGTTATTATTGTTATTATTATTATTGCTATTACTATCATCATCATCATCATCATCATCACATGATTATCTAAGTTGACATCATCACCATTAATATCTTTTTTATTTATTTATTATTATTTTTTTTTTTACAAAGAATCTGGTTAATAGGTGAAAAATTTCTATACACTTCAGGAGCCATCTATGTATTAGAAAGGCAACTCAAGATTTTTTTTTTATAAGAAATGTAGGTTTTGATTACTGCATTCTGTAGCAAATAATTGCTGAGGTATTCCTTTAATAATTTTTTACTAAACATTCTACAGACCAGTAGTATATTACTGTTCAGCACACTACAAAGCAACCCATTCATGGTTATTTATTGATACATCCTTTAATCTTCGTTGATTGTTGGCAATATTGTTTGTCATCTGCTTCAAATGACAAGTTTACAATGGGTAAGGTTTATAAAACAATGTTTGTTTACTACCATTACTATTAACCCAGCCTCCCAGACTTACCAGAAAGATGTTATAGAAAATAATGACTATTGAAACCATAGCTGTTGTGTAAATGTATTACATGGTCTTCAGTCACCACTAGTGACACTAGAATATGGAGATCAACTTTGAGTTTTATGGCTGCTCTTTTTCAACAAATAATTTAGAAATATAAGCCCAATAATAATTAAAGGGAAATTCATTTAACTTTCAAACTTAAAATGCCTTGACAATCCTACTTATGGAAACATTTGCCCTAGATGGCAAAAACAAGATCAAATATTTACATTTAAGGTTGATACAAGACTGAACATAAGTAATTCATGACTTTGGTAGAGGTGAAAGAATGGGTGCATTGATGTGAAGAACCTGTAAAAGTCAGCCCAGTCCAATTATCCTAGATAGAAATTCAAGGCAAGGAAATTTATGCTACAGATAAAAATACATATTAGAAAAATTATTACCATCCAATTGGCATTTTCGCTCTCATTTAGAAATCATGCTGATGGTCAGATCGTTATCTACTTAACCCCTTCGATTGTCATTGAGATTTTATACTTTTTTACCTGTGCTCCTCCTGTGCAACTATATCAAAGAAATGGCAATGATAAATTAATTCAGTGTACGCTACCATCTTCTCCCATTTTTTCTATATACAGTCATATTTGCCGGTGCAACTCAGGAAAATTATATTTCGAATCTTAACGTTAGCCCTTTAAAACAAATTCCTTTCATCTACAAAGTATCGAAGAATATCTCCTGCTGCATTCTTGCTTTTTTTTAAAATCCTCTTGGCATTAGCAATATTTAGGACGCGAAAAGTAGCTGTTACCAAGGATAAAGGCTTGAAATACTCTTTTTCTTTCTCATTATCAGCCTTCTTCAGCTAATTTCCTGTAATTGAATCAATTCGACTAATACCGATTAATCAAAAGAAAAAGAGACAGAAACATTGTGGTCCTATTTTCTTTCATAGCATTTTAGGAATGTGCGTATATAGTATGATGTATTATATATGTATGCTGCGCTGGTACTATTATTATTACTTCTATATATATATATATATATAGATAGATAGAACTAGAGTTATTAACATACTATCTATACATACCAACGCACTCTCATACATACATATCCATACATAACATACATACATACTACAACGTATACATACTTCATACATACATACATATCATACACTATCATACATCCATATATACAAACATACCATACATACATACCATACATACAATACATTACACACACTACACCATTGCATTACGATGCTTACCATACATTTACAGTTATAACATACAAGTTACATTACGAACACATGTTATACATAACATGTGTATGTGTTGTGTGTTAAATAATACTATATTTAGCTATATATACCTATATATTACCCTATATCATATTATTATATATAGTATATTATATGATTGTAGGTATATCAATCTTATTAATTCATTATCTATCCATATCGTCGTAGGCTATAGATAGTACGGAGTATTAGGTAGACTTATAGGCCAGATTAGCTGAACTACGACGGCGTTCGATATGTTACCTGCGCCTAAGTTAGGATAGCATAGTATAGCAGAAGACCAGGAACAGGACAATAGAACCTATAGCAGTTGACTTGAGATTGAGCCTTTGATTGATTTGGATTGGATTTGTTATTGTAGGGTGTTACGCATTCACTACATATACATAACCACCCCCTATAACCGTCAATTTATTATGATATGTCTCGTATCAGATATATATATCCTACTTATCGATACTATTTTATATCATAAAATATATTAATATTATTTAGATATACACTGACCTATTATACGTATATATACGACATCCACACTATCATACAACATAGTACGTTATAGTATATAATTCATCGCTGATTATTATATGGTTTTAGTGATAAAGGCCTATATATATTATAATTATATCTCACGTGAGTATAGGTTGACATTATTATTAGTTTTATAATATCAACGTTATATTATTATGCCAACTTTACCATTAACTGCCGTATATATATTATAAGCTATCGCTAACTCTATAAGTATTATTTAGTCCGTATACGCAATACATAACTATGTTAATATGTATAATATTCAGTTTACATAGCGTACTATATAATACGTATTACGTTTATATACCTATATATAGTAATGTTTATATATATTATATATATATTATATATATGTGTAGCTGTATATATGCTTCCCTTATATATATTACCGGTAGAAACCCTAGTATAATATTGTGACTCCATTTATAATATATATATATTAATTAGTATATACTATATAGTCGTACTGATAGTATATCTCTCTCTTCTTCCATCTATCTTTATTCATACTCGTTTATTGCCTATGCTCATCTATCTAATCTATAGTACATATATATGCTAGGTCTATATATCATATCATTATATATACTTAGCTATTATATCTGTTAGTAGCAGTATATATATATGATATATATTCACAATATATAATATATAGGTATCTATGTGACTATACTAATATATTCATACGTTTATGTTATCTATATATAGTATATAGTATATATATATATATATAGTATATTCGGTATAAATATCATATGTGACTATAATATATTAACTCGGTTTATACTATATATATTATCTATATATATTAATACATCTATATATCCTCGTTATATTATATATTTATTACTATATATTTACCTTCTGTAAGTATTATGTTCAGGCTACGCTATCACCTAATTCTACTTATATATTATAGTATATTAATATTATCTATCTCTCTCTTCTCTTCACTCTCTTCTCTCTTTCTCAGGTCTCATCCTGTCTCTCTCTCTTCGTGTTCTACTCTCGTCTCTCCTCTCTCTTCCTCTCTCTCTCTCCTCTATTCCTCTCTCTCTCCTCATCTCTCTTCTTCTCATCTGCTCTCTTCTATCTCGGCTATCTCCATATTATATTGTTTATATATATAGTATCTTATATTATGTATTATATATATGTTCTATTATATAGTCTAAGTAGTATGACGTCGTATAGTATGATGTTATGCTATATCACCTGCTCTATATAACTATTATATCGTATTATATATACGATATAGAGGTATATATTATTTATATTATACGTCCTATAATATACAGTATTTTATATTATATTGATCTACCTAGCCGGTATATCCTGTGAACTTATATATGATATATAATAGTTTTATGTAATATATTATACTATATATAGTACTATATTTACTTATAATAATTATAATTTATACGTATAGCTGTTTATTATATATTATATATTATATGTATTCACCTGTATATAAATTCTAACGTTATACGACCATACATTCCACCTCAGCGGTATTACTATATTACCAGTAGTTCTAGTTATTCTATATATGGTAGCTCTATTATTAGATACATAGCCACTAGATATATACCCAAATTACTACTATATATAAATACTTAATCTATATATATATATGATATACTTATATATTATTTATTGATATATATTATATAGCCAACATAGTATAGCTTTATATTACAGTAACTATAATAGTTGATAAATTTACTATAAATATATAACTATATATGAATAATACCTCCTTAATATATAATAATATTGTATGATACGGTATGTACATTTTATTACAGCTATATATTTAGTTATCAGTATATTATATCCTATTATATAGGTATAGTATATATACCCTGTTTATTGTAGATATGTATGTATATATTGTAAAGTGGTATATTTATACCTCGCGCATAGCTTATATATATAGATTACTTTTATTAGTACAGGTGTATTATCTATATATACTCTATCGTTATATATACTTCATCGTTACATATTCATTATAGCATATATTAATAGCTAAGTATACTAATATATATGTATATATATAATGTTAGTATATATATGTTATATATACGTATACTAATATATATATATAGTATATATTAGATATATATGTTGTGTTATTATATATATGTATATATCCATATACTATTATTATATATATATTCTTAAGATATGATAATATATAATTATTTATAAATTATATATGTACTTATCATATATCTCGCACTGATAATATTTATAATTAGTATATAAAGTATATATATATATAATAATCCTATTATGTATATATGTAATATATATACATCACTATATGCATATATATTATGTATAGTAGATATATATATATTATATATTATATATATCTATATTATTCTTATTATATCATACACTTCTATATATATGTTTATTATATTAGCTGATATATTATTAGTATATAGTACTTATTTAGTAATATATATGTAGATGCTATAATGTATATATATATTATAGTATTATATATTATATTCTATTATTTATATGATGTTTTATTTATAAAAATATATTATATATATCAGTAGTATGTATAGTATTACTACTATAATGCTATAGGATTATTATACGGTACTACATATAGTATATATACATCTATAACTATATATATATACATATACTATAAAATTATATATTATATATATATATATACTCATTATATATAATATTATATGTATATATAGTATTGTATATATAACTATGTTATATAGTATGTAATTATATATATATACTATATTAGTATATATTATATACTATTATACTATATATGTAGCTCTATAATTCACATTAGATACATACATGATATATATATATGCTATCATATATACTATATACAGTTATCATATATATATATGCTAGATAATATATATATATACTTATTAATTAGTCATTATATACTATATATTATATAACATAACATACATTTACATGATGAAATATATATACTACTTAACTAGGTATATGCTATTATAAGTTATACTAACTATAAATATATATTCATACAACTTATAGCCTATATTTATTGTATTATACTAATATATATATATAAATATATCATCCTTAGAACATACATAAATACCATATTATATAATATAATATTATAGTATTATATACACGTATTGACTATATATATTTATATAATATATATATACCCTATCCTTATATTTATATACATACATTACATTACATGAAACTCCATATAGCTATTAAGTTACTATAATATACTATTACGTTACCTATATACTTATTAGATAATATATACTAGTATTCCTACTTCGATATATGTATGTATCTATCATATATATATATTATATCATATAATATACTATGGTAGCTAATATATTATATATCTATCATACGACCTATCTACATACATTAACTATATATAATATGTACTATACTATATGTATATACATATCTACATATTATAAGTATATATATGATATAACCTAGTATAAAGGTTACTAATATAATATATATCATACATATATACATGAATATATAATACTTACTCTTATATAATATATACTATATATCTAGTACCTATATCTATTATATATATATTATTATATAATAATTCTATTTATATATCATGGTATATAATATGTATTATGTGTGATATATAATAACGTATGCATTATATACATATGAACACAAGCACAAGAACAGTAACATGTACAAAAATATGAAAATGAAAACAACCACAATAAGAATTTAAAATAACTGTAATGTTTCAAACTCTTCCTGAATTCCACTTCAGACAAATAATCTATTTTGGTTTATTAATTGTCTGTAGAGGAACTCCTGAAGAGTTTGAAATTTGTTTCCAATTCTTATTGTGGATGTTTTTGTTTTTTTGTATATATATATATATATATATATATTATATATATATATATATATATATATATATATATATACACACACACACAACACACACACACACACACACACACACACACACACACACACACACACACACACACACACACACACACACACACACACACACACACACACACACACACACACACACACAAACACACACGCACACACGCACACACGCACACACAGTAGCAATATTAACAAAGAAAGGAATTATTATAAAGGAGTTAAAAATTAATCAGGACCCCATAGTGGAAATGAAGGTAATTGAGGTAGAAATAAATGGGGGTATACATAATAATAACCACGGTATACATGCCACCTCAAACATCAGTGTGGTCACTAGAAAATTACCAGAAACTATTTCAAGAGACAGTAAAGAGCCTGGAAGCAGTGCTACAACTTTCAGAAACCAATTCAACAGAAATTCTTATAACAGGGGATTTTAATAGCAAAATCGACTGGGAAAGTTTCGATCCTAGAGCACAATCAGATTCGTGGAATGCTAAATTACTAGATGTCATAAATGAGCATTGCCTTTTCCAGAATGTAACAGATCATACCAGGATAAGAGGGCTAGATAGGCTGTCTATGCTTGACCTAATATTTACAAAGCGTAACGATGATATTAAGGATATCGAGTACTGTCCTCCTTTAGGAAAAAGCGACCATGTAATGATTAAACTAAAATACTGTCTGCTATAGGAAAAACTCATCGTAAGCAAGGAAAGAAAGGAAAAGTACAATTACAAAAGAGGTGATTATAGAAGCTTTAAATATTTCTTTGATAACATAAACTGGGAAACACTTCTGGATGATGAAAACCTTAATGTTCAGTATTCAAAATTTTGTGAGATCTATAAAAAAGGAGTGGAAAGATTCATATCCAAATTCAAAATTGAAGCAAGAAATGGCCAAAATGGTTCAACGACAAATGCAAGAAAATGAGGGAAAAAAAGCATCTCCTTTGGAAAAGATTCAGAAGGCATAGATCTCAGGCAGCATATGAAAGGTATAAAGTAGGAAGAAATGAGTATTCCCAAACCATGAGAGAGGCGAAATTAGACTTTGAAAAGGATATAATCAACAAATGTACAAGTCAACCAAAACTCTTCTTTAACTACATAAATAGTAAAACTAAAAGTAGGGATCAAATTAGCGCCATCAAAGACAATAACATTATATATTCTAAGGAGGAAGAAATGTGTGAAATCATAAATCAGAAATTTCAGTCAGTGTTTGTTCAGGATCCATGCTTTGATATGGCAAATACCCGTAATAACATAAAGAACATTGAAAATAACATCCTCAAAAAGAATGAAATAAAAGATCTACTAAAAGGATTAGACAAGACCAAAGCAGAGGGACCAGATGAAATTTCTAACTGGGTTCTTAGGGAATGTGCCGAAGACCACTGTACTCCTTTATTGTTAATATTCCAAAATTCACTAAGACAAGGTAAACTACCAAAAAGTTGGAAACTCGCAAATGTTAAACCCTTATATAAGAGTGGCGACAAACAAAACCCACTAAATTATTGACCAGTTTCATTAACTAATGTAGTATGCAAACTGCTAGAAAGAATAATTAGAAAACAATGGGTTGAAATGCTTGAAAACACGAAATGATACCAAATAAACAATTTGGTTTTAGAGAAGGAAGGTCGTGTGTAACAAATCTCCTCAGTTTTTATGATAGAGTATCTGAAATATTACAAGAAAGAAAAGGCTGGGTGGATTGTGTGTAATTAAACTTTAAGAAGGCTTTTGATAAGGTGTCTCATAGAAAACTATGGTGGAGTGAAAGGCAACTTAATCACATGGATGAAAGACTTTCTTCATGAAAGACAAATGAGTACAGTAATTAGAGGAAAGCATTCTACATGGCGATGAGTAACCAGCCGAGTACCTCAAGGATCGTTGTTGATGCGCCGATTATGTTTACTATTTTCGTCAATGATTTAGAGTCAAACATAAGCCCAGGTAGTTATCTGAATATGTTTGCAGATGACGCAAAGATACAAAAGAGGATAACAGACAACGTCCCATGCCAATGCCTCCAAAGTGACATCGAGAACTTATTCACGTGGAGTTGTACATGGAAAATGGAATTCAATACCAATAAATGCCACGTAGTTAGGTTTGGAGAAAGTAGAAATCGCCCACTATTCCAATACAAATTAGGGGACGCAGTATTAGACACAGCTGACAGGGAAAAAGATTTTGGGATAATCATAAATAGAAACCTAAATCCAAATGACCATATAAATGAAAAGGTCCACAAAATGTTAGGACTGATTGCCAACATGAAGAGGGCATTCGTGTATGTGGACGAAGATATGGTAAAGAAGATTATTAAAGCAATCATAAGACCAGGTTTTGAGTATGGTGCAGTGGTATGGAGTCCACACTTAAAAAAAGATATTGACAAACTAGAAAGAGTCCAAAAAGCGGCGACAAGATGGGCACCTACCCTAAAAGATCTGAGTTACGAAGACAGACTACAGAAATTAGGACTTACTACCTTGGAAGAAAGAAGGAAAAGGGGGACATGATTATGCTTTTCAACTGCATTACAGGAAGAGTGAAGATAGATAAGGATGACTTTTTTATCTTGAACACAAGAAGAACAAGAGGACACAACAAAAAGCTGAAAGTAAAAAGAGGTGATGAAGATGTCAAAAAATATAGTTTCCCAAACAGAATTATTGAATCGTGGAACAGTCTCCCCAAACAAGTAGTGTGTGCCAAAACTGTGCATCAATTTAAAAAGTCATACGATAATTTAAATATAGCAGACGGGACCACCTGAGCATAACTCTTCTCCCGTATTCAAACAATTAGGTAAGAACAACTAGGTAAGAACACACACACACACACACACACACACACACACACACACACACACACACACACACACACACACACACACACACACACACACACATATACTATTTGAACTGAACTTCAGAGAGTAGTTGTAGTGGGTGTGAATGCCCACTGCTATGGTTAGTTGTTGTAGGTAAAGACAAGTTGTACTGGGGAGCCAGAGAGGCTCCCAAATCGGAAAATAACAGGACAGTCCTTGTGTTGCTGCCGCTGGCTGAGGTGTACCTGGATGATCCTGAGTTGATCTCGGTTATGTATGCTAAAGCTGAAGTACATGGGGGCTATGTAAGTGAACATGGAATGAGGGGAGTCTGTGATCCATTCAGTCAGTTCTCAGCAGTGAGATACAAGAAGCACCTGCAGGTGAGAGATGGAGGATGAAGCTTTTGGACCATGCATGATCAAACCTGGGAAGTATGTGGAGCTTAGTTGTGCAGGCTGTGGGTCATGGCTGCTGCAATATGATACATATATATTATACATATATATGATATATACATATTATATACATATTTTATATATATATAAATAAATATATATATATATATAATATATATATATATATATATATATATATATATATATATATATATTATATTTATACACACACACACACACACACACACACACACACACACACACACACACACACACACACACACACACACACACACACACACACACACACACACACACACACACATACACACATATATATACATACATACATATATATATATATATATATATATATATATATATATATATATATATATATATATATATATATATATATATATATATATATATACATATATACATATATGTGTGTGTGTGTGTGTCTGTGTGTCTGTGTGTGTGTGTATGAGTTGATTTTTATGTTATTGGTATCAGTGGTGTTATGATTATTATGGAAATTATAATTTTTATAATGTTATTGATATTGCTAACAAGCAATATAAGAATAAAGAAGCTATTTTCAAAACTCAAGGAAAAGGGTAAACAGGTGGTAAAGGTTGTACAAGTAATTGGCTCCTAGGTAACTAAGCACTTATGGAGTTTTCAATGTGTAAAGACAAAAAATAAACTAAACTTACAATGGGCATGGCATATACTTACATGCCATCCCCAGTGGCAGCACATTAAATTTCCTCTTTTTTTAGTCAGAAAGAATATAGAATACTTAACATCCTTATAGACTAAATTCCAGGTTAATATACATTTCCCTAGAAATTTATCAACTCTGATTGTCAGTATCCTAAATTAGGTACTCTGGTTCTTTTGTATATTTTTTATACATACAAGTAAAAGTCCTGTTCCAATATAAAATATAATACAAATCTTGCTTTGCTTCATACTGTGAGTATGGTGTATTGCTATCCTGTGCCTAATTCTATAGTGATACTAGGTGTCATTGGTTTAAATTTTTCCTTATGTAAGAAGTATTTGAAATATGTAAATGTCTTCAATGATATCAATAGAACTCCCTGTAATGAAAATCATTAGTCTTAAATTGTATTTGTTTCTGTTAGCATTCTCAAAAGTATTAAAGGGAGACTACAGCTGACAAAATTTATGAGTATGGATTTTTAGAAGAATATTGATATAGACAAGAATATATATTGTATGTCAAAGTACTTGTTAACCCACTACCGCCAGTATATTTTGAAGCAGAAAATAAAAGTTTACGGGCAGCTACAAAATTGGCGCGTGGGGCTGGCCCAGACTCTGCCCGCGTGCCGACCATGCCCCACTGCTGAGTCGGAGCACGAGCCCCGAAACAGCGTCACACGGGTGGGATGCCTGGCTTTTTTTTTTTTTTTTTTTCCGGGCTTCTCATATGTGGGACACCCATTGTAAATGGGTAAAGGTATGCTTGTTAGCAGCAAGCATTAAAGAGTCTGAAGGGCACAATATTATCTTACAGAGTTTTCTAATGTTGCTTGACTTATAATGCATTGTATTTTCAGTGTTTATTATTCTAGATGGTTTTACATTGGCATTAAACTCATCAAACCCATTTTTAAGGCAATAATCTATAGAAGTTATCATAAAAGGAAATTAAATTTGTTATTGTTTTAGACTTTATTTTACAAAGTCCCATTGAATATGTGTTTGTATATATGGAGGATATAGTAACAGGTTGTGATGCATTTCACTTATTAATTCTACCCCACCATTCCAGTGGATAAAGGGAAGGAAAAAACATATCTCCGACAAGCCTCGGCGCCGTTGCTTAAATGCAAGAAATTTGGGCTTGGTCAGTTCATAGGCTCAAACCAGTCCAATCATTTAGTCTCAGGTACCTTCTCCTCTCCCCACAGCCTAATGCTTGTAATTTTTGGAACAGATAGATTACATTTTTGCGTGCAGATGCAGAGGGACAGGTATGGGTTTACAACCATCAAGAAATGACACTGAAGTGTGACACTTTCATATTTTTATATAAATTTTGAAAATATACTGGTCTTTGTGTTGTGGT
>NW_020871663.1:695416-700416 GCF_003789085.1 Penaeus vannamei | reverse complement strand
TTGTTTACATAGTGGGTAGGAGCTGAACCTTTTTGTCCTAATAAAGTTTCAAACAGATAGATTGAAGTTCTTGATTAGTTATTTTCTTCCTTTTTTTTGTGGATGTTATTTTCCACCTCTGGCCAGCCCCATACCATCTTTGGGACTCTCGATACTGACAGTGTTATTTTGATCGACTTTATGCTGATAACATTTTAAATGGAGGAAGGAAACAGACAATGAATTCTCTCTCTTCAGAGCTTATTTTGATGTATTTCTTCCCATTCTCCATGGAGTCTCTTTCCTAATGTTTCCTTTCCTGAATTTAGACAGTGTTCTCCGGTTCATCAGTGATGTATGAGTAAATTATGCCTCTGATATTTATGTTTGCAAACTTTGTTTTCAACAGTATTTTTATTTAACCATATTTAATAGCCAGTATATGTATAGTTTAATGCCAGGTTTTGATAATATTAGTAATAAGGATATTCAGACCTATGTACTATTTGAACATTATCATTTTTATAATTTTCAGTAAATGGAGCTCGTACTAGTTGTTTGTGATTTATTTTTGTAGGGCTCAGTAGCTCTACCCCATATTCAATTTCATTTTTTTATTATGACTATGCAGATATATATTGATATTTTTCTGTCATTATGAATACCTATGATTGGCATGATAAGATCATATTATAGTTTAGATTAGATAGAAATAGATGGATTTTTGCCAAATTATAGCATGTTATTAGTTGAGACAATAGTTTGGATATGCATGAATCAAGTTATTCACTCTGCTCTGCCAGAGATGACTTGAAAATAGAGGGATGAATTTAGAAGATTGCTAGCTTTGCATGATAAACAATAAAATATATTTCTAATCAAAAAGGAATTACCTGCTTCAAATTGAAATAATGATAATGATATTGATATTGGTAATAACATTGATAATTATAAAATGCAATCCTCTTAATTAAATGACAAGAAAGAATCGTTATGATGCGAATCTAATTTTCATTAATATAACTTTATAATTTCACTAAGAAGAGCCACAAAGTATTTTTACGTAAATGTTTATGTGTAATGATAAATAGATTTTGGTTTTGTCAAGAAACTGAAAATAAAGAAAGGGAAATAAATAAAAGTTTAGCTGGTAGCTATTCTGTAACAAGGGATTCCTTTCTAATACTTATGTGTTATATGTACACATGCAAGGTACTTTAAGAGAGGTAGCACCATTCCATCTCGAAAATCCTAGTTAGCAAGTTCTGAGCTAATCCCTGTCGCTTTGCCATCGTTTTATTGTAAATATTAACAGGGTTTTTTATCTTTATTGTAGGTTTTGTTTCTGATTGTTTTTTTCATAAATGTCATTATTGGATTATTAAAAAAAATAATAATAAATAGATAAATAAAAAAATACAAGGTAATCTGGGCAAATCATTGGTGGAGCTTATGATGTCATCCAGTTTACTAGTGAAGGTGTGCCAGAAGATAGCTAAATACTTAATTATGTATATAGTTTGATATTGTTATGATTCCTGGAAATGATAACAAAAAGTCTACTTTTTATTTATGACAACAAAATGTTCCATACTGTAAATAGCCATCAGAATACTTTAGGGAAAAGTAAATTAAATTTTTGGGTTCAATAGGCTAAATAGAAGTGGTGCTACCTGTCTTACTTGTACCTTGTACATATGCACCAATAATGAAATATGTACATACACCACTATCTACTACTTGGATATGTGGAAACTTACATGCAAGCATACATTAACAAGAAATATGTTAGAACATCCATGTATAAACACACACACATAGTTATACATGCAGAAAAGGTATGAATAATTATGAATATCTTCTCAATATATGATAAGTATTTGACTGGTTTAAATGTATCTTCATTAGAAATACATGTATATCTGACGAAGATATTCATTCTCATGCATACCTTTTCTACGTTTGTCAACATAAATATGATTCATAGTAACACATGTAAACACACACTTTAATATACAGAAATAGATAGACACATAAATATACACAAATGCTTACACAATCATGCTCACACACATTCCAACACAAACGCTTACAAGTACACACACACACACACACACACACACACACACACACACACACACACACACACACACACACACACACACACACACACACACACACACACACACACACACACACACACACACACACACACACACACACACACACACATACACACACATACACACACAACACACACACACACACACACACACACACACACACACACACACACACACACACACACACACACACACACACACACACACACACACACACACTTAAAATTTTAAATATGTACCTTGTTACATGTAATTTCAACTTGAAATTAAAGAATTGTAGGTTGCGTTGATACTAGCCTGACCTCTTTTCCCTTTTCTTAGGTAGTGATAACATTTTACTGCAAAGCATTATTTTGTATTTGCCTGAGTATGATATTTTTCAATTTATATTCCAAATATGAAATGTATAACTTGTTCTTACTCATCCAAGATAGTTTGTCTCATTTTAGTCATGTATCTAACAAAAATATTCATAGATATTGAATAGAACCTTATATTTAGATTAAATATATTTAAACATCATTGTCAAATTTGTTTGCAGAATGTACTTTGTAAAACTGATGTTAGAATTGAATCACCAGTCAGTCATATCAATATTAGTATGTTTTCTTCTCACCATTCATATGTTTATTGGGAAGTCATTCTCTTATCATTCTCAAGATGAAAGAATAATAGTTCACCTTGTCATTCCAGCAGATGGAGGCATGCGCTGCGGTGATGATGGCTCAGTTGTTCACCAACTGCAGCGTGCAATGGACCTGGAGGAGACTGATAAGGATACTTTGCATCTCCTGGTTTTTCTCTTCATGCAGTTCCTGTCACAACCTCAACATGTAAACTTAATTAGTATTCTTTACAGTTAGTCAAAGAATTACATAAGCTCTCACTTTTTTATTTTTTATTTCTCTAATGATTTCTTAATTGTTTGTCATATTGTCATTAGTAACCGGTTTGTATTTTATTATGACTGAGTATGAATTCTTGACTTTTTTTTTTTTTTTTTTTTTTTTTTTTTTTTTTTTTTTGTCAGGTTGGAGGTAATGAGGATAAAGGAAGTGTAAAAGTGATGAATCTTGTCTTACGGCATTTGTCAGTGCTAATGGGCTTCAGTCCACAAGAGCGTTGTTTCTCCATATCACCAGCAAGACTCAGGTATGCTTGCGGTAGTTTATAGTAGTGATATCTGTATCATAGATTCCTAGCCTGGTACTTGCAAGTGCCACTGTGTTCTCTGATGGTCTCACAGTGCTCTTACACAGTGGTTAAAAGTGTTCCTGTTAGTGCCAGCTCTTTGTAGGTCAAACTACTTTGTAAAGTATTTTGAAATTTTCATATATACAGAGCCATACTGGAATCTCTACTATTTGCATCCAGTTTTATGTAAAATTGGCTTTTTTGTCACTTTTCTCTTATTACTCCTAAGTCCTTATCCCATATCCACAATATCTAAACATATGTTTATAGCTGATTGTAAAAAGCAGTAACACCAGGCATTTTCATCTAAATCTGATTAATTTGAGATTGTAATTAAAGAACTGAAAAATATATCAAAAGGAGGTATGATCTTTTCAAGAGTAGAAATATAGGTTATTGCCATATTTTCTCACCAATTTGAGTGATTCTCAGTTTTAAAATTATGAAATTATTTCAGTTATAAGTACTCTATTGGGAGAGATAACTACAGTCAAATGCACAGACAGTCCCACCAGTAAATTCTGCTTTTGCACATTTGCAATTTGTTTATATCAAATCTCTCTAAACCTTTGGAAAGAAACAAGCCGTTACCATTTACCTGTATTTGTGATCTGTCTGTCACATTGACCCAGTAGAAAATTTACCTTAAACTTTTAATTTCTAATCCCCCCCCCCCCTTAGAAATAGCATGAAGAAATCAGTACCAGATTAAAAGATAAACACTTCTGGAATTTTTTTTACTCAAATATTTGACTTTCTTTTTGCTCTCAAGACAGTTCTTCCAGAGTACCTTTGATTTTTGTATTTAGTACGGAGAGTCAAAATGGAATCATTTTCCCAGGCTGTTTTCATTTTTACCCCCACATAAAGATTGTCCCCATATTTATGATTTTTATTTTAGTGAGGCTTTACAATCTATCTGAGTTGCGCTGTATTTATTTGTAATTCATATCAGAGCTGTGGATTGTTTTTTATTTCACTTTTTCAATATATTCCAGATCATCTCCAGTGTTCAATGCTTTTCTGTCCAACTTGCCTCACGTCTTGGATCATAACTTCTGCATGGGAATATCACTACTTCCTTCATGTTTGCCAGTGCTGCAGTTCTGTGCTGCACCTCACAGAGTGGTTGACCTTCGCTATCCAACATTCAGTTTGTGGGGTCTCCAGCCTCATGCAAGAAGATGCTGGCTCAAATCAGTTCTAACCCTCTTGTATAAAGTAAGAAAGTATGACATGATCTAAGTATCTGTAAGTAAATACGTCTCAGGTTGTAGATCTTAAGGCTAATTTTCAGATTTTCAGATTCAGATTTTAGTTGATATCAAGCATTCATAGCCTGTTACCAGTGGGTTGAAAGTGAAAGATAGCTTATTTTTTTAGCAGTTCTAAATTCACTAGAATAAATGTTGAGGTTACTCTGTATTTATTCAGTCTAATAAATTTCAGTATGAATACAGTCAACACCCTCTATCAGGACAAGCGCTATCTTTGGTGCGTATTGTTCTTAATACCATAGAAAATCACTACCACCGCTGTAGGAAGGTTGATGATCCAACCATGTGTGCAGCCAGTTCAGCATACTCAAGAGGCAAGTCTTTTCCTATAATTATGATAGTTTTGTCCTATGATAGAATACATTAAAGCTTTGATTTTGAACCTAAATTAGTATGTTGATATTTTCAAAAATTATTATTATTTCCC
>NW_020871663.1:680416-682916 GCF_003789085.1 Penaeus vannamei | reverse complement strand
CTTTGTCATCAGGCAGCGAATGTGAATTGGTCGAAGTTGTTGCACATAAAGAAGCTCAGAAACAAGGAAAAACAAAGGTGAGTAAAGATTCCATAATTTTATATCCAGTGCTTATTTATATTGTTATTGTACATCAAGCTCAACTCACCCATTTGTTTTTGTTTGTTTTTTTATGTATTCAGCAAAATATGAAAAGCCAGAGGGTGCTCATGGATAAGCAGGATCAGCTGAACACATCAACAGAGGAAACCACAGACACTTCTAATTCTGGAACAACTACAAATAATTCAGGTAAAACTTAAGTATATATTTATGTGTATGTGTATGTGTGTGTGTGTGTGTGTGTGTGTGTGTGTGTGTGTGTGTGTGTGTGTGTGTGTGTGTGTGTGTGTGTGTGTGTGTGTGTGTAAATGAGTGATTATTATGAGAAGATGTTTGTGATTATTACACTGAAGTAAAATGTTTCACATACATATACACATACTTATGTATTTTAACCTTGTTGGTGATAACCTATACAGGTCCAGGCGATACTTGTCCAATTAAAAGTGGAATGCGTGGCAAGAGTAAGCCAACAGCAGCTGAAACTGAAGATGAAGTTTTGAATGATACCTATAGATGGTAGGTTTGTGTTTTGTATTTTTTGTACAAGAATAGTTACTTAACCTTTGGGATCCGGATGTGTCATGGAAATCACAGTGCTGAAACCCAGGCAATGGGTTAGGTAAGTCACCAACATCCTGGTTGTGCAGCTTGTTGGCCTAGGGCTCACGAACACAATGAGTGATGACAAGACTCTGTGCCACCCCTCTGCAAAGTATTTTTATGTAAACTTCTTTAGCTTTATTGCTATTTTCCAATGTCCATATCATCTCTCTATGTAGTAAATAAGTCAGTGCAAGAAAAAAGAATTATGGAACATTAAGTTATTTGTGTCATATATCTCATTTTTTCATAATTTTCAAATTTACATAATACAATCTGCACCGCCAGTCACAGCAGCCAGGAATATGGTACGCAGCATAGAAATGGCATCCTCCCTGGAGCCGGCACTCTTCCAGTCACTGTTTACACACATTACATTCCACATTCGTTTATCGAAGGGAATAATGCTAAAACCCCCTTCTAAGCATCAAATGGCTCAAATCACACTCCAAGAGGTTTGTCCACATGTGGTGAGCATTTTGCGTCACCCTGGCCGTTGCTCATGACAGCAAGTTCGTGTCACCCGGGCTGTAGCCAATTTGCCCAAATGACGATATGTTTACATCACGCACCCCTCAACTCAAGTTTTTCCATGATGGGTTAATAACTGAAGGAATTATAAGTTTGATATTTGTTGAACAGTTCTGAGATTAGTTTATATAGGTAGTCTGTATTGGTAAAATAACATGCTAAAGCTAATAAAATGGTATGCATATGAAAGAATGAAATAGGAAGACCAGCAAAGGCAAGATAAGTAAAATATTTTTGTTACAAAAAGTATTTCTGTCATGTTTAAATTCATTCTCATTTGAAGCAGAATTTACATCCTTCTTTGACTGTATGATGCATCTGGCAGCATCCTACTATTCTGCCTATTACTAGCTTAAATGATAAAGAAAATGCTAAAGAATGTTTAATATTTACAGGAGTGACAGAAATGAAATGCCATCTGTTCGTGGAGGTGTTACTAATGGCAACCCGCCTGGAGCACCCCCACCCTCATCTATCAAGCAGTCATATTTGAGGGTTGGTGAGGACTGTATGGTTTACAGGTAAGCTCTATATCAGGCTTTTATTTTTTGTGTTAGTAGTTTATTACTTCCAAGTCTGTCTTGAAAAGCTTTGATACTGCTTCATTGAAGATTGTATTCATTTAGAGGATTTTTAATATGAGGAAGCAAATGATCTGACTTGTTGTGCAGTTGTTTCCTTTATAATCATCACTTACAAATGGTAACAAATTTTAGTTATGAAATACATCTGATGTTATTTTTTCAGATGTATGGAGTGCGGTGAAATTTTAGAAGAATTTTCCAATGATGATCTTGGCTTATGCATAATCATCTTATCAACATTTGTGTATCGCCAGCCAGGTTTGGCTGCACCACTGCTCCCCAGGATGCTAAAGACTGTAGCCAGGTATTTAATTTTTTTTTATTGATATTTGCCTCAAACAGCCACCAAGAAAGTCAGATATCAGTTAGGAATGTAATCATATAGTGCTTAGTAATATAATAATCCTACATATAAGATAATAGAGTAAACAAAGTGTTTCTTAGAGTAAGAGTACCTTGTTTACACTATATCATTAAGTAGTTATACATAGATTAGTGTACTGAATAACTTTCCTAGCCCTTAAACAACATAGGTTTAAAAAGATTATATACTAACAAGGAATTATTCCCTAGAAGTATTTCATCTTGTTCAGAATGATTGAAATGTCTACACTAGCTATGTAGGGACACACACACACTCACACTCACACACACACACTCACACACACATTCACACTCAC
>NW_020871663.1:647916-657916 GCF_003789085.1 Penaeus vannamei | reverse complement strand
AAGTCTGATATATTTCATCTTTCGAGCTGAACATCATTAGGTTAGCATTATTTATTTATTTTGGTCATATGATACGTGTGGTTTTACAGTTGCCAGGTCAGTTGGCAGTTCGACTCCAGGTGTGCCAGAATGCAGCTCCTCCCTTGGATCAAGAGGTACCTGGTTGTACTACCACAGCTCCCAACCTACTTCGCTGGCTTCATCGTTTGCAGTTTAAAATGGGCCAAATAGAATTACAGTCTTCTGCTGCCACCCAGTTTTATTCAGTTTAGATGTAAAGTATATCACTCTCTTATAACTAACTGGGTGTCTAAAACACAAATGTTGATCTGTTAAGAGTTTACACACACACACACACACACACACACACACACACACACACACACACACACACACACACACACACACACACACACACACACACACACACACACACACACACACACACACACACCCACGAACACACCCACACACAACCCACGAACACACACACGAACACACACACACCCACGAACACACACCCACGAACACACACCACGAACACACACACCGAACACACACACATGAACACACACACACACACACACACACACACACACACAACACACACACACACACAAACACACACACACAGACACACACACACAGACACACACACACACACACACACACACACACACACACACACACACACACACACACACACACACACACACACACACACACACACACACACACATACACACACACATACACACAAAAAAAATAGATAGATAAATAAATAAATTGACAAATAAAAAAGTAAAATAAAGATTCAATATAATTAAGGGATAAAGTCATATAATAATTTTATATTTTCTCTGTTTTTATGTGTTACATAAAGATAAAAGATTTATATTTGATGTGACCAAAATTTTATAGATATTTCTGTAATGATAGAAATGTAGTATATTTTATTTTGACAGTATAGTATAGTTACAAAAAATGAAAATATAATGGAAAAAATCTGTATATTTTTTACTTACACATTTTTATTGTTAATTTGATTATTTTGTTAGTATTATTAATGTTATTATTATTATGATTATTATTATCATTATCATTATTATTATTATTATTATTATTATTATTATTATTATTATCATTATCATAAGTATAATTGTTATCAATGCTGTTACATTTTGTTATTATTATTATCATTATTAATGATTTTATTAGTATTATAATAGTGATTTCTGTTGAGGTTATTGTTCTATAAATCAGGAATTAGGTTAAATACAGAAAACATTTAGGTTAACAAAAAGTATAGTAAAATCCAGGTTTTGTGGAGCATTTCGTTGATGTTGTTTTGAATAGCTTGTCCTCGTTTCTTTGTCTAAAAAACGAGGTTATTGATTACATGTATCCATCTATTCTGACAGGCCTTTTGCCTTTCATAAATAAATATAAAATTTGTGCATTCCTGTAGGATCATAAACTACAGACCATTTGTAAACTTTATTTTAATATATTGCATTTGTTATAGTCACTATTTTTTAAGTAAAGAATGAGGTAATATATGATTATTCATTAAAAAAGAAAATGGTATTCAAGTAAGGATACCTTCCTTACTGATCGTTAATGACAATGTGAACTTCAAGGAGCTCCTACTACTAAATAATTCATGCTGGCAATATATGGCTTTTTAACTATTTTTTTTATTATTATTAATTAGTGGTACCATGTTATAACTAGTGTATTTATTTTTGTTTAGTTTGAACATACAACCTGTGTGCACTAGTGTTAGCAGTTCTTAATCTGATCATTCAGTAATGGTGGTCTTGATTAAACCTTGCTTGGTATCCTGTTTACCACACTTTCATAGTTTCCCCTGACCAATCACTGACCAGTGATAATTCTGCATTCCATGAGGTACAAGCATCATGTGGGGGGCTGACAAGAAATGGAAACTTTTGGACTGGAAAGCCTGTTACCCTTTCCCACTTCTCTTTTTTTATTTTTCAGATTCATTGGATTTCTTAAATATAATATTTGTAAGAACTGGCAAAATAGTATCCTTTCATGTCATATGCTGGAGGATTACATCAATATAGAACCAGGCTGTTGTTTTGATTGTGATGTGACATTTAAATTAATTGTTTATTATCAACTTGT
Source organism: Penaeus vannamei (assembly GCF_003789085.1). Classification (NCBI taxonomy): domain Eukaryota; kingdom Metazoa; phylum Arthropoda; class Malacostraca; order Decapoda; family Penaeidae; genus Penaeus; species Penaeus vannamei. The sequence continues at coordinate 655,762 of NW_020871663.1, read as the reverse complement.
TCAACTTAGTTCTTTTCCTTTATATCCTCATTTTTAGTAGAGAAAAGTTATTTGATTTAGGAGATGTCTGCCATTATTAATTTAATTTGTTGTGGAGACAGAGATATATCAAGTATGTGTTTTAGGAGGAGGTGCACTCTGAGTGGGAGGTTAGGAGGAACAGTTGAACAATGTGCTCTCATGTGATACCTGCTTAACCCACTGCCTTCAGATGATGTGTAAATCATGTCATAGCTGACTTAGTCATGGCTCTGGGTGTTGTGCTATTCCCATCATAGCTGACTTGGTTGGGACTATAGGGGACAGGTCATTTATATCATATTACTATGATTCAAGCATTATATCTTTTGGTGTCAGGCTACCACAGGTTTAACCTAGTAACTAGAATTCATTTAATGTATCTCTGATTATGCAAAAACATTGAAGTCATGTGTTGGATACAAGTGATACAAAAAGAAATCATATCACAGTGTTTTTGCATTGCACCAGCTGAGTCTGAAATTGCCAAGAGGCAAGCACCGTCAATGGCACACACTACCCAGAGCAGAGGCCTAGCACAATCCAAACCCTCCTGGAGGCAACAGGTTAATGGTTCTCTTGAGTAAAACTAGTGGATGTCAGATGTATATATCCATTTCTTACAACTCTAACTTGCCCCTTTAGCACACAATATGTCTCATTACAGTCCCACAATATTCTCAATTTATGGTTGTGCACTACAAAGGATTTTCACTTTAAATTACTAGTATATTAGTTGTATTGTACGTTCAGACCTGATTTTGCTGCAAAAATGAGAATGTATACATTACTGTAAGTTGTGTCATATTAACCTGAGACAGTCCAAAATTGTTACATGAAGCCCTGTATGTAAGAAGGGGAAGATATAGCAAATTGTAAAAGTGAAAATCTTCACTTCATTATTTTGTAAATCTTAAGATATTTTTGTTATGATGGTATGTGAAGAAAGGCAAACATCTTGTGGTTATAATGGAGGTGAAGATGTAGGGATTGCTTGTGTTGATGTAGTGGCTGATAATGCTAGCAGTGATTGGGGATGGACAGCTTCACTGAGTGAAAGGATGTTACTTCCTTCACACATGCAAGCTCCATGCAGCTGGGCCTTCCACCCAGAAAGTAACCTCTCACTATGTTTGTTTGTGAAACTCAATTATTTTGCCAGTGTAGAGAGGAGTATAAATCCAGTAAAGGCATGTGGATGATATCTGAAAATAGTGGTGTCCAATGTAAAACTGTTTTCAGCCCCATATCTTCCCTTTTCTCATGCTCAGGCTTTCATGGTTTTGCTGTGTAACAATTATATTTTTTGTGTAGTATGCAAGAATATATGGTAAATTCAAATAAATGTGGTATAAATCTGGTTGTATTTTTAATACAGATAGGCCATCCATCGCACAGGGTTCTTGGTACCTGTAGATGTACCATATTAAACTGGTTTCAAGCAAGAGTAGCATACATAGGGATGAGCTTCATGACATTTTCAGAGTATGAAGGAAGCACTTGATGTAACTTGCCATAAGACATATGAATATGAGTTTGAGGACTCATATTCAGAGTCACGAGACATGACTACCTTTGATCATGATAAGATGAGCGCTTCCGTAAACACTGTGTAATTGCAAAATCCCCATGATGAATGTTCCCAAAAGAAATAACTACTTCACGTACGTTTTCTTTTAATACGTCACACCATAGTTGCAATGTTATTAACGGTTAACAACTCAACATTCAATAAAAATAATCTCAAAGTATATGATACATTTCATGTGACCTAGCATATACCATGAAAAAAATTACAAGCAGAAGTCACTCGATAGGTCCATATATTTATTACAAGCGAAATTAAAGATCATATCGCCATATTGCTCCACCAATATGTATCCCACGTGTCTGGCGTCGTGGCACTTCCACCTGTAGTCTGGATACGTGACGACGTGTGTGGCCAGGCATTCCCTTGTGTAAGCCTGGGCAAGAGGCAGGCCGCTGTCCCACACAAGCACTCCCGTTCCTGCCAAGGCATTTCGGCTCACACGATTAAACAAGTCAAAGTTTTCCACGTTGTACTGGGGGTGAATCTGCGAGTTGTCATGCGCTGTCTGGGGAAAGAGTGATTTTTTAGTGTTTTAAAGCAGGCTGTACTTTCGGGTCCATTATTATTTTGGGGGGATGCACAAGCATTCAATAAAATTTAGGAGCTTTATTTTGCCAGCGCAGTATATAAGCCCATTGAAAACTAATCTTCAGGAATCGTAAACTGATGCGCTCTTTGAACAGGGCAGGGATCATTAATCAAAATTTTGAGGTCTATAATAAGTCAGTGTAATGTGTTGACCACGTATAGTCGAGAGCCAATTCAGTAATACCAGTCTAGGTCTCATCTGTTCCTTAAGTTTAGGGTATATTTCTACTTTCAAAAGACTAATCTTGAACGGCCAGAACACACTGTGACTGATCAGATTACAATTTCCTTCATTCTTTCATGAAATAAATTCGATTACTACATTTCCAGAGCTCTACGACAACCCAACTATATTACACCAGACCATTAAAGTATAAACATTTGATTTGATTGACGAATAAATATTTCGATACATTACGGAGAAGATTCCATAGGATTAAATATGACTCTACGCTTTATCAACATGAAAGAAAGTGAACACGCATAGAATACACAGAACATGAAACAGAAGTGGAATATTTGTATTTGACAGAAGCGTATTCTGGAATTTCGGAAAGGCGTGTCACACGTCTTTTACCAATGGTTTGTAAAAGCCATATATGAAATTTTCAATATAAATCAGAAAGTTAACAAATCACAAATTCTTAATGAGTAAACCATCGTTTTCGGCTGCTCGGGCAAAGCAGCGGCTTCCCACTAGAGGCCGAGGGTCACTCAGCGTTTGATTCCGGAGTAGAATGTACAGTTACTCGGTAAAGGCTGCCAGACATTACTCTCAAATTCTAATGCAGCTATTTACGTGACTGCATACTCATCTATATATGTCCATCAACTAAAAGATCAAAATGTATAAATTATTTTATTGATCTGCTTCTTGAGTAGACAAACCTTTTACAAACCACTGGGTAAAAATAGGAGCCACCAATATAAATCATGCTCTTGTGAACAAAAAGGTTAAAGTAGAAAGTGATCTTCTGAGGAAATTCTGGCAGTATCAAGAATATAACGAAATGAAGAAAGTAGATACACTACTGTAAATCTACTATCTATCAGATCTGGAATCTTGTAGAATAGAACGTTCGAGAACGCAGAAGTGATGCTGAACAATCAAATAAAATTGTATTTCTAATACAGTATGGGCATGCCACCAAAGAACTTTCAGGGGATAGCTCTTCTTTTCCATTTACATCTGCATGGCATCTAAGATCTGAACACTAAACATTGTTTTCACCTACTTTACAAACTGTGTTTAAGTTATTTGCAATTATAAATAAACTAAATATTCCTGAACTTTTTTCACAAATTGTCGTGGTATGGACTGTAAATGCACAGAAACTGCTCACCTGAACATCGTCGAGGAGTTTGAAGATCGTGGGCACAGTGTTCGCCAGACGGGTAAGGTCGTGTAATAGACTGTGAAGATGATCGCTATACACGCCCATCGCAGCATCTGGACCCGATTCTTTGTAAAGAGACTCAGTTTCAAGCATCCAGTGGAGTCCAGAGCCTGTGTAGGAAGTAGCAGTAATATGCCTTTAAACATTCTTTGTAATAAAGATAATACGAGAACAAGACTTTTTGTAACACAGTATTCACACAAGAAAGTTATAAATCTGAGGCGTGGAAATATAGTGGACTGTGTCTGTATTTTTACTTCCTCCAGTTTGTGTTTGGTAGCGTTGGTTACTTAGTTTGTTGATTAATTGGTTAGCAGGATAACTCAAAGAGTAATGAACAGATTTTTTTTTCATTTATTACTTTTTTTATTATTATTACCAGAACTGTGTCTTAACCCAACTTAGATGCCATTAAATTTTGGTGGTCATCAGGATCCAGGAATTGTTTAAAGGATTCATCAGCATTGTGAGATAGGGACACACAGACGTCACCAGTGTACTTGACAAAGAAGTAATTTTGATGTAATTCTGCAAGTGTGAATATTTTCACAGCATCAGTGACCATGTTGCCCTGGCAGAGCTATGTGCTCTCTGAGTGCTTCTAGTTTGGTAGGTTTTGGTATGGCCGCCTTTTCCCCGTAGGAGTGTTGGGAGAGAATACCGAGGGACATGGGGCGGGGAACTCGTGGGAAAATAAGCCAATAAATAGAAGTTTTGCACTGTACGGTTTTCCAAATGTCTAATTATTACGACAGGATCTTAAATTATTAGTTTATGTTGTATATATTGTTCTGGTAAATGTTGGGTAAATAAAAGTTATGTACTTTTGAATGAAACATGATAACTTCACGCTCCTTTATATCTGGTGTCATATTATCCTTTATTTAAAAGGAAAATAATATGGTGGCAGTTGCATTTTATTATTACGTTTTAGGATTTTTATTCACAAAAGTGGTGGGTTAGAATACGTTGGTTATAGTATATGAAACTGTTCCTGTGTGATGCTAAAGATAGCAGCATCCATAGCTGTGTGATCAAAGAGACTGAAAGTAGTACGTAAATGACCCAACAATGGAATTTATACATGAGGGTTAACAGACAAATTAAATGAAAGTCACATATCACTGTTACGACACTCAACCCCAGTCGGTAAATTGAAGAGACTATGAGGAACGGCCACTTCAAGTAGAGCAACTTACCGAGGATGACCAGCGTGGGAGCCGAGTGCCGACCCTCTTCCCAGCCCTTTACGAGAGTTGGCACCCTCCGGAGCAGCGGGTCCCAGAGGAACGTCACGCGGAAAGGAACTGCCAAATGGCGAGCTTTGAAGTCTTCGTAAGTGGTATTGAGTCTGAAGCCTCTCAACAGCAGGTGAGCGGGAAGCCACTCCTACAAGTGAGCAAACAAACAATACTATCATTATGTATGACACACACACACACACACACACACACACACACACACACACACACACACACACACACACACACACACACACACACACACACACACACACACACACACACACACACACACACACACACACACACACACACACACACACACACACACACACACACACACACACACACACACACACACACACAAACCAGACTGGAAACTGTGGCGCGCGCGGGCAATGTATTTTCTATTTTCACCGCGCGGTTAGTAGATTGTTTTAATTCAAAACAAAGATTAGAAGATAATGAATTTGCTCTTTCGTGTCAGCCATTGCCATGCTTTAATTCATTTGCTTTCAGGTCCTGTGAAATCAAGTATCTATTATCAGAATTAGATGAATATGGTGGAGTAGACCCTAATGGCTTGTTTCTTTTGCTTTTAAAAAGGCTAAATGGCCAATTAACTCCTAAATTAGCCGTAATCTTACGCCTTTTAGTTCGCAAAGGCTCATTTTCGGAGTGCTGGCGCTTTGGTAATGTTACCCCTGTTCCCAAGGGCCCACTACAATCTTCACCTACTGAATGTAGGCCTATTTCAATTAGATCAGTTTTATCTAAGGTTTTTTAACGTTTCCTGGCCAAACGTCTATCTATACATTTGAGACCGTTTCTTCCAGAGACTCACTTTGGTTTTAGAAAGGGACTTGGTTGCAATGATGCATTGTTTTTGTTGGTGCCTGAAATGCAGTTTGCTTTAGATAAGGGTCATGAGTCAAGGCTTGTCTTTCTGGATTTTAGTGCAGCTTTTGGCACGGTTGATCACAAGGGTTTAATTTATAACACAGTTTGTTGGTGTTGATGGTAAAGTTTTAAGTATCTTAACTAAATTTTTAACTGGTAGGCAACAACGTGTTCGTGTTGATTGTAGTTTTAGCATGTATTTCCACGTGTCTTCTGGGGTTCCTCAGGGTAGTGTTCTTGGACCTTTGCTCTTTATTTTATATACAAGCGATATGTGGTCTGGCATTACTAATAAAATGTTGGCATATGCTGATTATAATTCCCTTTTTGCTGATATTCCTTCTCCGGCAACTAGGCAAATAGTAGCTGACATTCTCCCTGTAGACCTGATTATAATTCAGTCGTGGAGCTCTCGGTGGGGAATGAAATCAAATCCTACAAAGTCTAAGAAAATGATTGTGAGTCGGTCTCGAACGCAATTGACTCATCCAAGTCTGCTGATTATTGGAGTCTTAATCCTTTCAGTGGATAACCTGAAGCTCTTAGGTGTAACCTTTGATTCAAAGCTTACATATGAATTGCATATAAGGAATATGGCCCTGGCAATTTCATCAAAGTTAGGTATCATTCGCAAGTGCAAACTCTATGAAGATAACATTACTCGTAGATGCTTTTTTCTTTTATTCTGCCTTATTTTGAGTATTGTTCTACTGTGTGGTTATCTGCTGCAGAGTCAACACTCAAGACTGCTTGATCGTTCTTTTAATTCCATTAAATTTCTTCTGTCTGACTTAAATTTGGACATTGGACATCGTAAGATTATTGGGGCTCTTCCGTCTTATACAAGATTGTAACCGATAATTCACATCCTCTCAATAAGTTTTTACCTGTTTCTTGTCAACCTGCAAAAATTACCAGAAATTATATGACCCTCAATTCAATGACATTTGATGTAAGTCGATCGTCTACAAGTCAGGTATCTAGTTGCTTTTCACTGCCGTTTGTAGGCTTTGGAATATATTGCCTTCGACTCTTGATAAGTAAGAGATCAGCGCACATATTTTTATTACGTAAATAGCTGACTTTCTATCTTCTCATTCTTTCTTAGCTGTATCTTGACCTACACTGATACCTTTGGTGGTATAAATCTCGATTTTTTCAGTGTGCCTCTTTATATAGCTTACAATAATGATAATAATAGTTCTCTATTTCTTATTTGTTGGCGCGCAAAGTGTCGAAGCTCCTGTTTACCGCACAGCATATATTGGCCCGAGCGTGGATTTATCAATTAAACTTAACCATAATAGGCTATGACAACCCATATTAATGGTGTAGGAACAATTTACAAATAAAGTTTCATCCATCGCTAACGTTACATAATGCAAGACAACAGTCGTGCAACAGCGAACCGCGCATTTTTGGACAAACTGAAGATTTAACCGCGCAAGTTCCGACTTTTGAAAATAACTTGCCCGCGTATGTAAGGTTTCCAGCGTGGTATATATATCCGTACACACACACATACACACATATAGATACATACACACACACTCATATATAGATACACACACACATATATATATATATATATATATATAATATATAATATAATATATATATAAACGATATATGTGTGCAGAGAGATGGACAGACAGGCAGACAAATAGATAGATGGACGGATATACAAACCACAGATACCAAATCGGAATTAGGATAGTTGTGATTTGAATCCGTGTCTCCACTCACGTCGGAGTCCTTCTTCCTGTACTGGAGGCCAACGCCGCGCGCCCTGCGGATGAGGACGTCGAACAGGTACCTGAGGTGCGAGTCTCCGACCAGCACCCAGTGCGCCGTGCCGGTCAAGTCGGGCGCGGGCGACGCCAGCGCCCAGTCCACTCTGCCGGCCGTCAGATCCGCCGCCGCGTCGCTCGACTTTTGCGCGTCATCCGTGCCATTCGACTCAGGAAATGTGCTGGACTTCGCTCTCCTGCAAAACGGAAGATTAAAGCTTGTGATGTTCGTAGTAATGATCATCAGAACAACAGCAACAATGATAATGATACTACTGCTACTATTCTACTACTACTACTACTACTGATTATGATGATGAC
>NW_020871663.1:617916-635416 GCF_003789085.1 Penaeus vannamei | reverse complement strand
ATTTGCTTTCAGAATCATCAGGAAGAATTGCAAGAATTTACAAGGAATCGCAAAGTACTGCAGAATTTTTAGCGTTGGCTTCTTGTTTTTATACACTTGAAAAAGGTGGAATGTTGGTGACAGACCTGTAACGTTTCTCTAAATCCTCGCATTTTAATGTAGAATTCGTACATAATTTCTTCAAATACTGTGGCATACTGAAAATACAGTAGACTATTAGCATTCTTTTTTGTAGTTGACAAATATCCCCACTAATACTTTGATAATTGTCATAAAATGTTACATTCCTTCGCTCGCTTCCTATCAAATCTAACACATTTCAGAAATCTTTCGAACACAGTTATTAGGCAATGAAAACCCCAGCCAGAACACCTGAAAACGACCTTAACAGACCATCCTCTCGCAATCCGCACAATGACGATCTATCTGAGACAACACACGGTCATACAGCCCGTTGTCTGCGCCCGTGATGCCGTCGACAGAGACGAGTGACACAAAGACATGAGGAGGAAACAAAAAAAATTCGAGAGACATTGAACACTGCGCTTCGCTAAGTCATCGTTGTGGACGGAAACCGAAGATTCTTTAAATTACCTTTATATACGCTCCTTTCCCTCCGATTTCACTCCCTATTCCTCTTTATGTGCACGTGACACTTGCACACGATATTACATGCATAAATAAGGTCATTCGTCCATTCATCTACCTTCCTCCCTCTCTCTTTTCTTTCCTTTTTTCTCTCTCTCGTTCCCTCTCTTTCTTCCTCTCTCTCCCTCTCTATATTCATTCCTCTCTTTCTGCCTCCCTCCTTCTCCTTCTCTCTCCCTGTCTATATATACACCTTTCTCTCTCTCTCTCTCTCTCTCTCTCTCTCTCTCTCTCTCTCTCTCTCTCTCATATATATATATATATATATATATATATATATATATATATATATATTATATATATATTTATATATATATATATATATTACATATATGTATACGTATACATTTATATGTATATATATGTATATATATGTATATATATGTATATATCGCACACACACACACACACACACACAACGAGCCGATATATAATACTATATCCACATTACATTATTATATATATATATATATATATATTATAATATATATTATTATATATATTATATATATTATAATATATATATACATATGTGTATACATTTTATATATATGTTATACACATATATTTATATATATTATATATATATGCTATATATATATATATATATTAATATATAATATAATATTATATATTACATATATATTTATATTATATCTATGATATATATAATTATATTATTATATATATCTACCTTATATTATATAATATCATTATATATATATATATGTATATATATGTATAATATATATATTGTAATATATATAGCCCATATATATATCATTATATATATATCTATATCCTATATATATATTCTCTCTCTAATGTATATATATATACATATATAATATAGTATTCTCATATAATATCATATATATATATAATTATCTATCCATCCTACTCATATAACTATATTATATACTCTAATATATATATATATATATATATACCTATACATATACATAAACTATATATAAACATCTATATATACATTTATACATTATATACTATACTTATATATATACATACTATACACTATCATTACATATCATTACATATATATATATATAACTATAATATACATATGTATATATATACATATTATATATACACATATACATATATATAATGTATATATATAATATATAATATATATATATACATATATATACATATATATATACATATCATACACATATATTTACATATATAACATATATATACATATATAATACATAATAATATATATACAGTATACACACACACCACACACACACACACATATAGATATATATATATAATATATATATATACATATATACTATTATATACATATATATATAATTTATATATTTACATATATATACATATATCATATAGTATTATATAGTATACATATATATATATACCGTTATATATATATTATAGCATTATATTATACTTAACATATATATATATATATATAATCATATACATACATATATATATACTATATACATATATATACACATATATATACATATATATATATACATAACTTTAAATTTTTTCTAACTAATTTGGTATATTATGTTTTTAACATTTTTATTTTAAAATTTCTACTTACTTAAACCCAGATATTTAATATTGTTTACACAATATTAGTTATATACATACTATACATATATATATCAAATTTACATATATACATATTATACATATACAATATATTAATTATATATTATATTATACAAATATATATCATAACAATTCATAAATATACATATATATATACATATACTATACAGTACTAGTGACTATACATATATATATACATGATACATAGTATTAGTGTCATACATACAATTATAATAATAGTATAGTAGTACAGATATACATATACCACTACATACATACATATAGTATATAGTAAGTATAGTATATGTATAATGTAGTATGTATATATGTATTTACCACACACACAACACACCACACATCCACACACACACTACACACACACACACACAAACACATATATAATATATACTATATTATATAAACTATATATATACTAATGATATCATACCAAAGGATCAGTAGTGACCTAGTACAGCTATATATACTAAGTACATGTAATACTGTGTACATCATATATACCTACTACTCTGAATACTACCGATATACATATATATAATACACATAGTATATAGTACATACTATATATAACATATTAGTTATACATACTATATACTAATACCATATATAGATATACATAACTTACCCTACAACTCATAAAGGCACTTATTACCATATACATATAATAATATATAACATATATACTACCAATAATAATATATACATATATATCAGTAATATAATATAATACATATGATATATAATAAATAGCAAAAGTATACATATACTAATATTTACATATATGTATACAATCATAGCTATACAGATAGATAACATATACACAAATTAAATATATACTGATATACATATAATAGTATACACTATATGAATATATTATCAGTACATAATCATGCATAATAAAAAAAAATATAACATAGCTAAAATAAATATCAAAATATATATATAATTAATATGTGTGTATGTGTGTGTGTGTGTGCTGTGTGTGGTGTGTGTGTGTGTGTGTGTGTGTGTAGTGTGTGTGTTGATGTGTGCTATTACATTTATATGTATACATAGTATATTATAATAATATTAATTAAATAGCTATAATGTATATTAATATATATATACTATATGTATAAATAATAATATATGTACCATAGTTATATATATGTATATTATATTGTTATATATTTAATATATATAAATATAATTATTATATATATTATCATATCATACTATACTACTAATATACGCTACTATCATCAATCATGTTATATATATATATATATATTATATATATGTATATATATGGGGTATATATATATCTATTATAAATATATAATATATAAAATATATTATATATATATTAATCATATCTATATTATATTATATATATATTATATAATAATATTATATATATATATATATATATGTATATATTATACACATAATATATATATTATATATTATATATATATATATTATATATATATATATATATATAGTATATGATACATATATATGTATAACATTATATAATACTATATATATCATATATATAGTATATAATATATATATATATATATAGTATATAATATTATATATATATATAATATATTATATATATATCTTATAATATATCATATAACATATATAATTATACTATATAATAATATACATATATTTACATATATACATATACATAACTATAATATACATATATATACAATATAGGATATACATATGATATATATATAAATATCTATATTACATATAAGTTAATATATATATATACATATATACATATTACATACATACAAATATATACTATATACTAATACTAACAATAATATTTACATACTATATACAGATAAATATATACATATATTACTACGATATAATAATAATACATATACACACACACACAACACACACATCACCACATATATATATATATACATAATATACATATATAATACATAATAATCTAATATATATTACATAATATACATAATATATATACATATATATAACATATATATATAATATACCATTATTATACTATACATGTATAATACATAATATATATATGAATATATATACACATACATATATAATCATATACATATATATAAACATATTATACATATATTACATTACATAATATATAACATATACGTATACAACTATATTATAACATATATACATATATACATATATATATACATATATAAATTATATATATTATACATATATACATATAATACATATACATATATACATAATATGTATACATTATACTATATATACACATATATATACTATATATACATTATATATATAGTATATATATTATTACACTTATATAACTATATATAATATGTATACATACATTATATATACAAATATATATACATACTTACATATAGATATAACATATATACATACATACATACATATATATACCATACATATATATATGTATGTATATGTATATATGTATACACCACACACAAAACACAACACACACACACACCACACACACACACACCACACACATACAATATATATATATATATAATATATAATATATATATATATACACATATATAATACATATATATATACATTATACTATACATAATATATAGTATATACATATATATATACTATAATACATATATATATACATATATATATACATATATATATATACATACATATATATAATACATATATTACATATATATACATATAATATTACACTATACAATATAATATACATATATATACATATATATATATACATATATATACAATAATATATATATATAATATAATATATATATAATATATATACATATATGTATATACATATATGTATTAAATATATTTATATATATATACATATATATATACATATATGTATATATATAAATATATATATACATATATGTGTGTGTGTGTGTGTGTGTGTGTGTGTGTGTGTGTGTGTGTGTGTGTGTGTGTGTGTGTGTGTGTGTGTGTGTGTGTGTGTGTGGTGTGTTGTGCATATATATGCATACATATTACATACAGGTATATGTGTATATTTATAAATATTACATATAGATACACATATATATATCCATACATACCATTTAATATATATATATATATATATATATATATATATATATATATATATATAGATATATATATATATATTAAATATAAATATATATATATTATATATATATTATAAATATAATATATCAAATATATAATAATGTATATATATGACATATATATATATATATATAGGTATTATATTAATATTATACGTATGTATATGATATATATATATATATATATGTATATATACATATATATAATGTATATATATAATTATATAATATATAATATATATATATATATTTATAATACACACTATAATGTATATATACATATATATTATATATTATTATATATATATATATATATATATAATTATATATATATATATATATAGTGAACCCTCGCTATAACGCGGTTCACCTTTCACGTTCTTGCTGCTTCACGGATTTGCATTGTGCATTGTGTTCTGCATTCTGATTGGCTAGACAGTCTCTCCGCTTCTTCTCTACCTGTGTGTCAATAACGTTACAGTTTAATTTGCACATGTACGTAAAACGGCTTGCCAAATTTGTTTGCAAATTGTCTATAAAACCCATGAAGCCTTCATTTCGTATTGATGACTAAAATTATTATTTCACGGGTACGTAGTTATTTTGTAAAAAAAAAAACGTTTATACAGTACTTTTATTTCCTAAACAAATGCTTGGGCCTGTAAAAAGGTTTTGTTTTTCGGTTTCAAATTCATTGTAATTTCATTGTGTATAATAATTGTAAAAAAAAATAAGGTTACTTCGAATTTTCGCTTATCAAGGGTTCTTTTTGGAACGTAACCCCCGCGAAAAACGAGGGTTCACTGTATATATCTGAATATCTATACGATATAGATATAGTAATATATAATAAATATATAATATATATATATATATATATATAATAAATATATGTAATGTGTGTGTGGTTTGTGTGACATGTGTGCATGTGTGTTGTGTGTGTGTTGTGGTGAAAATATACATGTTTTTTTATGATAATATTGTGTATATATAACTATATATATAAACGTAAATATCGTATTAGTATGATTCTACATCGTTGTATCGTGGTTATCTATATCTATTTATATCTATCTATCTATATGTATCTGTCCATTTGTATGTATAGGCATGCATGTAAGTATATATGTATGTATTCATGTACGTATGTACTTATGCTCGTGTATCTATTCTGATTGTCCAAAGACAAGCCTGCGACTTCCTTACAGCTTAAGAAGGATCTTCATGACTCAGTCGATCTGTCATTAAATGACTGTTCCCTTTTCAAACAAACAGATCTCAAAATTGTCTCCAACGAAGAACCTTTCCGGCGCACAGATCGACTTAGATATAATTTCAGTGACGAGATTACGCAAAGCCAATACGACTTCGCCGCCCGACTTCGCCGCCCGACCCTCACTTAGACCCTACCTCCCTTTGTCCGCCCGACCCTCCTCCCTTCCCGCCCAACCCTCACTCCCTTCGCGTCCCCGACCTCCTCCTTCGATTCGCCCGACCCTCTCCTTCGCCGCCCGAACCCTCCTCCCTTCCCGCCCTACCCTCCCTCCCTTCGCCGCCCAACCTCCTCCCATTCGCCGCCCGACCATCCTCCTTCGCCCCGCCCCGCCTCCCCACTTTCGCCGCCCGACCTCCTTCCTTCGCCCGCCCCAACCCTGCCCCCCTATCCCGCCTCCGACCCTCCTCCCTTCGCCGCCCGACCCTCCTCCCTTCGCCGCCCTCCCTCCCTTGCGCCGCGCCGCCCGACTCCTCCCTTCGCCGCCCGACCCTCCTCCCTTCGCCGCCCGACCCTCCTCCCTTCGCCGCCCAACCCTTCCTTCCTCCTTCGCCGCCCGACTCCCCCTTCCGCCGGCCCTTCCCGCCCCCGACCCTCCTCCCTTCGCCGCCCGACCTCCTCCCTTCGGCCGCCCGACCCCTCCTCCCTTCGCCGCCCCCCTCCTCCCGTTCGCGCCCGACCCTCCTCCCTTCGCCGCCCGACCCTCCCTCCACTTCTGCCGCCCAAACCTCTCCTTCGCCGCCCTTCGTTCGCCCAACCCCTCCTCCCTTTGCCGCCCCGGACCCCTCCTCCCCTCTCGCCGCCCGCACCTCCCCCCCTTCGCCGCCGACCTCCTCCCCTTTCGCCGACCCGAACCCATCCTTCTCCTCTCGCCCCCCAACCCTCCTCCACTTTTCCCGGCCGCCCGACCCTCCTCCCCTTCCGACCGCACACCGACCCTCCTCCGCTTCGCGTACCGCCCACCTTCCTCCCTTTAGTATCCCCGCCCCTTCGTCGCCCAACCCTCCTTCCCTAATTCGACCGCCCGACCCTCCTCCCCTTCCGCCGCCGCCGACCTCGCTCCCTTCGCCCGCGCCCGACCCTACCTCCCTTCGCCGCCCATTCCACCGCCCAACCTCCTCCCTTCGGCCGCCCCGGACCCTTCACTCCTTTCGCCACGCCCGACCCTCCTTCCCTTTCGGCCGCCCAACCCTTTCCTCCCTTCGCGCACCGACCCTCCATCCCTTACGCCGAACCCAACCGCTCCTCCCTTCGCCGCCCAACCCTCCCTCCCTTTTCGCCGCCCATATCACCGCCCAACCCTCCTCCCATTCGCCGCCCGAACCCTCCTCCACTTCGCACGCCCGACCCGTTCCTCCCTTCGCGCCCGGGACCCTCCTCCCTTCGCCGCCCCTTTCGCCGCCCGACCCCCTCCTTTCGCCGCCCAACCCTCCTCCTTCGCCGCCAACCCCTCCCTCCTTCGCCGCCCCAACCCTCCTCCCTTCGCGCCGACCCTCCTCCCGTCCGCCGCCCGACCCTCCTCCCTTCGCCGTGACCTCCCGACCCTCCTCCCTTCGCCGCCCCTTCGCCGCCCGCCCTTCCTCCCTCGCCGCCCGCCCTCCTTCCGATTCAAGCGCCCCGCCCTACCCTGTTAAACTCGCCTTCGTCGCCGACCCTCCTCCCTTCGCGCCATTCCAACCCTCCTACCCCCTCCCCTCCCCGCCCGGACCCTCCTCCCTTTCGCCGACCCGACCCTCCTCCCTTCCCTTCTCGCCCGACCCAACCCTCGCCGCCCAACACCTCTCTCCTTCTCCGCCCAAAACCCTCCTCCTTCGCCGCCCATTCACCGGACCCAACCCTCCGAACCTTCCCTTCGGCCGCCCGACCCTCCTTCCCTTCGACCGCCCATCTCCTTCGGCCCCAAACCTCCTTCCCTTCCGCCGGATTACCACCCCTCCCTTCGCCGCCCGACCCTCCTCCCTTTCATCCGCCGCCCGACCCTCCCTCCCTTCGCCGCCCGACCACTCCTCCACTTCGCCGCCCAAACCCCCCCTCCTCCCCATTCGACCGCCTCGACTCGCCTTCAACCTTCGCCGCCCGACCCTCCTTCCGCCTTCCCGACCGCCCCGACTCCTTCCCTTTCGCCCCCTTCGCCGCCCGACCCTCCTCCCTTCGCCGCCCATTCACCGCCCAACCCTCCTCCCTTCGCCACCCGACCCTCCTCCCTTCGCCGCCCACTCTTCCCTCGGCGATACCGACTTCCGGCGTTCGGCTTTCACTCTCCACTCTCACTTTCGAAGTCTATTAGCCCTGACCTCTGCTTCGTCGCTCAGCCTTGCGTAAGAGCGAGTCCTCACGACACTTTGTTTACTCTTGTAACATGTGCGCAGGTGAGGCTCGGCGCAGGCAGGTGAATGAGGAATTTCCGTTGACAGTAACAAGCACGGAAGTCAAATCGGTAGTTAGTGTGGCAGTTTTAAATGTACCTGTGATTATGATTTTTCGTGATGCAATGCTATTGTTGTGGCAACAGTATATTTAACATGAATAACGGTGACGAAAGAATATCATTGACTATTGCGTTGCTAGCAATGAAAGTAATATGGACAGTAATAGCATCATTGATGATGAAAATAATGAGGATGTTAATAATTGCAGCAGTTTGATAGTAGTAGTACTAGTAGTAGCAGCAATAATAGTAATAATGATAATAATAACAATAATAATATTATTAATAATAGTAATGACGAAAATAATAATCCTAATAACAATAATAACATCAATAATGATGATGATGATAATAATAATAATAATAATAATAATGCTCATGATGATGATGTAATAACGATAATAAATAATGGTAGTAAAAATAATAGTAATGATAAAAATATTGATGATAATATAATATTAAATAATGATAATAATGGTAATAACAAAAATAATAAATCAAATAAAAAATTTTTAACATTCATAACAGTAGTCACCATCATAATGCTACTACTAACAGACAGAAATAACAAAAAACAATGATAATAACTATAATAAAGCAAAGGAGTTATGATGCTAAACATTAAATCCATTGTCATTGGGTTAAAGATATAAAACCTATGAAGTTTCTCCCTAAGGGTTATGTTGGGCGCATATCCTTGTGTTACTAACCTGAAGGCCTCGCGATGGAGACCAGCTGTGTAATTTTCCAACCGCCAGTTGAGGCAATTACAGAAGGCTCGCCGTTTTTTTTTTTTTTCTTTCTTCTCCATCTTTCTCGTTCTCGTTCTCTTTTTTCTTTCTCATTCTTCCTCTCGCACACACACACACACACACACACACACACACACACACACACACACACACACACACACACACACACACACACACACACAACACACAAACAAACAAACAAAAAATCATACACACACTTATATACTACATATACATATTATTCATTTATTCACACACACACACACACACACACACACACACACACACACACACACACACACACACACACACACACACACACACACACACACACATACACACACACACATATATATATATATATATATATATATATATATATATATATATATATATATATATATGCAGCATATACATGCACACATACTGAGTCTGATATTGACATCACCTTTCACATCCATATCAGAGCTGCAGTAGTGTGTAATGACGGGGAATTTTCCTCAAGTGGTAATCACATTTTTTCTTTACTTTACTGTTAATATCTAATTACATATTAAATGCTTTGGTATTACAAGCAAATCAAGTGTAAATCAGTGTGTAACATGAAGCTGTTGCACACTGAACGAATGAAACTGAGCGGTAAGCATTTAAGGGGAAGACCTTTTCGTAAACTGACAAAATTGACTGGAAAAAAACAGCGAGATGATAATCCCACCAAAACAACCATTAGAAAATACTATGAAATACCAATTTAGAAAAGCAATGAATATAGTGAAGTTAAAAGGCAAAAGACGAGTCCCTTTTCGAACACACAACCGACCTGGCAAGTTGATGAGTGGACAGCAGTTGGCCAGCTTCCTCCTGCAGCAGACAGCCGGTGAGGGGAGGTTGAACCAGTGGAACAGCACAGGAGAAGCCATTGCCCCTTGAAGCAGGAGCGTTCCCACGAGCAAGGTCAGCGTGTACGCCATCTTCCCCTGAAACGAACGGAGAGTGAAAGGAAGGCTCACGGCGCCCGGGGGATGGCTGCGTCGTGGGTGCTACAGGGGAGGGAGGGGGAGGGGGAGGGGGCGTGTGTGTGTGGGAGAGAGTGAAAGAGAGGGGGGGGAGGAAGACAGAGAGAGCGAAGGGGGGGGGGGAGAAGAAGAGAGAGCGAGAAGAAGAGAGAGAAGAAGGGGAGTGGAAGAGAGAGGGGGAGGAAGAAAGAGAGTGAAAGCGAGGGGGGGGGGAGGAAGACAGAGAGAGAGGGGAAGGGAAGAAAGAGAGAGAGAGAGGGGGAGGAAAGAAAAAGAGAGAGAGGGGGAGGAAGAAAGAGAAGAGAGAGGGAAGGAGAAGAGAGAGAGAAGGGGAGGGGAAGAAGAGAGAGAGGTGGGAGGAAGAAAGAGAGAGATAGGGGGGAGGAGAAAGAGAGAGAGGGGGGAGGAAGAAAGGGGAGAGGGGGAGAGGAGAAGAGAAGAGAGGGGAGGGAAGGAGATAGATAGAGAGAAGGGGGAGGAGAAAAGAGAGATATGGGGAGGAGAGAGAGAGATACGGGGGAAGGAGAAAGAGAGAGAGAGAAGGGGGAAAGAGAAAGAGAGTGGGGGAAAGGAGAAAGAGAGACAGAACGGGGAAGTAGAAAGATATAGGGGGGGGCGAGAAAGATAGAGTGGGGGGAGGAGAAAGATAGAGAGAGGGGGGAGAGAAAGAGAGAGAGTGAGAGAGGGGGGGGTAGAGAAGGCAGGGAGGAGGGAGGCAGAGATAGAGAGAGAGAGAGAGAGAGAGAGAGAGAGAGAGAGAGAGAGAGAGAGAGAGAGAGAGAGAGAGAGAGAGAGAGAGAGAGAGAGAGAGAGAGTGAGGGAGAAAGAGAAGGCGGGGAATGTGAAAGAGAAGGAAGGAGGGAGACAGACAGACAGACAGATAGATAGAGAGAGAGAAGAGCTTACCCATCGTAAGTGATTTGCACATTGCCTTCTGAAACGCAACGGAAGGAACGCAAAGTAACGTTGAATCGTTGTGAAACAGTTAACCTAACGAATGTACCAGTTGCGCGTCATAGCAGCAGTATAGTTGTAAAGTTGGCATAAAAAATGTGGCACTTTATGTAGTTGCTTATTCTTTTCTTTTTATCACCAGAAACGTTAAATTATTTATATCACTGATTGTTAAACTGTGCAATAAAATACTAAGAAGCATCAGAACACGAAACGGCTGCATATTAAGTGTTTTTCAAAAGACGCAACCCCGAGGTTTCCAGTTCCGCTCCCTTATTGCTACATGGTATCGGACGTTGATGCATATGATCGCACTGCTGAATGTTGCGTAACTGGCGGCGAGTAACAACAAGAGGCAGTCTTGCACGCACACACCAGGTTATGTTACCAAACACTTACCAAAAAAAAGAAGAAGAAAAAAACAGTTTTCATATTGGAGTCCGGATTGCGCAAGAAAACTGAATAATTTCCCGTGAACTCCTCGATTAGAGAGAAAGTGATAAGAATGTACAAATTATATACACACTTTGTAAACGAGTCACGAAAGAGGCGCAACGACTGGTAGAGTAGCGATGAGTAGACGAGCGAACGATCGGAAAAAAGCACTTCAAAGGAAGGAAGACTGCAGACGACGCACGTACTCACTTGCGTCTTTGGTGGCGGCCAAGACGGTACAGTGAGGGTCTGCCCGACTCGTCCTCTTATATGCTTTCTCTTCCCGCCGCTCCTTCGCCGCCCTCTCCCTCGCCGACAGTGCCCTCAGAGGGCCAGGCTCGCGCCCCCCGAATATTAGCTACGCCTTCTTGCTCAATGTGTAACAGATGGGGAAATAAACAAGGCTGCCATTTGTAAAATCACGATCATTGTCATTATCATTAATTATATTTCCCTTATTATCCTTATTATTATTATCATTATTGTTGTCACTATTTCTATTATTATTACTGTCATTGTTATCATTATTATTATCATTGTTGTTATTGATATTATCATTATTACTATTATTATTGCTCTGATCATTATTAATATTATTGTCATTGTTTTCATAATTATTGTCTATTATTATTATTGCTCTTATCTTTATTGTTATTATCATTATTAATACTATCATCATTATAATTATCATTGTTATCATTATTATTATTTTTATTATTTTAACCTAATTATGATAATTTATTATTATCTTTATCATTATCGTTATTATAGTAGTGATAGTAATATCATTATCATAATTATGATAATATTGTTATTATCGTTACTATTATTATTACTATTGCTATCATTATCAGTATTATTACAATTATCATATAGTTATTATCATTATTATTGTTATTGTTATTATTATCATTATTACCATTATTATTATTATTATTATTATTATTATTATTATTATTATTATTATTATTATTATTATTGTATTATTTTATTATTAATTATGATTATGATTATTATTATTATTATTATTATTATTATTATTATTATTATTATTATTATTATCATTATCATTATCATTATTACTATAATCATTATCCTCATTATCATTATTCATATTGTGGATGGAATCATGAGATTCTTTTTATTTTGTTGTGCGAATAGAGAGGCGAAGGCTCGTGAAGCCTCTTGTGTTTGAATCACGTGAGACTCCGACTACTGTTTACGAACCCTTGAAGCAGCTGACCTAAGAAAGTTAGAGACGAGTTATTGCTCTGGCACCTCTCCGTATTTTTTATTGTGATTTATATTCTCGTGAGTATTATGACAATGATTTTGTTTGATATTGGTGTTGACATATTAGTCTTTGATGAATATGTGATAATGGTTTTATGCTATGGTTGTTGTTGTTGTTGTTGTTGTTGTTGTTGCTGTTGCTGTTGCTGTGTTGTTGTTGTTGTTGTTGTTGTTGTTGTTGTTGTTGTTGTTGTTGTTGTTGTTGTTGTTGTTGTTGTTGTTGTTGTTGTTGTTTTTGCTGCTGCTGCTGTTGTTGTAGGAATCTGTGGATGTTCTACATATGGCCAATGTTGTAGCGGTTGGACGTCATTTCATATCCATTTGTTGCCGAGTTCTTTACCCTTTGGAGCCCAGATGTTACAATTACAGGTGTGTTGATATTATTTAATGGATGTGTTAAGGAATGTATTTCCAAGCGGCATTTAAATATGTTATTACTATTATTATTATTATTATTGTTATTATTATCATTATCTGTATTATTTTTGTAATTATCATTACCGTTATCTGAACTATTTTTATAATTATCATTATTATCATTATGATTATCATTTTTGTTATGACTTTTGTTTTTATTATTATCTTGATTATTATTAGTAGTAGTATTTATTTTCATTATTATTGCTATTATTAGTATCGGCATTTATTATAATTATCCTTCTTATCATCATTATTATTATCATTATCATTATCTTCATCTTCATCATTACCATCATAATCATTATCATTCTTATCATTAGTAGTTGTAGTAGTATGTTATCATTATGCTATTTCCTCTCGACAGATGAGTCACATACCGTCTTTATTGACACACTAACTCATCATCCAGGGGCGCTTGATACGTACTGTACATCCCGCGGCTATTCGACAAGTTGAATCAGCAATAGGAATATGATAATACCCAAGCGATAATGTTCAAAATTGCTTGAAATTGGGCGTGCACTCGTTATGGCGTAACGACAAGAACCCCCCCCCCCCCACCATGTTACTGTTCTTTCTGCTTTCCAGACTTGCAGACATGCATACAGACAGACGCTTTACATGCAATGACTCCCTTTGGCATTAAATCACAGTGATTGTCTCTCCCATTTTTTCTCGGCCATTACTCACCGTTGGGCGTAACTCACGGCCGTCCAGAACAAAGAAAAAGAAGTGGGTTACGCAATAACTGAACCTTATTTTCTTTAATGACGGTAAACATGTGTAACCACTTTTTTATCATAAAGGTTTCTATACTGAATTGAAGACTGGAGAGAAGGATGCCTCGTGAATGCAGCTGAGATTTAGCAAATGAATAAATAGTTGTATACTGTCAGAATATGCATGAATAAAGATTAAAACTATTAAGTACAAAATAAATCCTTGAGGGCATCCGGGGAGTGTTGCACACCCTGAATCATCTTAGTTAAGCCCCTGGGTGTGTTGCCCCAGCCTGTAAAGTTTATAGAAATGATAATTACATACTTTCACGCAACAACAAAAAAATGGTCAACGTGCTGTGGACTTTTTGCTACTTTTGCAGAAATGGCGTGGGCTTTTGTGATCCACATTATAAGATAACTGAATCATAGATTTCTTTGCATACGTAAGAGTATATTATCAATTTATATTGTCATGCATAAAATCATCATCATTATCAATATCCTTATTATCACTATTAGTAATAGTAATAATAGTAGAATGAATAACAACGTCCTGCACCGATATAACGAAACAAGTGCACCTTTTAAACGCCATATGCTGTCAGCCTATGTTACGAGTCGCCACTTCCTGTGGTTGTAAAAAGAAAGATGAACTGGAAAAAGATGATTACTATACTCTCTCTCTTTCTTTTTGTCAGTATTATCGTTATTATAATCCATATTATTGTTATTATTATCATTTATATTATTATTATTATTGTTATTACTATCATTGTTATGACCATTATCATTATTATCATTACTATTATTTTTACTGTTCTTTTTAGTAGTAATAATAATGATAATAATGATGATAATAACACTAATGATTATGATAATAACAATAATAATGGTGATAATAATATCAACAATAATGATGATTTTTTTTTTAAATAACAATAATGGTAATAATGATAAGAATAATAGTAGCAATAATACTAATCATTATGAATATTGATATCATCATTATTATCATTACTGTCATCATCATTACTATCATTATCACTATCGTTATTATTATCGCCGTTATCATCAATATCATGCCTATTATTATTATTATTATTATCATTATTATCATTATCATTAGTATCTTTATCATTATTTTAACTTCATTATGATCATTATTATCATTATCATCATTATTATCATTTCATCATTATCATTGTTGTTGCTATCTTTATAGTTATTATTATTGTTATTATTGTTGTTATTATTATTATCATTATCTTTGTTATAGTTATTAACATCATTATCATTATCATTATTATCATTATTATTATTATTGTTATTATTATTATTATGATTAATTTCATTACCATATTATTATTATTATTATTATTATTATTATTATTATTATTATTATTATTATTGTTATTGTTATTGTTATTGTTATTGTTATTGTTATTATTATTATTATTATTATTATTATTATTATTATTATTTATTACTATTATTATATTTTATTATTACTATTATCATTAATAATAATATTATTATTATTATTATTATTATTATTATTATTACTATTACTATTATTATTTGTTTTATCATTATCATCATCATTATTATTGTTATCACTACTATTATTATTAATAATAATATTATTATTACTATTATCATTATTACTATTATCATTATTATTATTATCAATTTCATTATTATCAGTATCACGATTACTATTATTACCATCATTATTATTCTTATCATTAACAGTATTATCATTCTCATTATCATTATCTTTACTTTTAATGTGAATATGAGTATTGTCATCATCATCATCATTACTATTATTATTATTATATCATTATTATTGTTGTTATTGTTGTAATTATTATTGTTATTATTATTATTATTATTATTATTATTATCATCATCATTATCATCATAATTATTACTACTATTACTATTGTTTTTGTTGATGTTCTTCTTTTTGTTATTACTGTCATTTCTAATATCATTATCATCATTATAATCATTATTACCATTCCTATTATCGTTATCATGTATAATCATGATGATGATCATAATCATTACTTTATTATTATGATCATTATCACTATTATTATTTTTATTATTATTATCCCTTTCACCATCATTACATTAGCCGTTATAACAAGCTGTGGACGTCAATCTTTCTTTCCTCGCATTTCGTAGTAACTTGTCCCAACTGTGGGGATTTGCCAATAGTGATAATTTAGTTCCATTTGTTACAATGGATATTCTTTGGTGTGGCATGCTGTCTGTTTATTCTCTTCTATATCGGCTCCTGAGTACAAGGAATGGCCGGGGTTAGCAGCCACTGGCAGCGCGCGGGATTGAACGCGGGTCAGCAAGATTGATAGACGAGAACGCTACCACTGCACAACACAACACAAATATAGTCAGTCTTGAGAGGAAAATAAAACGTGCGGAAAATAGAATATTAGTAAAAGTCAACAGAAATAAGATATTCAAAGCATTAATTATAAGTGAATGATTAAAATTGAGAAAAAAAATGGTTATTTAAAAGAGAAACATAACGAATCAGTGAGCCCTAGATATCAGGGTGAAGCATTTTATAACTGACACTGGACGCACCATAGGTTGATGCGCTGTTGCATAGGTATTACCGTTCTTATTGGTAATGGACTGTCATTATTATCAATATATATATATTATTTACTACTCCCCCTGTTTATTTACACACGCAATAACGTTCCCATGTTATTGTCAAAGTGCTATCACCTTATTCCGCAG
>NW_020871663.1:607916-610416 GCF_003789085.1 Penaeus vannamei | reverse complement strand
GTGTGTGTGTGTGTGTGTGTGTGTGTGTGTGACTTATTGTGGCCAACTATACATTTTAGTTTCAATTTATCAAATGCACGGCCTTAATTCTTGAACAGGTGCTTACGAGATTATACTTATGCATCTTTACGTAAGCAAATGATCCAGGGATTCATATGTCTGGCAATACATAGATGGCTATAAAGTATAAACTTTACCTGCAGCGTCCTTAACTGCGGTTGATTTTCTTAGCAGCCGAATTTCAAGTGATTTCAAGTTTAAGCTCCGTCCACACAGGCGTGCCGCCCTGTCCCGTTAGCTCGGTAAAATGCCATCTTATTTGACATCTCTTCATTTGGTATTTTAAGGAATTATTTAATAACATTTGTAATGTAACGCACGTGAAATGGTGTAAGACTAAACAGCAAGGTAAAACATTTATTTTTAGGTTCAAAAGAGTCAATAAACTGTAATGCAATTGGCATCATAGGCAGTAGTGATAAATGGGGGATAAATAATCGTTTGACTTTTATTATTTACATTTATCTTTAAACTCATGAGACTTGACAGGAAACAGGAATTTACGTGAATAACAAATATACTATGTGTATTCACAGCCATTATAATACATTGGAATTTGATGGTAGCAAGTGAATAATGTTACACGAATACTAAAACATTACCATTTCTTTTGTCTCTCACATGAATGGTATTGATGATATATTATAATAATGATAATAATGTTGATAACAATAATTATTATTTTTATAATTATTATTAATAATAATAGTGGAAGTACTACTACTATTACTATTACTACTACTATTGTTATTATTAAGACTATAGCAATATAAATAATAAGCATCATGAATATCCTTTTTCCTAAAGTAAATTTGCATCGCCAGACTCTATAAGTATTAAGATATTCCTATTGATATCTACTTACGAAATATAACAGGAATAGTCGGCGTAATTGATGTTTAAACACAATATGAATGCACTATATTTATCATAATCATTGTGATAATCACTGTCGTTGTCATTGCCGTTATCAGTACTAGTATTACTATCATATTGTTATTATCATTATTCTTTAATATCATTATGATTATTGCTGTCATTTACCATTTATGATTGCCAGGATCACCACTATATGAAAATAACTTAAACCAAAATTATATAGAATGGTAGTAATGTGAAAAACAATGAAGTTGATTTAGGAAAATATAGTAAAATAGTTGTTTTTTACAACAACTCGTTGTAACGCGTAATGTGACACCAAGCCTTTCAGATCTTAATTGCCATTATAATCATATTATCTTTTATACATGTAAATAAACCGTCGTACCACGGGACACCGTGTATGTGAGACAGATGCTCCGCCCACAAGGCTCGAAATGATTGTAATTATTTGACGCTGTAGATAAAGTCTTATATGTATGAAACAGTAAAAATTGTTATAGTGTGTTCATTTGGTAAAATTGCTGAACTTTTGTAGAAACATGTATTCCAGGTCTGAAAATCATTATATAATATTTTCTAAAATAGTCACTTGCTATATACACCAGTGTTTATTTTGTGTAAATTCAAGAAATCATTAACATTTTTTTTATGACATACAAGAAATAAAACTAAAAATAACCCATGATCCAGTTGCCATGGGTATTTTTTGGTTTTATTTCTTGCCTGGATCAAAGATCTTTAAAAGGAGAGTATCAGTTAGTGCCCATCCAACTGACGCAAGAAACGCCAAAATCCAGGGTAACATTCTGGGGACTTTTACTGTGATCGCCTATGATTGAGACACATATAGTAACCTTGAATTTGTTGATTACACTGAATCATTTTCCCAATTTAGGAACATATTGCTGAATCACACGTCCACACCGAGAATGTGGGTCAAGCTCCTTAAGCCAACTACGAGTCTGCAGTAAAAAACCCTGTTTGCATGACCTTCATAAGGATGATATAGAATTGGCGACGCGGTGATACCATGCAATTGTACAGAACACGTGGTCTTCATATGAGTTCTTAAGGGTGTGTTTGGCCAGACCCATTCGGAACACAATTTTTTTTTTCTCTGCCCAGCGAGTCATCAGTCGTAAATCGTTATTAAGTTATCAGTTGATCCATTTAGTGACATTTTCAACATCTCGACGCCAAAAAAAGGAAAAAAAACTCACTATATCACATTACTTAAGGGTGGAAGTGCAATTTCAACTAAATGTAAGCCAAACTAATCTTGCTACCTTTTTCCTTTCGAACGTAAAAAACAATTTGCTCGAAAACATCTACTTCATGGACAAGTTGTTCTTCATGTGTATTTTCTTTGTTGATACATAAATACATAAACCGGTATTTCATGAATTTACCCAAAACGTGTAAACTTAGCAACTAGATTTTCTTTAGTATCATATTACTTGTACTACAGCTTAATCACTGGTAATGCCATTACAAGCATAGCGTCCATTAGGTAATCAAGGCAAATATTGCAACAAAATGCATTTGGTATTTGTACTTA
>NW_020871663.1:587916-597916 GCF_003789085.1 Penaeus vannamei | reverse complement strand
TATTTATTCATTACTATATTTGTTCCTCTCCTTATTATTATTGTTGTTGTTATTATATCATTATCGTTATCATCATTATTATCATTTTCATTATCATCACTAGCATCACCATTATTATAATTAGTATCATCATTATCATTATTATTAATGATGATAATTATTGTCATTAACATCATTTTAATAATGATAATCATCATTATCATTGCTATCATTATCATCATTAATTATGATAATCATAATTAGCATTATTATAATTTTCCTCATTATCCGTCTCCCCCGGCGACGGTTCTTCTTGGAACGTCCTATTTCTGCATCATTATCATTATCAATGATGATAATTGTCATTGCCATCATTAGATTATTAATGATGATAATCATTACCATTATCATCATTATCATTATTAAAGATGCTTCCTCTATCCTGCTTAAACTGCGCTGTATCGTCGAGGTGGCCTGGCATCACCGGTACTCAGCAGGTATCAAGTGGCACCCATAAGGGCTGGCACTTGCATTACCTGACGTGTATATATATGGGCCAGGTATATATATATATATATATATAATATATATATATTATATATATATATATATATATATATATATATATATATATATAATCATTATCACTATTATCCTTATCCTTATTATTATCATTAACATCCGGTGGTGTGGGGTCTCGATCCTCCGCGCGCCCCCGGCGAAGGTTCTTCTAACATTCTAATTTTGCATCCTGTTGGCCACTACAGGTAGGAAACAACACTCCTGAAGGGCTTCAGGATGTATTCCGCGACGTTCGACCTCAAACTCGAGCTCGAGCTCGGGCTCGGCCTCGGGCTCGAACTTGGGCTCGGTTTCAGGCTCGGCCTCGAACTTGGGCTCGGCTTCAAACTCGGGCTCGACCTCAAACTCATTCTTCGAACTTGCCTCAAACTCGGACTCGAACTCGGTTCTCGGCCACAAACTCGGGCTCGACCTCAAACTCGGGCTCGGGCTCGGGCTCGGACTCGGCCTCAAACTCGGGTTCGGCATCAAGGTCGGGCTAGGGCTCGGCTTTGAAACTCAATTCTCGGGCTCGAGCTCGGCTCTGGCCTCAGGCTCGGCCTCGAATTCGGCTTCGGATCGACTCGGACTCTCCTCGGCCTCAAACTCTTCTCGGTTCGGCCTCAAACCTCGGGCTCACTGGGTCGCCTCGGCTCGACCTCAGGCTCGGCCTCGAGATAACTCGGTGCTCGAGCTCGGGCTCGGCCTCAAAACTCATTCTCGAACTTGCCTCAAACTAGGCTTTCGCTTTAACTCGAGCTTGGCCTCAGGATCGGCCTCGAACTCGGGCTCGGATTCGAAATCGGCCTCAGGCTCGGTCTTGGCTTCAAACTCGGGTTCGGCCTCGAGCTCGGGCTCGAGCTCGGGCTCGGCCTCAAACTCTTTCTCGAACTTGGCCTCAAACTCAGGCTCGGCCTCAAACTAGGGCTCGGCCTCAAACTCGGGGCTTGGCCTCAAACTCGGCCTCGGCCTCAAACTCAGCCGGGCTCGGCCTCAAACTCAGGCTCGGCCTCAAACTCGGGCTTGGCCTCAAACTCGGGCTCGGCTTCAAACTCGGGCTCGGCCTCAAACTCGGGTTCGGTCTCAAACTCGGGCTCGAGCTCGGGCTCGGCCTCAAACTCAGGATCGAGGTCGGGCTCGGCCTCAGGCTCGGCCTCGAACTCAAGCTCGAGCTCGGGCTCGGCCTCAAACTCATTCTCGAACTTGGCCTCGGCTTCAAACTCCAGCTCAAGCTCGAGCTCAGCCTTAGGCTCAGCCTCGGCTTCAAACTCGAGCTTGGCCTCAAACTCGGGCTCGGGCTCGGCCTCAAACTCGGGCTCGAGCTAGATCGGAAAACTTGGCTCGAGCTCGGGCTCAGCCTCAGGCTGGGCCTCGACCTCGGGCTCGGATTCAAACTCCAGCTCGAGCTCGGGCTCGGCCTCAGGCTCGGCCTCGGCTTCAGACTCGGGCTCGGCCTCAAACTCATCCTCGAACTTGGCCTCAAAACTCATTCTCGATACATTGGCCTCAAATCGGGCCTCGGAGCTCGGGCCTCAGCCTCAGGCTGGGCTCGACCGTCGGGCTCGGATTCAAACTTCAGCTCGTAGCTCGGGCTCCGGCCCTCAGGCTCGGCCTCGGCTTCAGACCTCGGCTCGCCTCAAAACTCATCCCTCGAACTGGCCTCAAACTCGGTGCTCGCTTCAAATTCGGTGTTCGGCCTCGAACCGTTGGGTCTGCGATGATACGGACTGTTGTCTGGCCCCTCAATACTTCTCTTTCCTCTCGAACTTATGGCCTCAGCATCTCGGGCTCGCGAAGGGCGGGCTCGGCTCTAAACTCAGGTAACGGGCTTCTGGTTTCTGGCTCATCTCGGCGTCAAACACTTTTGCGAACTTGGCCTCACTCGGGCTCCATACTCGGGCCTCGTGTCTCAAACTCGGGCTCGAGCTCGGGCTCGGCCTCAAACGGTCTTTCGAATTGGCCTCAAACTCTTTCTCGAACTTGGCCTCAAACTCGGGTTCGGCCTCAAACTCAGGCTCGGGCTCGGCCTCAAACTGGCCTCCTCGGCCTCAAAAAACTCAGGGCCTCAAACTCGGCCTCAAACTCGGGCTTTGGCCTCAAACTCGGGCTCGGCTTCAAACTCAGGCTCGGGCTCGGCCTCAAACTCAGGCTCGGCCTCAAACTCGGGCTTGGCCTCAAACTCGGGGCGGCTCGGCCTCAAACTCGGGGA
This sequence comes from Penaeus vannamei, assembly GCF_003789085.1. Classification (NCBI taxonomy): domain Eukaryota; kingdom Metazoa; phylum Arthropoda; class Malacostraca; order Decapoda; family Penaeidae; genus Penaeus; species Penaeus vannamei. Next base: position 595,167 of record NW_020871663.1, on the reverse strand, counting down.
CTCGGGGGCCTCAAAACTCGTTCCTCAAACTCGGGTTCGGTCTCAAACTCAGGATCGAGGTCGGGCTCGGCCTCAGGCTCGGCCTCGAACTCGAGCTCGAGCTCGGGCTCGGTCTCAACCTCATTCTCGAACTTGGCCTCGGCTTCAAACTCCAGCTCAAGCTCGAGCTCAGCCTTAGGCTCAGCCTCGGCCTCAAACTCGGGCTCGGCCTCAAACTTGAGCTCGGCCTCAAACTCATTCTCGAACTTGGCCTCAAACTCGGGCTCGGCTCGGCCTCAAACTCGGGCTCGAGCTCGGCTCGGCCTCAAACTCTTTCTCGAACTTGGCCTCAAACTCAGGCTCGGGCTCGGCCTCGGCCTCAAACTCAGGCTCGGCCTCAAACTCGGGCTCGGCCTCAAACTCAGGCTCGGCATGGGCTCGGCCTCAAACTCAGGCTCGGCTCAAACTCGGGCTTGGCCTCAAACTCGGGCTCGGCTTCAAACTCAGGCTCGGCCTCAAACTCGGGCTCGGCCTCAAACTCGGGCTCGGCCTCAAACTCGGGCACGGCCTCAAACTCGGGCTCGGCGTCAAACTCGGGTTCGGTCTCAAACTCAGGATCGAGGTCGGGCTCGGCCTCAGGCTCGGCCTCGAACTCAAGCTCGAGCTCGGGCTCGGTCTCAAACTCATTCTCGAACTTGGCCTCGGCTTCAAACTCCAGCTCAAGCTCGAGCTCAGCCTTAGGGCAAGCCTCGGCCTCAAACTCGGCTCGGCCTCAAACTTGGGCTCGGCCTCAAACTCTTTCTCGAACTTGGCCTCAAACTCAGGCGTCGGGCTCGGCCTCAAACTCAGGCTCGGCTCGAAACTCGGGTTCGGATTCGAAATCGGCCTCAGCCTCAAACTCGGGCTCGGATTCAACCTCATTCTCGAACTTGGTCTCAACTCAGGCTCGGGCTCGGCCTCGGCCTCAAACTCAGGCTCGGCCTCAAACTAGGGCTCGGCCTCAAACTCAAGGCTCGGGCATGGCCTCGGCCTCAAACTCAGGCTTCGGCCTCACACTCGGCGCTTGCCTCAAACTCGGGCTCGGCCCAAACTCGGGCTCGGCCTCAAATCGGGCTCGGCCTCAAACTCGGGCTCGGCGTCAAACTCGGGTTCGGTCTCAAACTCAGGATCGAGGTCGGGCTCGGCCTCAGGCTCGGCCTCGAACTCAAGCTCGAGCTCGGGCTCGGTCTCAAACTCATTCTCGAACTTGGCCTCGGCTTCAAACTCCAGCTCAAGCTCGAGCTCAGCCTTAGGCTCAGCCTCGCCTCAACTCGGGCTCGGCCCTCAAACTTGGGCTCGGCCTCTCTTTCTCGAACTTGGCCTCAAACTCAGGCTCGGGCTCGGCCTCAAACTCAGGCTCGGCCTCAAACTCGGGCTTGGCTCAAACTCGGCTCGGGCTCGGCCTCAAACTCTTTCTCGAACTTGGCCTCAAACTCAGGCTCGGGCTCGGCCTCTAAACTCAGGCTCGGGCCTCAAACTCGAGCTTTGGCTCTCAAACTCGGGCTCGGCCTCAAACTCGGGCTCGGCCTCAAACTCGGGCCGGCCTCGAACTCGGGCGATTCGAAATCGGCCTCAGCTCAACTCGGGCTCGGACTCAACCTCATTCTCGAACTTGGTCCTCAAAACTCGGCTTGAACTTGGGCTCGGCTTTAAACTCAGGCTCGAGCTCGGCCTGAGGCTCGGCCTCGAACTCGGGTTCGGATTCGAAATCGGCCTCGATCTCAAACTCGGGTTCGGCCTCAAACTCTTTCTCGAACTTGGCCTCAAACTCGGGCTCAAACTTGGGCTCGGCCTCAGGCTCGGCCTCGAACTTGGGCTCGGTTTCAAACTCGGGCTCGGCCTCAAACTCGGGCTCGACCTCGGGCTCGACCTCAAACTCAGGCTCGAGCTCGGGCTCGGGCTCAGGCTCAGCCTCGAACTCGGGCTCGGCCTCAGGCTCGGCCTCGAACTCGGGCTCGGCCTCAAACTCGGGCTCGAGCTCAAACTCAGGCTCGAGCTTGGGGTCGGCCTCAACCTCGGGCTCAGCCTCAGGCTCGGGCTCGAACTCGGGCTCGGAACTCGGGCTCGAACTTGGCTTCGGGCTCGAACTTGGCCTCAAACTCGGGCTCGAACTTGGGCTCGGCCTCAAACTCGGGCTCGGCCTCAGGCTCGGCTTGAACTTGGGCTCGGCTTCAAACTCATTCTCGAACTTGGCCTCAAACTTGGCTTTAAACTCGGGCTCGACCTCAAACTCATTCTCGGGCTCGGCTTCAAACTCTCAAACTCGGGCTCGGCCTCGAACTCGAGCTCGAGCTCGGGCTCGGCCATAAACTCATTCTCGAACTCGGCCTCAAACTCATTCTCGGGTTCGGCTTCAAACTCGGGCTCGGGCTCAGCTTTAAATTCGGGCTCGGCCTCAAACTCGAGCTCGGCCTCAGGCTCGGCCTCGAACTCGGGCTTGGAATCGAACTCATTCTTGGAGTCGAACTCAACCTCGGGCTTGGGTTCAAACTCAGGCTCGGATTCAAACTCGGGCTTGGGTTCAAACTCAGGCTCGGATTCAAACTCGGGCTCGGGCTCGACCTCAAACTCATTCTCGGAGTCAACCTCAGGCTCGGATTCAAACACGGGCTCGGCCTCAAACTCGGGCTTGGCCTCAGGCTCGGCCTCGAACTCGGATTCGAACTCGGCTTCGGCCTCAAACTCATTCTCGGGCTCGACCTCACACTCGGGCTCGACCTCGGGCTCGACTTCGGGCTCGGACTCGGCCTCAAACTCCGGTTCGGCCTCAAGCTCGGGCTCGGCATCAAACTCATTCACGGGCTCGGCCTCAAACTCGGGCTCGGCCTCAAACTCGGCTCGGACTCGAATTCGGCTCAAACTCGGGCTATGCTGTTCAGGAAGCACAAGGTCTGACTCAGAGTTAAGATGCTCAGGCTGGATGGGATGCTCAGGATCTGGTTCAGTATCAGGATACTCTGGTTCTAACTCAGGTTTAGGATGCTCAGGCTGGTAGGTGGGCTTAGGTTCTGGTTCATGATCAGGATGCTCGGGACTCAGGTTCCAAATTAGGATCAGAGAGCTCAGGGTGTGGCTCAGACTCAAGATGCTCTGGTTCGTCGGGAAGCTCAGGTTCTAAGCTCACGGAAAGGAATCTCAGGTTCTACCTCAGGACCAGGATGCTGAGGCTGGTCAGGAAGCTCAGGTTCTGGCTCAGAACCAGGATGTTCCAACTGGTCAGAAGCTCAGGATCAGGATGCTTCGGTTGTTCGGGAGGTTCAAGTTCTAGCCCAGGATCAGAATACTCAGGGAAGTCAGCAGGCTCAGGTTCTGGCTCAGGATCAGGAAGTGCCAGTTCGTTGGGAAGCTCAGGTTCTAGCTCAGGGTCAGGGTGATCAGGCTGTTTAGAAGGCTCAGGTTCTAGCTCAAGATCAGGGGGCTCAGGTTCTAGCTCAGGATCAGGAGGCTCAGGTTCTAGCTCAGGATCAAGATGTTCAGTTTCTGGCTCAGGATCAGGATGCTCAGGCTGATCAGAAGGCGTATCTTCTAGCTCAGGATCAGGAGTCTCAGATTCGAGGATCAGGAGGTTCTGGCTGGTCTGGAGGCTCACGTTCTAACTCAGAATCAGGATGCTTTAGCTGGTCCAGAGAATTAGGATTCTTGGGCTAGTCAAGAACCCCAGGTTCTAACTCAGAATCAGGATGTTAATATAATAATATAACAATGGTAGTAATAACAATAATAATGATAATAATAATGAAGGTGATGATGGTGGTGATCCGAATCATGATCCGGATCCAGGATTTTTAAAAAGGATTCCTTAGCATTGCGAGACAGAGGAACACGGACGTCACTACTGTATATAAGAAAGAGGCGATCTTAATGTTATTCTTCAAGAGTGAGTATTTTTCCCTGTATCAGTGACCTATTGCCTTGGCGGAGGTATGCGCTCTCTGTGTTCCTCATTATTATTATAATAATTATTAAGACCCTCATCGTTATCATGCTATCATTATCATTATTTTTTATCATTATTTATGTGGTTATTATTAGCATTGTTATTGCTGTCGTTGTTGCTGTTGTCTTTAATTTCTATCATTGTTATTATAATTGTTATTAAAATAATCATCACTATTGTTATCATTATCAGCATTATTGTAATATATTCATTTTCATTATCATCATTATTGTGTTTTTATTAACGCTATTATTATTATTGTTATTACTATTTTTTATTGTTATTGTTGTTATTGCTATTGTCATTACTGTTATCATCATCATTATTATTATTACTATTATTACTACTACTATTTTCATGATAATGATAATAAGAATAATGATAATTACTAATATCATTATCATTATTGATATCATTATTTTTCTATTACTATTGTGATTATTATTGTTGTTATTATTATTGTTATCATCACCATCATCTTTATTATTATTATGATTATTATTATTATTATTGTTGTTGTTGTTATTATCATTATCATTATTATAATTATCATTATCGTTAATATTATACTTATTACCACTATTAATACCATTATTGCTATTATCATCTTAGTATTATCATTATTATTATTATTATCATGATCTTTCGCATTATTATCTTTGTTATTATCATTATCATTATTATTACCCATATCATGTTATCACGATTATTATTGGTAATATTAGTAATAGTATCAACATCATTGCTGTTATCAGTAATATCACTACAATTACTATTATAATGATATTAGTAATAACTATTACTATCATTGTTATTATCCTGATTATTATCATTATCGTTATGGTTATTGTCATTATCATTATTATTGCTATTAGTATAACTAGCATTATCATTATTGTTATTACTATTACTCTTATTACCATTGTTATTGTTGTTGTTGTTATTGTTATTATCATCAATATTATTATCCTTATTAGTTTTTCATTATTATTATTATTATTTATTATTATTATTGTTTGTTGTTGTTATTAATATTATTATTCTTTATCTTATCATTATCAACATATTTATCATTTTCATTATCAGGTTCTGACATTATTATTATCATTGTTATCATTACTACTACTACTACTACTATCTTTGTTATTTTTATTGTTATTATTTTCTTAATTGATTTCTATTACATTACTGATATTTCCATTATCATTATTACCATTACCATTACTATTGTTGTAATTATCATTTTTATCTTCATCATCATCATCATCATCATCATCATCATCGTCATTCTCATTGTGAACATTGATATCATTGTCATTATCAATATAAGCAATGCTTTTGTAATCTTTGTTGCTGTTGTCATTACTATTGCTATGGCTATTATTAATAATATTATTATTGTTATTATTACTATTATAATTATTATCATTGTCATTGTTATCATTATTATTATCATTATCATTATTATGATTACTACTCTCATCATTATCATTATTGTTATCATTATTATTGCTGTTCTTTTATCATTATAATTATGATTATCATTAATACTATTATCATTATCCTTAACATTGCAATTATTGCTATCATTACTGCTTTTACTGTTATTGCAATTATTTCTATTGTTGTTATGAATGCAGTTCATATCGCTGTTCCTATAACTATTATCATTATTATTGTTATTGTTGCTATTTTTATGATCAGTATCATCATTATTAGTGTTATTATCATCATTATTGTCATCATCATCATCATCATTAGTATCATCATCATCAGATATTCACTAGGTATACTCCATCACAAAAAAATCCATGACGAAAAGAGAGGAAGGGAAGGAACGAAAATAAACAGAGGGAGGGAAGGGGTGGAGATAAATGAGGATGAAAGCAACAAAGGGAAGAGAAGAAGGGTGACAGGAGTAGGAGACAAAAACAGAGAGAGAGTATTACCTGAATGTCAGTCAAGGCTACATACAAAGAAGAAACCCGTGAATCGTTGCAAACAGAGAGAAACTAGAAGGGAGTGTTCAGGCGCATATAAAGGCAAGCATACACTGCATGCATACGGCTAAACATATGCACTAAACGTATCCCTAATTCAGTGGCAGAGAGCGCAGGGGAGGGGGAGAGTGGCTGCCCATATGTACCTCGTTCATTCCCGTTGCAATACATGCTTTAGTCTCTGATCAAGGGAGGAAAATTCGGATATAAAACTAAAACAGATATGAAATTGCATCGACTTCTGTTAAATATAAAGGTAGCATACAGTGATACAGAATCGAATGCAGAAAGGGAGATATAGTAGATACACACACACACACACACACACACACACACACACACACACACACACACACACACACACACACACACACACACACACACACACACACACACACACACACACACACACAGACATCCTCGAGCTCACACATACATACATACATGCATACATATATGTGCATATATACATATATATATATATATATATATATATATATATATATATATATATATATATATATATATATATATGTATATATATATATATATATATATATATATATATATATATATATATATATGTATATATATATGTATGTGTGCGTGAGTGCGTGTGTGCGTGTGTACACACACACACACACACACACACACACACACACACACACACACACACACACACACACACACACACACACACACACACACACACACACACACACACACACACACACACACACACACATATATATAATATATATATATATATATATATATATATATATATATATATATATATATAATACATATACATACATATATGTATATGTATATACATATATATGTGTATGAATGTGTATGTATGTATATAATATATATATATATATATATATATATATATATATATATATATATATATAGAGAGAGAGAGAGATGAGAGAAGAGAGAGAGAGAGAGAGGGGGAGAGAGAGAGAGAGAGAGAGAGAGAGAGAGAGAGAGAGAGAGAGAGAGAGAGAGGAGAGAGAGAGAGAGAGAGAGAGAGAGAGAGAGAGAGAGAAGGAGAGAGAGAGAGAGGGAGAGAGAGAGAGAAGAGGAGAGAGAAGAGAAGAGAGAGAAGAGAGAGAGAGAGGAGAGAGAAGAGAGAAGAGAGATGAGAGAGGAGAGTAGTTATATAATATTATCCTATCTATCTATCTGTGTGTGTGTAAAATAATATATACATAAATAATATTATCATATATAAATTATATATATATATATAATATATAATGAATAATGGTATAATAATTATGTATA
>NW_020871663.1:570188-572688 GCF_003789085.1 Penaeus vannamei | reverse complement strand
GGAGTCGCCGCTGGCTTCTATCTTTTATTTTTCGTCTATTCTTCTATTTTCTCTTCTTCCATTTTCTCTTCTGTCTTCTTTTATTTTTCTTCTATTCTTCTATTTTCTCTTTCTTCTGTCTTCTTTTATTTTTCTTCTATTCTTCTATTTTCTCTTCCTTCAATCTTCTTTTATTTTTCTTCCATTTTCTCTTCAATCTTCTTTTACTTTTCTTCCATTTTCTCTTCTATCTTCTTTTATTTTTCTTCTATTCTTCTATTTTCTCTTTCTTCTGTCTTCTTTTATTTTCCTTCTATTTTCTCTTTCTTCTTCTATTCTTCTATTTCTCTTTCTTCTATCTTCTTTTAATTTTCTTCTATTCTTCTATTTTCTCTTCTTCTATTTTCTCTTTCTTCTATTCTTCTTTTTTTCCTTCTATTCTTCTATTTCTTCTTTCTTTATCTTCTTTTATTTTACTTCTATTCTTCTATTTCTTCTTTCTTCTATCTTCTTTTATTTTTACTTCTATTCTTCTATTTTCTCTTTCTTCTATCTTCTTTTATTTTTCTTCTATTCTTCTGTTTTATCTTTCTTCTATCTTCTTTTATTTTCCTTCTATCTTCTTTTATTTTCCTTCTATTCTTCTGTTTTCTCTTTCTTCTATCTTCTTTTATTTTTCTTCTCTACTTCTATTTTCTCTTTCTTCTATCTTCTTTTATTTTCCTTCTATCTTCTTTTATTTTTCTTCTATTCTTCTGTTTTCTCTTTCTTCTATCTTCTTTTATTTTTCTTCTCTACTTCTATTTTCTCTTTCTTCTGTCTTCTTTTATTTTCCTTCTATCTTCTTTTATTTTCCTTCTATTCTACTATTTTCTCTTTCTTCTATCTTCTTTTATTTTTCTTCTATTTCCTCTTTCTTCTATCTTCTTTTATTTTCCTTCTATTCTTCTATTTTCTCTTTCTTCTATCTTCTTTTATTTTTCTTCTATCTTCTTTTATTTTTCTTCTATTTCCTCTTTCTTCTATCATCTTTTATTTTTCTTCTATTCTTCTATTTTCTCTTTCTTCTATCTTCTTTATTTTTTCTTCTATTCTTTTGTTTTCTCTTTCTTCTATCTTCTTTTATTTTTCTTCTATCTTTTATTTTCTTCTATTCTTCTATTTCCTCTTTCTTCTACCTTCTTTTATTTTCCTTCTATTCTTATATTTTCTCTTTCTTCTATCTTCTTTTATGTTTCTTCTATTCTTCTATCTTCTTTTATTTTACTTTTACATCACTGTATCTTCCGCTTGTTCCTGAGACACCAGTTCATTTTGCACAGCTGGTCCTCTGTGTTAGATCTAAGCCACCGCTTGTTTATCTGTTGATTTCTTCCTTTGGCTTTTAGGAAGCGCAGCCGTGGCTTGACTGCACGAAGGAGGTGGCCTGCGCTCCAACGTGACGGCGGCTAACGCAAGTCCCAGGCGCGACTGCGCTCTCGGCCGTAAATGAATATTTCCTCAATTGAAACCAGGGGACATGTGTGCGGGATCGGCCAGCCCTGCCTATTCACCGACATTTCCGCATTGCCGCCTACCTGCTTGCGTCCTGTCGTGCTGTGCTTGCGGTGTTTGCCTGCGCGCGGAAGCCGTCGCCTTCAGCTCGTCTTCGGAGCATTTGCGTTTGTCGAAGCTTGTGTGTGTGTGTGTGTGTGTGTGTGTGTGTGTGTGTGTGTGTGTGTGTGTGTGTGTGTGTGTGTGTGTGTGTGTGTGTGTGTGTGTGTGTGTGTGTGGTGTGTGTGGTGTTGTGTGTGTGTGTGTGTGTGTGTGTGTGTGGTGTGTGTGTGTGTGTGTGTGTGTGTGTGTGTGTGTGTGTGTGTGTGTGTGTTGTGTGTGTGTGTGTGTATATATATATATATATATATATATATATATATATATATATATATATATATATATATATATATATACATACATACATGAAATAACGTTAGTGTGAGCGTCCAGCGCACACGCAAGAGCGGCTGGGCCACACACTCCAGCCGGCGGGCGGGCACCAGTGACTATCCAAGGGTGAGTGTGTGTGCATTTTACTCGTGACATGTAAGTGCACGTGTGTGGAAATATACTTGTCAGTATGTGTGAGTATGAGCGTAATCATTCATGAAGAGAGTTCAATGTGACAAATGCAGAAAAGACGTGAATGAGAAGGAGTACACTGGCAGCACAAGTATTTCCACACGTATACACGTATTTCTAATGAAAGAGATAATGAGCCGCGTCACACACATTCTCATTCATAATTCCCAGTCGTTGTGCGAAGACCTACATGACATCAGGTGCTCAGAGGTCCAAAGCCTCGGTAAATAAGTCTAACAACTCAGGGGAAAGGGAGGGAGGGAGAAAGGGAGAGAAAGGGTGAAAGAGAGAAAGCGAGAGAGAATGGAAAGGGGGAGGGGGTGAGGCAGAGGAGGTCTGAGAATGGAGAAATGGCAGAGAAAATAAAGCAGGGGAAGGCAAAGGCTGTGATGGTGGGGGAAGA
>NW_020871663.1:558156-563929 GCF_003789085.1 Penaeus vannamei | reverse complement strand
AGTCATTCGCCACTTAATTTATCATTTACTTCGTCTATCTTCGTACTTCAGATATCATTTATTCATTTATTCTTTACCTCCGCTATTCTTTACTTCATTCTTGGGGTACCTCGATTATATTTTTTTACTTTATTGATTCACTACATTTATTTTTTACCTCTTTCCTTCTTTACTTTATTAATTATGTACCTCGATTATTCTTCTCTTTATCTATTCTTTACTTCGTTTACCCTTCGTTTATCCATTGGTTAATATTTTTTCTTTACCTCTTTACCTCGGGTTTTCTTTAATTCATTCATTCTTTCCCTCACTTTTTCTTTACTTAATTCTCTGCCTAATTTATTCTTCACTTCATCCATTCTTCACTTCATTATTCTTCATTTCATCCATTCTTCACTTCATTTCTTCTTTACTTCGGTTATTCTCGACTCCTTTTCCCTCAGCATGCTACGGCGACAGGAGGGAGAGATAAAAAGACTACCTTTGCTGACGTCATGATTAAAATGCCAGAGACAGCCAAAGGATCTGTTGTACTGGCAGCCAAGTTATGCTGTTTCCTCTTTTTTACTCGGAGACGCAGATGTTCCTCTTTCTTTTTTTTTTTTTTTTTTTGGGGGGGGAGTTTTCACTTCTGTTCAAAATGTATGTGAATGCGAATGAATATCAGAAATACGTGCACATACATGTATGTGTGTGTGTGTGTGTATAAGAGAGAGAGAGAGAGAGAGAGAGGAGAGAAGAGAGAGAGAGAGAGAGAGAGAGAGAGAGAGAGAGAGAGGAGAGAGAGAGAGAGAAGAGAGAGAAAGAGGCAAACTAAGATTCGCCCGATTGCCCAGCGGCATAAGGCGTGTTCGTTCTGTTGACCAAAACGCACTTGACCTCTGCAATACATCTCCCTTTCCCAGAACTCGGAAAGTGGCACTGTCTAGACTCGCCACCTTGGGCAAGGACGACCTTCCAGATCCTCTCAGGCAGACCCTCCACCCAGATGAAGGCACTCGACAGCCCCACCCTCCCCTCCCTCCCTCCCCTGCCTCCCCTCCCTCTCCTGTAACTTTGCGAAGGATGAAATTCAATTTGATGCGATTAACTCATGAAGAAGATTTGGTCGATTTAAAGTTATTTATCCTAATTCATATTTTTTCTACATTTGTCACAATTGATTATGCGACCCCCCCCCCAAAAAAAAAAAAAAAAAAAAAAAAAAAACATTCACAAACATATCTACACGAATCGTTTTCATGTATTTGATATTTCAGACTTTATCAATTAATACTATAGCTGCACATTCAAGAAAACAAAAAATAATTTACATTGCATAGGGTTGCCTGTCGGGCATTGCCCCATGCGCAATCCTTGATTTTTTTCATTCAGTTTCGCTTAACACAAAACAACGTATTGTATCATGTATAATGTATTAAGAGTCTAAGCCCTATTGTTCGGTCGTAAAATGTGTACATTTTTTCCTCGTTGAATTGTTGCCTTTTTACGTCACTCGGCCAGTTTGTTGTCATTATTACCACCATCGTTATCATTGCCATCATTACAATATATATGGACATGCATATACACAGAAATTAATGCATATCTCTCTATCTCTCTAACAGATATGCATTTATCTATCTATCCGGTAGATATAGATGTCTAGACTGATAGATATGCATTTATTTCTGTGTATGTGCAATGCCGTATTATAGATATTTATTGGGTCGGGCTTCGCACAATATTAGCAAACTGGCCAACTGTCTCTATGGATAACGCCACATAGAACAGTTCTTGCATAATTTGGTGCCCCTTATTTTGTTGTCTGGGTCTACTTTTCGCTTGCTTCGTTTTTTGCTTTGTATGTTGCTTCTCTTTTTGCTTTGTTTCTTGCTTCAATTTCTGTTTTATGAATTGCTTCACTGTCTGCTTCGACGTTTGCTTCATTATCTGTTTTGTATTTTGCTTCACTGTCTGCTTCGTTCTTTGCTTCACTACCTTTTTGTATCTTGTTTCACTATCTGCTTCGCTGATTTTTTTTTCCAATATTCGCTCTATAGTTTGCTTCTACATTGGCGTGAATGCCTCACTGCTTGACAACCTGCTTTGCCGTCTATTCTGCTATCTGCTTACTTCACTACTTATTCTGCTGCCCTATTTCATTTGTTTGCCGGGTTTACGATGTTATATATACTTGCTCTCTTTCTCTCTCTACCTATCTCTCTCTCTCTCGCTCCTCCTCCCCCCCTCTCTCTCTCTCTCCCTCTCCCCTCAATCCTCTCACTCTCTCTGTCTTTCTTTCTTTCTTATTCTCTCTCTCTCTGTCTCTGTCTATGTTTATCTCTCTCTCTCTCTCTCTCTCTCTCTCTGAGAGAGAGAGAGAGAGAGAGAGAGAGAGAGAGAGAGAGAGAGAGAGAGAGAGAGAGAGAGAGAGAGAGAGAGAGAGAGAGAGAGAGAGAGATAAACATAGACAGACAGAGAGAGAGAGAATAAGAAAGAAAGAAAGACAGAGAGAGTCTCTCTCTCTCTCTCTCTCTCTCTCTCTCTCTCTCTCTCTCTCTCTCTCTCTCTCTCTCTCTCTCTCTCTCTCTCTCTCTCTCTCTCTCTCTCTCTCTCTCTCTCTCTTTCAGCGGTTGACTCAATATTGAAGGTCAGACCGAACACCTGTTACAGCTGTCTGAATATTTGTTATGTTCCCTAGAACTGTGTCAAGGAAATCTTCACCTTTGTCAATGTGTGAATGATATCTACTAAGTTGTCACCCTTTTTTCTTTTATTTTCTTTTTTCTTTTTTTTTCTTTTATTTACTCAAAATCAATTTATGATCATTAGTCTAAATATAATTCATTGTTTTCCGGACAGCACTTAACCGCACTTGTCCGTCACTGTTTATGTTTTCACCTTATTATTCGTCAAACACCGTTACATTGGTAAGATAATTTGATGTGTATATATATATTTATATATATATATATATATATATATATATATATATATATATATATATATATATATATATATATATATATATATATATATACCTCTCTTGTTGCTACTATTACACATCTTCCGCGGTCCATTTGTTCTTGACTTTAGTTCACATGCCTTATTTTAGGTAGATTTGCTGATATCGTCTGTAGCTTGATTTTGAATCAAGATATTATGACAAATACCAATTCTGGCTTTCATCTTAATAGTATCTACAATTTTTGATTTGATAACTAAACTCCCAGGCCCTTGTGCAAGATGTATGAAGAGGTACAAGTTGACAACTCTGACCGTCAGCTGTATCGTAGATATGTATCACCCAAAGCCAACCTTGCATCTTGGCTGAACACTGTCTGCTGCCCTGCCTACTTCGCTTTTTGCCTCATCTAGTTTCCTACTTTTCGATCTGCTTCACTGTTTATTCTGCTGTCCAGTTTTAGCAGGCCTTACCTCCTTTGTCCTGTCGAACCGTAATTCAACTTGCGCCCTCGAGGCCCTCTTCTCTCCGCTGGCCGGCCATCTCTCCTCAGAGTTTCCTTGGCAAACGTAACGGCGTCCTTGGCCTCAGCATCCTCTTTGCCATTCGTTTTGTACCCAGTGGAAGATGTGAACTTTAGTTGATCCCTGTAACACTCTCATTAGGAAAACAGTAGAAAAAGCTTTAGATTTACTGGCACCAAGCAAACAACACACACACACACACACACACACACACACACACACACACACACACACACACACACACACACACACACACACACACACACACACACACACACACACACACACACACACGCATGCACGCACACGCACGCACACACACACGCGCAGTGGCAGATAAAGGGAGCGAGAGTGAGACACTGGGCGTCACAACAGAGATATGTGAATCATTTAAGCTGTGATAATTTATCTTACCTGAAGGTACGTGCGCATATGACGAAGACTATCAGCTTAACGGTCTGATTCCAGAATGTTACGAATCGCACAAGGGTTCCTCTCGAACTGCTCTCGCACTTCAAACATGCAAGGGCTACAACCTCAAGGAACATTCTACTTCATATGTAAACATTAGCTAGGCCGCGATCTCACGATCTCAGTTAATTTCTTCCTTATGTACGATGGGTATAAGAGTGGGCCCTGTGGCACGACCCACCACACAGGTCAGCTGTTATGGATGATGGGGACCATGTGATGCCCCGGCGGTCCTCGCCGAAGCCTCCTCTGCCGCTGCGACGAATCTAAACCATGCAGGTCTCCTCGATCGGCTACACATATATATATATATATATATATATATATATATATATATATATATATATATATATATATTGTGTGTGTGTGTGTGTACATATATGTGTGTGTACATATACACAATTTTTTTGTGTGTGTATGTGTTTGTGTGTGTGTATATGTGTGTGTGTGTGTGTATTTGTGTGTGTCTGTATATGTGTGTGTATTATATACATATAATATATATGTGTATATATACATGTATTTATGTGTATACATATACATATGCATATAATTCAGTTATTAATACAGAGATATACAGTGTATATGCTTGCATTCCCTGTACACAAGCGCAGATTCCTAGTCGCACGAAGCGCCTGGACGACCCACTGCACGCTGCGCAGGTGGCCGGCCGTAGCATTGTCGGGCGGCGGGTGTGGCCTCGGCTGCGCTGTCCTGTTTGCATGTTTCTTATATCTATTTCCCTTTTAAATTTTGTACTCTAACTTCTCCTACGGGTTTTGAATTAAAAAAAAATCTCCATGCTAGTTTGCTACTCGTTCGTACTGTTTATTTTAGACTTCATCAAAACCAGCACCAACTGTGCGTTTCTAATTTCAAGAACCGAAATGCGCTTCTCTCGGCGGATGGCAAGGGGCAGAGGCGAGCCAAGTCGTGGAGTGTTGTGGTAGGATCCAAGCACGCCAGCCAAGCACGCGGGGGAGGAGGAGGAGGGGGGGGGGGATACTGGAGCTGGGAGGAAAAGCTTCGACAGGAGGAGGAGGGGGGGGGGATACTGGAGCTGGGAGGAAAAGCTTCGACAAATCAGCGAATATACATATTTATGAAACGAGAAATTACAACGGAATTATGATAATAGAGAAAATCGATGAGACACAATACATAGGCAACATGTGGTGACATATTGTGGGGGAATAAGAAAAGGAATAAAGAAATCAATAAATCACAGAATAATAACAGATATGAAAACGATAAAATAAACAATAGGAGAAACAGAGAGAAGAGTAACACGATAGGAAAAAAACGACAAAGCACACAATGCATGAAAAACAAAAAACAGAAACAAAACGTAATAGAAGAGAAGGAGGCGGATAAAGGCGAGGCTAAGAACGAGAAGAGACGCACAGCTTTTAATGAGGTTGAACTTGACATTTGTAAGTTAGCGTCACCGTGGGATGAGTAACTTTCCCGCGCTTTTCACGATGGATTTGAATTGGCGATTTCGGTAATAAGGATAATAGCTCTTATTACGTAAAAGCGTTTATAGTAATCACAAAATTATATATGTAGACTGCACGGCTGGTGGCACTAATCATACAACAAATGAGACAGGAATGGCGACATCGAGATACAGATAGTAACCGTTGTTACTTACAGGAACTGAACGGTTGAGACAGATAAGACATTAATTTCTCCTTCTCATTTGTGGCCTGCTGTCGTTATTAAAAGCAATGATGACACCAGAAATGCCATAGCAATATATGTGACAGTTATTACCAAATAGTAATAGTAATAGATTAAGGAAAATGAAAAAAATAACCAGATAATATTA
>NW_020871663.1:535656-543156 GCF_003789085.1 Penaeus vannamei | reverse complement strand
CTCTCTCTCTCTCTCTCTCTCTCTCTCTCTCTCTCTCT
Organism: Penaeus vannamei; assembly: GCF_003789085.1. Lineage (NCBI taxonomy): Eukaryota > Metazoa > Arthropoda > Malacostraca > Decapoda > Penaeidae > Penaeus > Penaeus vannamei. Next base: position 543,118 of record NW_020871663.1, on the reverse strand, counting down.
CTCTCTCTCTCTCTCTCTCTCTCTCTCTCTCTCTCTCTCTCTCTCTCTCTCTCTCTCTCTCTCTCTCTCCCTCTCTCTCTCTCTCCTCTCTCTCTCTCTCTCTCTCTCTCCTCTCTCTCTCTCTCTCTCTCTCTCTCTCTCTCTCTCCTCCTCTTCTCTCTCTCTCTCTCCTCTCTCTCTCTCTCTCTCTCTCCTCTCTCTCTCTTCTTCTCTCCTCTCTTCTCCTCTCCCTCTTTTCATTCATTTCTTTTCGTACTCTTCTTTCTCTCTCTTATTTCCCTTTTCTGTTTTTTCCAATCCTTTTTTCTCTCAACTTCATTTCCCCCACCTCATCTACGACCTCGTCTCCTTTCTTCACCCTCTCCTCCCTTTCTCTCTTTCTCTTCTCCTTTCTCTCTTTCTCCCCTTCTCCTTTCTCTCTCTCCCTCTCCTCCGTCTCTCCCTCTTCCTCTCCTCTCTCCCTCCCCTACTTCCTCTCTCTCTCTCTCCTCTCTCTCTCTATCTATCTATCTATCTATCTATCTATCTATCTATCTATCTATCTATCTCTATCTATCTATCTATCTATCTATCTCCTTCCTCCTCCCTCTCTGTCCCTTTCCTCCGCTCTCTCCCTCAATCCCTCCATCTCTCCCCCTCCCCCACCCCCTCCGATTTATTGTTGAGGGAGATAGTTTATGCAAATGAAGTTGGGAAAGGGTTGGGGGAAAGGTTGCTGTTTGCCGTAAAGTGGGCATTATACCCCCCCCCCCCCACTTCCCTTTTCTTCTCGACTTCCCTTCCCCTCTTTCGTTTTTTTTCGGGTCCTTTCGTTTCTCTTTCCATGATATTCGTTTGGTGTTTTATTTTGCGTCTTCTGTCTCTCATTCTTTATTTTTCTTATTTTCTTTATTTTTTCTGCCTTTTCTGTCTTTAGCCTTTCCCCAGTTCCTCTATCTCATCCCTACCCATTTCCGTTTTAATCTTCACTTCTTTTTCACATTTTTTTTTTACTTTACTTTCCCCTTTCTTCCTTCCTTCTAAGCTCCCCTTTCTGTTTTCTTCCTCTCCCTATTTTTTTCCTGTGTTTATTATTTTCTTTCTTTCTCTCATCCTTCATTCTCATATACTTTTCGTTCGTGTGAAAGATCATAACGCTTTTTTTTACGATCAAAATTTCTCATAGACGCGATATGTTGGATCCAAGACTTATATATATATATATATATATATATATATATATATATATATATATATATATATATATATATATGTGGCATTTTATGATGGATGGCTAGTGTGAGAATACCATTTGTATTGAAAATTGTCGATTTAGTGTTACCAGTTACCATAATGGATGAGTTGGATGAAAATATATTGATTGAAGACGTGTTTTAAATGCATCGTGCTATCATGTTGGCTTAGTTCGATTGACGATTTCTAATTGCCTGTTCCCATGTTGCGTGCAGGTGCCATCGATGTGGTTGTGGTGCGGCAGGAAGATGGCTCCTACCTCAGCTCACCCTTTCACGTCCGCTTCGGCAAGATGGGCGTACTGCGGAGCCGAGAAAAAGTGGTAAGTGGAAGCCTCTCTTTCTCTCTCGCGTTTTGGCTTGGCTTGTGTTCTCTCTTTTTTCTTTTCTTTTGTCTTTTCTTTCTTTCCTCTTTTCTTCTTTTCTCTCTTCTTTCTCTCCTCTCCTTTTTTTACAGGCACAAGTTATTGTTTGTTATCTATTATCCATTTTGATGTGTTGTTTTCCATGTCGCTTTTTTTTTTCTTTCCTTCTCGGTCGTCGATTTGCCATTCATAAAGTCGTTTGTCGTTCGTTCCCCCACTCGTTTTCCCTCCCAAGTGGCAGCGTGTCAGTCGTAGAACCTGTTTTTATTTTCCTCCTTTTCTAGCTTTTGTTTTCTTCGTGGATATTTTAGCTGTTGACCTTCATCCTTTGTTTTGTTTTGTTTTGCTTTTTTTTCTTCCCACGATGTTGATGCTCCAGTGCGATCCTGTACCACCTGTTTTGGGAGGTGGTGGTGGTGGGGGGTGAGGGGTTGAATGAGTCCTTTTGTTGGGGCGGGGGGGTGGGGGCTTTTGTTGGTCGCCCTCTTGTTGCCGCGCAGGTCCTTTCAAACTATTGGATGATCAGAAGCCTTTGTTGGCCTTGCGAACTCCATGGCTCTGGGTTTGCGCTTCGTCCTCCGGGGGGTTCAAAACGTCCGCACATTTCACTCGTGCTAAAAAGCTACGATGAAGAACTTTCAGAGATTAGTCAAAGGAGAATGAAAAGCTACGATGAAGAACTTTCAGAGATTAGTCAAAGGAGAATGAAAAGCTACGATGAAGAACTTTCAGAGATTAGCCGAAGGAGAATGATCACACCTCAGGGGGGGGGGGGATTCCACGGCAAAGACCCTGGTCAATAGGTCAGTGGGAACCGGGCGCAACAACCCGTGACCATGCTCCAGGGGACCAGATCAAAGCCACGTGCGTAGTTTCCTCGTCGTTGTGGCTCTGAATTGGTGATTGCGTGTATACATGTATTATTTATTGGGGAGTGCGTGTATGTACGTATTATGAATTGTGGGTTCTGTTTCCCGCCGAGGTGAGCCTCACGCTCACGCTCTTGGTTAAGTAACCCTCGTGGTATGCGGTGTCGTCGTAATGGCTCCCGTGCGTGACTCCACGACTGTAGGAAGGGGAAGGGTGTTGGTGGAGGAGGACGGTGGTGTTGGTAGAGGACGGTGGTGGTGGTGGAGGAAGGCGATGGTGGAAATGATGGAGTGGGTGTTGGTGGAGGAGGGTGGTAGTGTTGGTGGAGGAGGGTGGTGGAGATGGTGAAGTAAGAGCTAGTGAACACAGTGGATGAGAGGGATTGATGGTATAGGCACTGGATTGTGCGTGATAGATTGGGTTGGGGATTACATTCCAAAACCAGAAAATTTTCATGGACAGAATTGGAAGGCAGATTAGGACAAGATAAGGACAGATATGAAGTTTGATATAAGGGTAACCATAGACATTGACGTAAAAATCGACTTATATAGGGATAGGACTAAAAACCACAGGCGCCAAGTGGATTTAGGATAGGATGAGGGAGGGAGGGCAGGAGGAAGCGAGGGAGGGAGGGAGGAAGCGAGGGAGGGGGAGGGAGGAGTAGGAATAGGAATAGGATGAGGGAGGTAGGGAGGGAGGGTGTTTAGGGCCAGTCGAGAGGAGAGAGGGCGTGAGACTTGAACTTGGAGACATTAGGGTGTAGTGTGTCAGGTATGTGTGAGATCCCTTAACCCTTAACCGCCTCCCCCTCCCTCTCTCTCCCCAAATCCCCATGTTCTCGTGGGAATCGGAGGCTCCACCAGACCTCGAATCTTGCTCGCTCTATTGATTGTGTCGCGGGGGTTCCTGGAGGACGGGACTCAGTCCTTCCGGATAGTAGCAGTCGTCGTTTTTTTTTTTTTTTTTTTTATCTCCTCCGTTCTTCTTCTTCTTCTTTCTTTCTTCTTCTTCTTCTTTCTTCTTCTTTTCTTCTTCTTCTTCTTCTTCTTCTTCTTCTTCTTCTTCTTCTTCTCCTTCTCCTCCTCCTCCTCCTCCTCCTCCTCCTCTCCTCCTCCTCCTCCTCCTCCTCCTCTGAACAGCCAGAACAGAGTCGAGTGAAAAAAGGGGATTTGCGACCTTCTGTGGTGTCAGGGGAGGTGAGAGGGGGAGGGGGAGGGAAGGGGGTTCAGGTCAGGTTATGGATGCATCGGAGTGTGGCCCTTGTTACTAGGAGTGAGGAGAGCGGAGAGGGGGGGTAGGGTTGTAAAAGGATTCGTTTCAACAGATTCAAAGGGTTGTTTTTAGGCCGATCTTGTGAAATGATTCGTTTCAGCAGATGCAAAGGATTTGCTTTCGATCGCTCTGGCCATTGCAGGGAGCCGTCCGCCGGTCTCTGAACAGCGTTAGCTCGCGTTATTTTTGCTTTATCTATTTGATTCGGCTTTATCTCGCTTGCGCTTCTTCTGCAAACCCCGCATGCGCTCTCCAATCAACCGAGTGACAAGGAACCGCAAGCGATGAGTGTCGACTTCGTGCTTTCTTCGCCGCCGCTGAAGCTCGACGGAACTGGCTTCAGCAACGCGGAGTTCTTAGCTTATTAGGGGAAGGGATTTTGCAGGCGGGAGTGTATTCTGAGGTTTTTCTTCCGAGGGCTCTTGGGGTATAGGGAAATGTGATAGGGCTTGTTCCGGCGAGGGAGGGGAGGGGGAGAGGGAGGGGGGAGGAGCGTTGTGGGTTGCACTTTTCTTTCGTTTGTTCGTTCTATTTATTTCTCTTTTTTCTTTCTTTGGTTCGTTATTTCGTTCTTCCTTCCTTGATTACTTTCTTTCGTTCTTTCTTACGTCTGTGATTTCTTTTCTTTAGTTCTTCCTTCCTTTCATCCTTCCTTCCATCGTTCCTTGATTTCTTTCTTTCTTTCGTTCTTTCTTTCTTGCTTGCATTTTCTTTTTCTTCGTAGCTTTCTTCCTTCTTGGTAAGGAGAACGAACAAAGAACACGTTATTCCATGTGTTATGTGCTGCTGCTGTAAGAGTTAGTTAGTAAGTCCCAGGGCAACCAGGAGTGTTATATTACTCTTTCACATAATTTGATTTTTCTCTAGTTATAGGCTGACGAAATGTAATCTTATTTTTGTTTTCTTGATGTTATTTGATTTTTCCCTTTTTTGTGTTTTGTAATGACGAAACATTTGTTTTGTTTTTTTGCTTTTCTTCTCGAGAACAACTTGGGCGATTTATTTTTTCTCTGACACTTGAGGATATGTACACATTCCCGAGGCACGCATTCCAAGCCGACCCTTTAGGCCTAAAGAGATTTTCTTGAGGGGGAGGGGGTGCGGCATTGGGTCGAGCTTACGAAACAGAAGCCACGAAACAAGTGGAATGTAAGAAGGCGCATGACCGTAGTTCTTAAAAAAAATGTATTGGCACCCGACATACCCCCGTGACGCGAAGGCCCCGAGAGAGACTGTCCTAATATGTGGCTTGAATCGAGCGGAATCAAGCCACCAGGTGAAGGCATGCCATGACAGTACGCCGGGACACCTGTTTTTGTCCTCTCCCCCCTCTCCCCGTGAGGCCTCAGGGTGGTGCCAATAGAGTCATGTGGTTGTGGCATTCCTTGATGGTGATGCTGGTGCCAAAAAACGCGAAGTGGCGGTTGGGAGGAGACGTGTGTGTCTGTGTGTGTGTGTGTGTGTGTGTGTGTGTGTGTGTGTGTGTGTGTGTGTGTGTGTGTGTGTGTGTGTGTGTGTGTGTGTGTGTGTGTGTGTGTGTGTGTGTGTGTGTGTGTGTGTGTGCGTGCGTGTCTGTGCCTTACGTCTATGCGTGTTCGTGTATATGCTTATTTGCGTGCATGTGCTCGCGTTAGTTGCGTGCCCTTCACCTGCACTCAAGAACCACCCAAGAATGTGCAAGACAAAGAGGCCAGCGTCGACACAGCCTGATCTCCCCTGTGGTGACGTCGATGCTCTGCCAATACGCACAAACCGCCGACCTAACCTATTGCACACCTTCTGTCGCCGAACACTTGTTTACAGAGCCAGTTCTGCGGTTCGCTTTCTTCTCTCGTTTTCTTCGAACGATGCGGTTAGGTGGTTGATATTTGAGTGATTAGCGTAAGGATTGTGTTTGATTAGCGTAAGAAATGTGCTGATGTTGGATTGATTAGCTTAAGGATTTTGTTGAATTTTTGATTGATTAGAGTAAGATTTGATTGATAAGCATAAGAAATGGGAGTGATAAGCTCTTAGGATAGAGAATGTGGACAGACTTAGAATTTGGCGACTTGCGGTTGCGACATAATACGCCATTTTTTCCCGGCTGGCACTCGGATCCGGTCATTGCACGTGGCACTCCTGAGATTGAGTGCAGGTGCTATGCCAGATACCTGTAGAGTGGCAAGTGAAACGGTGTTCCCGTATTGTAGTTCTTCTTCCTTGTATTTCTTGTAATTTTTCTCCTCCTCCTTCTCCTTCCTCCTTCTCTTCTTCTCTACTTCCTCTCCTCCTCCTCTTCCTCCTCTTTCTCTTCTTTCTCACCCTCCTCTTCCTCTTTCTCCTCCTCCTCCTCATCTTTCTCCTCTTCCTCTTCCTCTTTCTCCTCCTCCTCCTCCTCCTCCTTTTCCTCTTTCTCCTCCTCCTTTTCCTCTTTCTCCTCCTCCTCCTCCTTTTCCTCTTTCTCCTCCCTCCTCCTCCTTTCCTCTTCTCCTCCTTTCCTCTTTCTCCTCCTCCTCCTCCTTTTCCTCTTTCTCCTCTTCCTCCTTCTCGTACATCCGACTATGTTTAGCTCATTATTTCCCTCCTGTTATGTCAGCCGCGGGTTGAAAATGAAAGATTACGTCATGGATCTTTACGTAATGGGTCTGTTAAGTGTCTTTGTAACAAGGTCTCGACTCGTTTATTTTATTATTTCCTCTTATTTGCTCATCGATTTTGCAAACTCTTGAGTGATCGGGACATGGGGGGGGGGGGGTAAATATCCTGCCAGTAAAATGTCGTTTCTGAATAGGATTACTGATGAAAAATGTTGCTGGTGTATTGTTAAATAAGTTGATAAATGTGGTAATCTTAAGCCAGCCAGGATAAGAATGTTATCTCTGGAGGGGCCAAAGAGGTTCGCTGTTGCGTCATATCCCTGTAAACAACTATGGCGTGTATGGGACTTATTTTAATCATTATAGCTGTGTATGAGAGGAATTGTGTAATGTGTTTCCGTTATTTGAAATTTGAAATAGTTCGATTTGATGGAGGTGGAGACACGTGGTGGATCCCTCCCTGTCTTTCTCCCTCCCCCCCTTTCTTTCCTTTCTCCCTTCCTCTCCTTCTCTCCTCCTTCGATTTTTCCTTTCCTTTATTCCTTCTTCCCTCTCTCCCTTTATTCCCTTCTTTCTTTCCCTTCTTCCCTTCTTTTCATCCTGTCTTCCCACCCTCCTCTCTCCTCTCCTTCCCTCCTCCCTCCTTCGCTTCTTCCTTCCCTTTCTTCCTTCTACCCACCTTTCTTTCCTCTCTCCCTCCCCTCCTTCCCCTCTTTCCTCATCCCCCCCCCCTCAAGAGTTTTTCAATGGCGCATTAATAATTCAGGAGTCAGGTGCTCTGTCAGCCCCTCTTGCAAAGTTTATATATAGGGTAACGAGCGGTAATTAAGCCAAGTGTAATTAGTGAGAAGTTATTTCCTTTGACCATAATTATGTGTAATTCGGAAGGTCGAATTTAGTGTCTTTTTTCTTTTCTTTTCTTAATTTCTCTTTTCTCTTTTTTCGCTCTTTCACCTTTCAGGGAGAGAGAGAGAGAGAGAAAGAGAGAGAAAGAGAAAAGAGAAAGAGAAAGAGAGAGAGAAAGAGGAGAGAAAGAGAAGAGAGAAAGAGAGAGAAAGAGAGAGAAAGAGAGAGAGAGAGAGAGAGAGAGAGAGAGAGAGAGAGAGAGAGAGAGAGAGAGAGAGAGAGAGAGAGAGAGAGA
>NW_020871663.1:505656-533156 GCF_003789085.1 Penaeus vannamei | reverse complement strand
GTAAAGGGGTAGGGGGTTGTTCTTCGGCAGGGTAGGAGGCGGGGGGAGGGTGTTCTGTGGCAGGAGGGAGGAGCCGGGGGGGTGTCTGTAGTAAGGGAGGGGGAAAGGGTGAGGGAGGGGGGATAGGGGGTGTCGTCTGCGGTGTGTGCGGGCGCGTTGTCGTTCCCGCTATGCAGTTAGCGCTCCGCCGTTACGACGTTTTAATGAAACAACGACAAGGCGAAGGCTCGCCGCCGTGAGGGGGGGGGGACGGGCCTTCGATGCTGTTACGCCGGGGGGGGGGCGGTCGCCGACTCATCGGTTTGTGTCAGTTTTGTTGTTCTTATTGTTATTGTTAGTGTTATTGTTGTTGTTGTTGTTATTATTATTATTATTATTATTATTATTATTATTATTATTATTATTATTATTATTATTATTATTATTATTATTATTATTATTATTATTATTATATGTATGTATGTCTATATACACACATCCGCCTGTCTATATATCTGTCTATTTATCTATCTATCTGTATCTCTATCTATCTATCTATCTATCTATCCATCTATCTATCTATATACATACAAACACACACATACATATACACATATACATATACGCATATACACATATATGTACATATACATATACATATACATATACATATACATATACATATGCATATGCATATACACATATACGCTTATATACGTACATGTACACATGCACATATACATATATACATACATATATATGTATATGTGTATATGTATATATGTATACACACGCACGCACACACACTCACACGCACACGCACACGCACACGCACACACGCAACACACAACACACACCGCACACACACACACGCACGCACACACACGCACACACGCACACACACACACACGCACAACACACGCACACGCACGCACACACAACACGCACACGCACCACACACAAACACACACACACACGCGCGCGCGCGCGCTCACGCTATCACATACACACGTATAGATAGTTATACATTTTTTAAGCTGCGTGAAGGCATCGCACCTTGAGACTGGATACTTGATGGAGCTTCTGTGATGATGTCTTGTCACGGGAGAAAGTGGGAGGAGAGACTGGACGGGAATGTGGTGTGGGGCGTAGCATGAATGTTTTTCAGAGAGGGAGAGGGAGAGGGAGAAGGAAGGAGGGAGGGAGGGAGGGAGGGATAGGAGAGTGGGAGGATACAGAAACAGAAATAATGAAAGGAGAGACAGACAGACAGACAATACCAAGTGTTCTCGATTTATTTGTCCTTAGCGGGGGGATCGTCCGGGCGGCAAGGCAGAAGGGGAATCGGAAAGCAAGAGAGCGAACGCCTGGCGCCTGCGTGGCAACCTCTACCTACACAGATTGTTTTAATGGTGCCCGACTTCCACAGCTGCTCGGGATCCAATACAGTGCCAGGGTCAGCGCGAGGGCACGAGGCTCTCTCCATGACAGCAGCAGATCGTAGCGTGATTGTCATGGGGCCTTCCCACTCGCCATGAGAGGAGGGTTGCTACTCGGTGCGTGATTTTTTATTTATTTATTTTTTTTTCTTACAAGAGCGAGCGTTCCTGTCGAGTCGTGTTTGGGTCGAAAGTGCGTCTGGTCACGTGCCTCGCGGGTTCTTGGCCATCGCGTGCGCAGGTGTGGGCGGGAGAGGGCGGGAGAGTGCGTGGTGAGTCTGCAACTTGGGCGGAAGTCGTCATCATGAGCGGCCAGCAGCCCTCGTTGACCAGAGGCGGGGAAGGGTAGGTGGATAGGGGGGGGCGAAGAGCTATGATTACTTGTACGGACTTTTTTTTCTTCTTAGGGTCGTTTTTTTTGTCACGTTCTCGTAAAAGGAGAGAAATGTAAGGGTGTTTTGGGCTGAGAAGTGAGGGATAAGGGTGAAAGAAGGTGGCGGTGTGGGGGGAGGAGGTCGAAGGGCTACGATTACTGACTAGGATGTTTTTTTTTTATTTTTTTTTTTTTTTTTTTTTTTTTTTTTAAGAGAGCGATACAGCCTCCCCACCTCCACCTCCACCTCCACCGCCTTCACTCACACCTTCACCACCTTCACCACCTTCACCACCTTCACCACCTTCTCCTCCGCCGTACCACCTAGCGTCGACGAGCATGAGCAGCAGACACAACGAGCGCCACCGCGGGTCATTCCTCGCTCCCTCGGCGGGGAGACCGCAGAAATTAGATTGGTTTGAGGGACGGGGGGAGAGGGGAGGGAGGGGAGGGGAGGGCATGAGGATGGGAAGAGATGAGGATGGAAGGGGAGGGAGGAAGAGGGGAAGGAAGGAGAGAAGAGGAGAAGAGGAAAAGGAAGGAGCGAAGAGAGGAGAGGAGGAAGAGGGGAAGGAAGGAGAAGAGAGGCGAAGAGAGGAGGAAGAGGAAGACGAAGAAGAATAGAATTAAGGAAGGAGAGGAGAGGGGAAGGAAGGAGAGGAGAGGCGAAAGAAGGAAGGAGAGGTGAGGAGGAAGAGGAATGGAAGGAGAGGTGAGGAGGAAGAGGGGACGGAAGGAGAAGAGAGGAGGAAGAGGGGAAGGAAGGAGAAGAGATTCACTGCCTGTGAATCGCCGCGCAGCCCTTATGCAAGACGTGCCCCTGGCCGCAGATACCTCGCAATGACACCTGGCTGCTCGCTTTCAGACTCCCGACCTCGATAAGACGGCCCGAGAGGCGTCTGTGGCTCGTCCCCGCCCTTTGCGTCAGGAGCCCGAAAATCCATCGCCGATGCGTACGAGTTGTGGCATTGGTGACGGACTTACAGTGAGAGTTGTGTAAGCTTTAGGTAATTTGCACGGTAATTAGACCGGGCTATGCGTAAGGTCGACTTTGATAAGTATATTTCTGCCAAGGAAGTGCAGGTCCGCTTAACCGTAATGGTCACCAATTATAAGGAAGCACGTGCAGGCTGTCGGAGAAGCTAAAGATAGCGCACAGCTGATTGCCGCGGTGACGTAACAAGTTCGTTGTGCGGTGGGTTCGAGGCCCGAAAGAAAAACGTGAAACTCTACGCCTGACACAAGGCTGCAAATTACGTTGTGATGGCTAGGATTTTCGACTCTATTGCCATGAGGGGTTGGTATGTCTGGCGGCGCAAGTGTCGTTCTGGAAAGGTCGTTATTCTGCTGCCGTTTAGATCAGCCGTCTGAGAGGCACCAGTTGACCCTCTCCCCCTCCTCCTCCTCCCCCTCCCCCTCTCCCCTCCTCCCCCCCACCTCTTCTCCTACGCTCTTTCCCCTCCTTTTTCACCTCTTCTTTCCCTCCTCCCTCCTCGACTTCCTTCCCCCCCCCCCCCCCCCGATCCCCCGTTTGCCCATTCCTCCTTCACTCTCCACCCCCCCGCTCTCCTTCTCCCCTCCCAAACCTCGTTCCCTCTTCTACCCCCCCCTACCCTCCCTACCCTTCCTTCCCCTCTCCCCCACCCTGCTCATCGCCCCCATCCCTTACCTTCCCTCCCCCTCTCCTTCCTTTCACTTCCCCTCCCCTTCCCTTCCCTTCTCCCTCCCCCCTCCCTTCCCCTTCCCTTCCCTCCCTTTCCCTTCCCTTCCTTCCCTTCCCTTTCCTCCCTTCCCCTTTCCCTTCCCCTTCCCCTTCCCTTTCCCTTCCCTCCCCCCCTAGGCCCTACCCAGCGCCGCCTCTGCCAGCTGGTCCACCCACACAAATCTCCCATGATGTCGAGAGGGCGGCCTTTCGAAATGGCTTCACTGGCTCTGCGAGGACGGGAGCGAATTCGATCGAAGCGCTCCGTCGGGAAACACGATTACCTTCGCCTCAAAAGAAGAGAGAGAGAGAGAGCGAATTGAAAAGCGGATCATATAAAGCAAAAGTGGGTAAAAATAATGATTGAACAACAAGCTTGGCAAAACAAAAAGCGGCAAACATGATCATGCTAATCGCATTGGAGACCCGTTGGCCCTGAGCGAGCGAGCGAGGAGAGAGAGAGAGAGAGAGGAGAGAGAGAGAGAGAGACAGAGAGAGAGAGAGAGAAGAGAGATAGAGAGAGAGAGGAGAGAGAGGAGAGAGAGAGAGGAGAGAGAGGAGAGAGAGAGAGAGAGATGAGAGAGAAAGAGAGAGAAGAGAAGAGAGGAGAGAGAGAGAGAGAGAGAGAGGAGAGAGAGAGAGAGAAGAGAGGAGAAGAGAGGAGCAAGCAAGGCGAGCGAAGCACATCGTGTGGACAGTACTTCTAAATCTGCATATTTATGCGGTCTCCTGCTTTGTCATTTTTCTTGGGTTGATTTTTTTAGGTGGATTAATAGACATTCCACCTGCTCTGCACTCTCTTCTCTTCCGTATTCCCCGTGATTTTGTATATCCATTTTTTTTATTTAGAACTTTTTGTTTGTTTGTCCATTCCGTATTTATCCGTCTCCACTCCCCCCCCCCCCAGATGGATACCAGATTTTAAGAAAGAGTCGAGGAGGAAGAGGATTTACTTAATACCACCCCTTATCATACCTGCATTCATTTCACGCAAAGGTGTAAGGAAACTCTCCACTCGCTTGACGAGGTGATGGACAGGGTGTGGGTGTAATGCTTTGATGGGCAGGGAGACCGAGTTCGTTGGAGTAAACGGTCTTTTTGTCACGCTGATGATGTTCGGTGTCGGCTGGGAAGACTTTGTTGTTAGGTGTTCTCTGATGTGCTCTTTCTGTCTCTTGTCTTGTGTGTGTAGGCTGGTTCTCTCTCGGCTCTCTCTCTCTTCTCTCTCTCTCTCTCTCTCTCTTCTCTCTTCTCTCTCTCTCTCTCTCTCTCTCTCTCTCTCTCTCTCTCTCTCTCTCTCACACGCACACACACACGCACACGCACACGCACAACACACACACGCACACGCCACACGCACACGCACACGCACACACACACCACACACACACACACAACACGCACACGCACACGCACACACACACACACACACACACACACACACACCACACACACACACACACACACACACACACACCACACACACACACACACACACACAACACACACAAGAGCGCCATGACCTCTAATTTTGTCCGAAGGCTTTGACCCTCAGGACCAAAACCCGGATGGCCTATATCGTTAGTTTCAGTTCTGGGTCGACGTTCGTGTGTTTGCAGAGAGGGAGAGGGAAGGGGAGGGAGAGAGGGAGGGGAGGGAGGAAGAGAGGAGAGGGAGGGGGAGGGAGAGGGAGAGGGAGAGGGGGAGGGAGGGAAGGGAGGGAGAGGAGGGAGGGGAGGGAGGAGGGAGGAGGGGAGGGGGAGGAGAGAGGGATGGGAGGGAGGGGGAAAGAGAGAGGGGGAGAGATCGAACGAGCGCAGGAGATGCCACAGGACAGATTCGCCTGTGGGGAGAGACAGAGGAAACCCTGATGTATGACGGAATGACTGAAGGGGGGTGGTTAGGAGGGGTAGATTGGTGGGGGGGGGATCGAGGTGTGGTCTGTACCTAATAATTGGCTGTGACTCCGCCAGGTAAAAGGTCGAAGGTAGGGATCCTCAAACGATGTAATAATTCATCAATTTATCTATTCGTTTATATGTTGTTGTTTTTTTTCAATGTGTATATGCATTCGTGTTTTTTATTATCGGATGGAAGACTTCAGTGTAGTATTGGGTAGAGAAAAGGGGGGGAGAGGGAGGCAAGGAATAGCGACATTTGGCGTTCATCAGCTGCCGTTGTTTACTATAGTTCGAAGGTCGATACGCCCCCAGTGGTGTTTCCGTTATCATATTTGTTAGAAACATATGCCTTATCTAAGTCTATTAAAAATCAGGGTCGGTTCCCAGAGTGTTTTGCAGTCTGCTGAAAAATCTAGGGAGAGGTGGGACGGTACATGACTTGAATATTTGAATGATATGGTAGATATTTCGTATCGGCCGCAATGCCCCGCGTTCTGCAGGGAGAGAGCGAGTCGCATGCGCTTCGGTATGTTTTTTCCCTCCTCGGGTATGGCTGCCGAGTGTCTGCTCTCCTCATGCCCTATAATAAACCGACGCTATGTATGGGAAGTAGACCCTTTTTATGATACAGCGAAGCGGCTGGGGAAGTCTTAGCGCATGAATCAGAAGGGAGAAGGGAGGAGGGGCAGAGAGCAGTTGCGACTGGTTTGGGACGGGTCGGTCTGGTCACGTGATCTCGCGTTTTCCCGCCCAGTACCCTACTCCGCCCTTTACTACATCATGCACCCTTCGTTTATGGCGGTGCATTGATTTTTTTATATTTTATTTTAGATATCTATCCGTATTCTCTTCGTATTTATCGTATCTCCTTCGCGGCACTTCAGTTTCTCAAGTTACTAGCTTTTCGCTGAAGTTTATCGCCGTCCATTTCAAACCGAGTGCCACATCTGCTCCACCCTCCGCGCGGCAACACTTTCAGCGCTCATTACGTAGGCGCACTGCCTTCCTGATACGCGATGTTGCCATATTGCCAAGTGACGTCATGTCATCTCATGCCCCCTGCCTTCCCCCTTCTCGTGTGCGAATCCCCTATCGCACCCTGAGTCACGCTTGAACGTATTACTTCCATGAATGGTGCAGACACGCCCTCCGTACTTCCCTCAGCCATTTGCGCTGATTACCTCCTAAGAGCAGTGCTTTTTTTGACAGTTTATTAGTATTTTTTTTTACTCCATTTTCCTGTACTATTTATATCGCCGTTGTCTCGCGTGCGATTTGAAAGTGCGATCAGTGAAAGTAACGTAAATCGTAGTATGAATTCTAAATCCGTAGTGCTGTTTCTAAGAAGCGTCGACTGCACGCGATGCAATTTGACACCCGGCACAAGCGCATCATCGTCATAGATCATTACCATTTGTCACTCCCAGGGTTACGCCAGCATCTCGTCAGTTAGGCCTGGTCACAAGGGACAGGTTATGAAAGCCTCACAGCATGGGGCGCATAGTAATCAGCATGGAGCCCAAACCTAGTTCATTAGTCCGGGTTTCAATGAACATATGAAAAAAAAAATTCCATCATGCGTATCGTTTGGGTTTCGTAATGCCATTAGGAACTCGGCCATAGCACACCGCGCTCGCTCCCCAACCCGGTTTCGAGGCAGGTCTCAACCCCTTTAATACGTCGTTCTGGGCGCCAGGTCTTCTGGACCGGATTTTGTGAAATTTTGCCCGAAGCAGTTTGATTTGGAGTTACGGCTTATTCGCTTCATTGTTTTTCCTCAGTGTTGATAATGTCTACAATTGGATCAGTTTAAGAGCGGTTGCACCTCTGTTGTATTTATATAATTGTATATCATGTAAGGTGAAGTGTGGTCGACACGGACCGATAGAGGTCACGCCGACGGCAGATAAAAAATGCACGGCTTCTCGGAACGTCTGCTCCCTTCCCGATAATCGAGGAGTGTGCACGGTGACGCTTCCATTCGATGATCCTATATTTAAAGGTGACGGTAGCGCGTCGTTATAGTTAGTTATTCAGAGATATTGTTTCTTCTCAGTGATTTATCCTATTATATTTTCCTGAACGGCCTCCCAGTCAAGTATACGATCACATGCAAGAGAGGAAATGTGAATCCCTGTGGGAACAAACGAACAAACAAACAAACAAAAACTTGCCTGACCGGTATCATGTAATTACTCGCTGAATTCAGTTTTGCGCGGCGTTTCATAAACGCACCAATTAAACAGGGATGGACTACGCTGGTGGGTTAATGTAAACAGTTGTGAATACTTGAATGACTTCGGCAAGCATGAGTCACCTGCGCGCCTCCCTGGGCCCCACTGAAGCACCTGCCCGTTTTCCAGCACTTACATCCTTGGGGTCGGACCCTACGTATGACGTCACTTTCTGCTGTGGCGCTTCTGTTGGTGGGACGGGAGGGGGGAGGTAGAGAAGGAGGTAGGGAGGACGGACCTTTAGAAAGTAATTCCTTCGGAGTATTCATTCGCTTAAGGAAAGGTACAGATGAGAACTGCCGTCTATTGCGTTTCCCAGGGCGGAATGAATGGGATATGTGGAGGTATACATGCAAAGTTTGTCGGGAGGGGAAAGTGGTGTATTTGTAATGATGGCATTCATTGTGTGGATGATGTAGATGTTTTATTTATTTATTTATTTTTTGCTACCATTTTCGTGTTTTGTGTTTTTTTTTCATTTACACAAACTAGTTGCATACTGGTATTTGGAAGTATGAATGGCGTTTGTAGAACATGTAGGGTTTGCCTTTGTTATGTTCAGCAAAATGAAGAAGCCTTATTTACAGTCAAGTTTAGTATTGCTGCACACAAATGTCTTACTTTTCTTAGCTGAGTGAAGCCCTATACTATAGAAGCCTTGACCTTAAGTTACTTATGTAGAGGTTAAGTAAAGGATTCATGTCAAGAGTACTCTTTTTTCTTCTTTTTCTTTGCTATTACTATCACATTTTAAAATGGTATTGATGCTGTTGCAATTGGTATTGTTTGTGTGTCTTGTAGGGGTGTAAAGTATTAACTGACAGTTTGTCTTAGAAATTTGGTGTTATTGATTTTTTTTATCAACTTTTAAAAAACTGTACCCTTATATATTACATACAGAAGCAACCTTTGGTGTTTATATTGCAATTTTCTTTTCTCAGGTTGATATTGAGATCAATGGAGAGCCTGTGGACATACATATGAAACTAGGGGAGTCAGGAGAAGCCTTCTTTGTCCAAGAATTAGAGGACAGTGAGGAAATTAGTCCCCTCCTTGGCACCTCACCTCTGCCACCATCATTCCTTCAGGAGAAACTTGATCTTGCAAGAGCAGAGGAGGAGGAATCGAGACCTAGGGATTCTGGTGTTGATGAATCCATTTCCTCATCTGTTGGCCAATCAGTAGTGCCTCCTGGTGATGTGACGGTCACAGACTCACCGGAGACAGAAACAGCAGGAGATCAAGACTCTACTCTGTCACCCTTGACTGACACAGGAGATGATGTCAAAATTGTCAGGGTGAAGTTATCAGAGGACCCCAAGAGTGAGATTGGCATTGTTAGAATTATCCGTAAAACAGATGCCAAAGTAGAGAGAAGAGACCATGGGACTCAGACTATTAATAATAATAATTTAACAACCAGTAACAAGAAGGTAGAAGTCAACAACCAAGGGAAAGGACCCAACTCAAAGTCACAAGTTGGTGATGGTGCTGTTCAGAAACGTAATAGCTTGATTATTGATGGCCAGGGAAGCAAGACTGATGGAGAAGAAACGGTTAGAAGTAAGTTCATGCAGTTTACATGTAGATATTTTTGTATGTTTAGTACAGATGTATGGTTTGTTTTTACTGGAAACATGATTTTCTTTAGCCTATACTATGTACTATGCAGCTATGTTCTGACCTATTTCTTTTGTTTTTAAACTTAGTGAACAAGAGTATCCGACGCAAGCGTAAGAAGCGTTGTAATGGAAAGAAGAGCCGACCCAAGAGCACTGGGAGCCAGTCAAGTGACACATCGACAACAAGCGAGGTTGCAGACATCAATGCTGTTTTACCTAGTGGTGGTTCACCAGGGAATCAAGATGGAATTTTTGTAATGGATGATATTGAGAACAATGAGAAGGTATGTGAGTCATTTATTTGCGAGCTTTGCAGAGTTTTTCTCCCTCCTCCCACTTAGATTTTTGTTTAGTTTTATTCTTTAAGCTGTGCATTTTCTGTTGCTGCTAGACCTATTTCTAAGTGAATAGGGCTAAACTTATCTAATTTTCATTTTGTATTATCTATATTTTAGTTTTTTGGTTTGGATGAAACATTAGAACTTGATGTATTCATATCTTTTTGGTGGCACTTGATATTTTTTTTGGGGCGTTTTGTTGTATTTTTGTATTGTTACTTTTGAGTAATGATTTGAAGTGCCATCCAATAAGATTTGTATCGAGTTTTGATACTAACCCATCGTATACTCTTATTTTGATTCTTTTTTATTTGTTGTCTAGATGTTGACATACCTGAAATTCTCTTAAGCAGCATTTATTTCAATTTTCTATCAGTCTGGTCCAAGCACGTCTACTCCCACCTCCCACATGGCGCAGTCGTCTTCTATGCCGTTGCTGCGTGAGAAGTCCCGGGAAGAGGTAGTCGATGAATGGAGTGGCTCTATGTCTCGATCAATGGGACCAGATTTTCATCCATTCAGTGATACTGACCTCAGCCCTCCACCAAGGTAGAAATTAGTAGTTCAAGGATAACTAGATTGAAAACTGTTACTGTTTGTTGATATGTGGTTTTAGCTGCTTGGATGTATTATACTTGTTCCGTTGTATGGTTAAAGTCACCAATACCCTTTTAGCCCATCGAGTTCAAGACCCCCAACACCGATCAAGTCTGACACTGAGTATGAGGTTGAGAGACAGCGGACAGACTTCATTGATGGATCCTCGCAGACAGATGAGAACAAGTGGTCTTGGACATGGGGAGAACTTCCCACACCACCACCGAAGACTCCAACTCGTACTTCGTCTTCAGCTGCGGATTCCTCAGAGATGAAGAACGAAAGTGACATGAAGAAGACATCAAAGGGAGAGGGTAAGTAGTAGGCTTGATGTCTGCTTTTAAGGGAAAATATGGGAATAGTATTTTATTTATTTTTCATTGTATCAATCTGTTGTAGGCTAAGTATTTGTTGGTAAGATTGAATTTAAGATGCAGATAAAGAAGTTCTTGTCTGACAATAAACTTGTTGCAAGAAAAGGGATGATAGTTGAAAACTGTTGCTCATTATGCTGTTATATTTTGGGCATCTGTTCATATTAGTGATCCTTTTCTAGGTTTTGTTTAATGCTTCAGATTTGTGGTGAAATATGTAATTTTTTAAATAGTCTAAAGCAAGCAAGTCTTTGAGGGTATTTATATAAGCTCTTGGTTTACCCAGTCTTGCCCAAGATATATTGAACATAATGAGCATCATTTAAACATACTTTTAAGAAGTGTAAAAAACAAGTCAGCGGTGTTGGGTGAGGCTTCTTAAAAATATTAATTACATGCTTACAAATTAAATATGGTTGCTGAGACTGATAGACAGAACTTAGTCAAATATGATATAGGAATTTATTTACAGAGTAGATGCTTTGTGTTGGGATCAGTATGTTTACCTTGTTATCCTATATAACTTGGGTACTGTTTATTGTTGAAAACCGATTCCTAATGAGATGGACAGCATTATCTTTATGGGAGTGATTGCAAAGATAATTTTAACAATTTGTGCAAGCACTAATTGTTTTTCTGCTCGGTCCATCTCTCAAAGAGTCGGTTTCCAAGGACACCTTGTAGCATGTCTGGGCTTGTTTCCCCCCCTAGATGATGAGCGGTCTGTGTTGGGCAGTATGTTTAGCTTCATGCGGGCTACCAAGAAAGCTCGTCACAATCCAGAAAGTGAGGGCATTTACCTTGATGACCTGAATCTGGAGGAACTAGACCCAGAAGTGGCAGCACTGTATTTCCCTCGTAACTTCAAGGTTCCAGAAAAGCCGGGCTACAACAGCTTCTCCTCTGGTATGACTTACTTATCCAAGTAGTTTGTAAATTGCTTTTGCTCTTAGATTGAGTTGTGGACATGGAGATCTAACTTGTATCAAGGTGTATTTTCTGCAGACTAACCCAATTTCATTGATGATTTAAAAATGGATAATATGTTGGAAAAGTGATGTGAGTATTAACTCCAAGAGCATGTAAATGATTTGGCTATTTGTGCTGAAAGCATGAATGAGGTTTTAAGTAATTATCATATGTGAGCCTCCACATCTTTGGAATGAAGGGAACAGTAATAGTAATGCTATAATATCAGTGATGATTTCATAATGATTATCCATTAGTAAATGAATGTCTTGAGAATGAATGATAATCCTTAGTATCAAATCACCATAATTTACAATATGCTGCTGTCTATTACTCATGTAAGAGTTCTTAGTATTCAGTTGGAACATGTTTATATGATTAATGAAAAGTATCAGACTGTCCTCATTGATACTGTATTACTTTGGCTTTAACAAACAGTCCTAGTATTCAGATATATTCAGTTTTCAAAGAATACAAACAGACATTCTCATGAAAACTATTTTATTTTTGGTGATATTGATTATGAAACAGGAATCTACATTAGTGTTCCATTTGATATGATGTTCACTAAATGATTGTTTTCTTTTTAAAGCTCAAGACTTCTCTCCTAGTTGTAAGGCTACTTGTGTATTAAGCTATGTGTAGATCAGCCAATTAGTTGGTACAAAGGTGATTAGGTTTAGTGCTTTGTATAACACATTAACCCTTTTTTATGCAAGGAGATAAGTAATATAATATCAAGGCTTATGTACTAACAGTGTAAGTTCATAAAGAAAGAAATTATTATACTATTAGCAAAGTCAATAACTTAAATATCAGATATGTTTTTGTGAAATAAGTAGAAAGGTGCAAATATACAAACTGTATAAACCAAATTTATATATGAAATTATGCCAGTCAAGTTTGTTATATTGTATATAATGAAAGCTTGAAATCAGGAGCTCCTGTTTCAAGAAAGGGATTAGATATCTATTTCATATTTTCTAAATATGATATATTGAACTGTATGATGTATTTTGAAAGTTTAGTTTATATGTGGAAGTGTTAGATTTGGTATTGGAATATTGATATGGGATATTTGTCTTTTTTTAATGCATGTTAAAAAAGTTGCTGTAATTTTGTTTGGATGTATATGTAATCTCACTTGATTATTCCTGGATCGTATGGTTGTGACTATATTGTAAGTAATCAGTTACTTCATAACCTACCAAAGAACATACAATATTTTGTGGAGAAATGTATTTAAAGTTTTTAAGACAATGTACATGCCCCCTCCTTTATTTTTTTAGCAAGTGCTTTTCTGTTTTTTATTTTTAGTAAGTGCTGTAAAGGATGATGATGTTGAGTCGGGGAATGGTCCTTCCCTGCCTCAATCTCCGCACAGTGTCGAAGGAGCCATTGGGGGACCAAAGCTGTGCAGCGATTCAGACTTCGAAGATTACAGGCACCCCATCTTTGATTACAAGTATGTTATCATTTCTGAAGTTACAGGAAAGTGAATTAAATAAGAATAAATTGATACTGAAGGAGAGTAAAAAAAAAAAAAAAAAAAAAAAATTGGTATTGATGATTAACCCGCAAGGACAGAAAAAAAGTAATATAGAGAATAATGTTGGTATCATGATAATACCTGTTTATTTATGTCATGCCTTTTATTTCCAGGGGTTACCATGATATTGCCTTCTCACTGTGTGGCCGCCTCCACGAATACGAGGGAGACTTCCCAGAAAGTCTTTTTATGCAAAGTCTAGTCACTTACGATGATTTTTGTGAGAATCCACAAATTCTCGAAAACCCTGACCTTGTTGTTAGGTTTGGGGGCAAGTACCTGAATTGGCGTACTGTTTCACCACAGATTCTCTCTCTTGTGTTGTTCCAGCGACCTGTGCCTCAGGTGAATTTCAATATTTCTTTTTGTTTCTGGAAAAAAAAGTTTGATGTTTGATTTGTTTTTTGATTTTTTTTGGCTAACTCTTGGTTCTTTTTGATGCTCCTTTATAGTTCATTTGTTTTGATTTTTACTTTTTTTTTTTTTGTTTTTATGTCTGTTATGTTCACTTTGTATCTTATTTATTTAAAAGTGTTCACTTTGTATCTTATTTATTTAAAAGTGTTCACTTTGTATCTTATTTATTTAAAAGTGTTCACTTTGTATCTTATTTATTTAAAAGTTCAGAGCTCTGATGCTCAGAGATTGAAGGAAAACTGTCCTGTTTTACCTAAAGTAATGTATATTTCTAATATTGTTACTGTTTCTAGCAGAGCAGTGAAATCTGTGAGAGGAGATCCTAAATCCCGGTGACAACCTTGTTGAGGTAACAGCTGCCGAGACTCAGGTCCAAAGAAGAAGGGACTTCATGGTCATACCCCTGGGACAGATTCCTCAGAGTCTGAGGATCTTGAGATGCGCAGGCCCTCTGGAGATCGCTGAAAAGTTTGAGACTGACATCGGATTGTAAGTATCTATCTTTGTGAAACTTTTAAGTGATATAATATATGCAATGTGTATTAGATGTACTTATATAAATATCGTTTTGGGCCTTGGATGATTAATGAAAGGATTCTTAGCTTTTGTGATGTGCATCTCTTTGGTTGTGACTTAAACTCTTTTCCTACAGGAAAAGCTAAACTTGAGAGAGGGAAGCAATGAAGCCTTATTCTCAGTTACAACAGCCTATCAGGGAACAACACGATGCAAGTGCCACATTTTCCTATGGAATCATGATGATAAGATTGTTGTATCAGATATTGATGGCACTATAACAAAATCTGATGTGTTAGGGCATCTGCTGCCCATCTTGGGCAAGGACTGGGCCCAGAGTGGGGTAGCTCAATTGTTTACCAAAATCAAGAACAATGGCTACCATTTCTTGTACCTGTCTGCACGAGCTATTGGTAAGAATGTTGCTACATTTACAGTATTTTTTTTTTTTTTTTTTTTTTTTTTTTTTCATTTCTATCAATATGATTTATTCAACATTTTGTATTCAATTTCTTGTGTTTCTTGTTGTGTTCAGGAATTGTTATAAAAATAGTTCTGATGTTTTAATCTTCATGATTTTCATTATCTGGAGAATTGTATTTAATAATCTGCTGTTTATATCTAATAGAATATATCATTAACAAATATTAGATATAACTCATACACCTGTTGATTGTCTTGCTATTCTTTTATTGAGATTTTGAGAATTTAAATGATAGGCTATGATCACCATTTTCAAATTCCCTTGTTATTCATTACTGAAATATAAACAGTTCCATTCTTTTAATGAGTGTAAGTGATAAAGAATATCAGGTGTGATTTTTATGCATTTAACTCTTCACTATATGTTAACAAAAATGCAACCTCAGGATTTGTGAAGAATCAAGAGTGAGAGAATGGAAATATTCATGGCCAGTATAAATAAGGATATTTGACAGTTATGTGTGCATTATGAATCTTGATGACCCTTTTAGTGAAGAGTTTAAAATGTCACAATAGTCTAATTGATAATAAAGCACAGAAATTACTTTCAAGATGCAGTGATCACATTCTTCAAAATTATTATTGCAGGACAGGCACGTATCACTCGGGACTACCTCCGTTCCATTAAACAAGGAGACTTGTCACTACCGGATGGGCCTCTATTATTAAATCCTACTTCCCTAGTGCAAGCTTTCCATCGTGAAGTCATTGAAAAGAAGCCAGAGGAATTCAAGATCTCATGTTTAAGGGATATTCAGGCATTGTATCCACCTGGTAGAAATCCTTTCTACTCTGGATATGGAAATAAGATCAATGTAAGTTTTTTTTATGTTACTTTGTACTATTTCAAAAATGTTAGTACGGTCTTTTATTTTTTTGCATTTTCTAAGTCTTTATATTCTTGTAGGAAGAAAACTGAATATTTGTTGATTAACTTTCGCACTGAGTTTGACTCTGGACAGAATGAAACTCAAAAAGTATAGGAACCAAATTATTTTACAGTGCCTGACGGAAGTAATAACTTTTACCCAGACACTACCAGGTACATGAAAACATGTACATTTGAGTTATTGATTTTTTCAATAATCCACTTTTCTTCATTCATTGGAAATTTGTTTTCATGCTTATTTATGTCTTGATATAAAATTGATACATATTTAATGTTTTGATATAGATAACATAAAATATAAAGCAAAAAATGACAGGTACTGGGTTTATTAGTGTAAGAGTGAAGGTAGTTACTATTGGCCATCGTGAACTCTTTCAGTTATTCATAGTTCACAGCATCAGTGTTGGTTTAGTCGTGTGTAAACTCTCAGTGTTGTAAAATGTATTTGTAATGTGTACATATACACCATTCTCCCTTTGCAGGATGTGTGGGCCTATCGTGCTGTAGGAATTCCCATTTCTCGAATATTTACTATCAACCACAGAGGCGAGCTAAAGCATGAATTAACTCAGACATTCCAATCCTCGTAAGTATATAACATGTTTCTTTTCTCTAGTAATTTTTTTTTCAACCATATCTAACATTTTATGATAATTTTTATATATATATATATATTTTTTTTTGAATAAAGTTTTGATTAGCATGCTCTGCTTTAGAATATTAGTATAGTCATAAAGCTATAGAAATGGATAGTAGATCAATAAATAAAACATGAAAATAAAAGTTGCTGCTTGTTGTGTTACAAATCTCTTAATTTATTTTCATCTAGATGATATTTTGATTGAATACAGTGAATTGGAAGCCACCAGATTTTCTGATCATCCAGGCAACAATGTTTTTAAATAGTTTTTGATAATGGTAATGTTGGACACACCAGTCAGCTGTATCACCCTTATATGTACAATGACAAGCGTGTATGAAGAAACACGCATGCAGGAAGATTATTTTGAAAATAGATAAATGGAATACATGCTCACATATACATAAAGATGCATCCACATACAAATAACCATTGGTGTAAGCAGAAATGTAAACATATTCAGATGTAGGACATAGATATTGATATGTTGAATATTATTTTGACTGTAAATATTTGATGCTTTCTATGTAGGAACAACAGGGTTTGCGAGTAATTTCTCTCTGGATTTTAGGTGCCAATTATTAAGATAAATCTCTTGCTTTTTTACCAATATGTAGATATGTATGTACTTTTTTTATGCTGATGCATTTCGTCTGATCTCATGTTTTTCCTATAATCTGTTCATTGATTTCCTTAGATGAATGCATTTTTAGTTAATTTAGCCCATGGAGAATGTAAAGTAAATTAACAAGGAAAATTGCCTTGTTTGTGTAGTTATTTAAAGATGTCTCCTTTTATATTATTGATTATGTTTATTTCTCCTATGGACTGAATTGCTAAAGGGACTGGTTTAAAGAAATAAATATATTTTGATAAACCTTAGCTTCTCTTTATTTGACATAATT
This sequence comes from Penaeus vannamei, assembly GCF_003789085.1. Lineage (NCBI taxonomy): Eukaryota > Metazoa > Arthropoda > Malacostraca > Decapoda > Penaeidae > Penaeus > Penaeus vannamei. Next base: position 516,229 of record NW_020871663.1, on the reverse strand, counting down.
TAGCAGTCATAGAAATCTTGATAGAGCATGGATGTTTCCTCTTACTGCTTCATGTACATTTGCTTATCACACTATGATTAAGAGGAATACTCTGTAGGAAGTGAAAATAGTTGTGGGTGTGCTAACAGGCTACCACTTCTCTTTACAGTTACATACGACAAAGCAAAGTAGTTGATGAAACTTTCCCTCCTCTGCCAAGAACAATGGTGCCTCGTAACCTTGTTGGGTTCATGTACAGTGATAGTGAAGCAGAAAATTGCAGCTGCAGTGATAATGACATTTGTGACTGTTACGACAGTGACTGGGAGGGGTTTCCTTCAGGGATAGATCTAACAGAACTTGGTTCATAATTCAAGGAAACCATTCGGATGATTCTTTTGAAAGGGATGGATTAGATGAAAGAATTCATTGCTGAAAATTATTACTGTCATTCTGAGTAGGTTAAAAGGAAACCACTTCATTCACATGGGCCAGGCAGAAGGCTGTCCCACGCTAATCATTTCAAGTTCAGCTTCTGTTAAAGCTCACTGAAATTTAGGGTAAGGGTAAGGTATATGTTTGAACACAGTATCAGCCTGTACTTAACAGAGCTTGCCCTTACACTTTCCTAGATGATTGGACCAAATATCAAGCTTTCTAATGCTTTGAGGCTGCTTTAACATGCATTTGGTAAATCCTGCATAATAGGTGTTAAACATCAACTTGTACAATGATCTTAAATGTTTTTTCCATTGTTTTTATACACACAAAAGCATTTTTTCTGTGGTGGCAACATAACCATCCTTCCATGAGAGATAAGAAGTTGGCCTTTGGTTTTAACAGGTTTATGGTATGATATTAGACGCTATTTGCTTGCTTAAACAGATGGTGCTAATCCCAGTATAAAAGAGACTAACAGAATAAAGGATAAAGTGGAGAAGGTTTGTGCATGTAAAAACTGAATGAGCATCTACTAATAAATGAAACCCTGTTGTTCCTATATGTTATGATCTGCTACTTGACACATTTTTGTCTGAGAAGATATTTTCTCACTTATAGATACTATTTCATAGTAAGGAGAGTGCTTCATTTGTATGTTGACACTTTGAGAGTGCAGTACACTTTTGAATTGTACTTTGTGTTACATTATTTAATGTTTCTGTCATTTTCTTAAAGCTTAAATTTCCCTAAAATGCTTATCTTTCTTAAGATATTCCTATTTTTTTAAATGAATATTAGGTTATCTCCCAGTGTTAAGTCTGTTTAGAAAAGAAAAATGCACTTTAGAAATCTATTTCTTTAGAATTCAGTATCTCTCATAACTACCAGATGATATTTCATGCTGCTTATTGCTCACTATCTTGGAATTATCATGCAATTTCTGAAAGCAGTTAAGCACAGCTTACATGTATTCAAAATTAAAGTATTGCTCTTTCTGTGAAAATCTTAGTGAAAACTAGCTTTGCAATGCTTTGGTTTTCTGTTGGCGACCAAAGCTGACATTTTGTTTTTGATCATTAGTTAATGTTTCCTAAATCCTCATATGTATTATATACTGACATGATGTTACTACCAAAATAATCAGTCATAATTGCCTGTTTATATGGCATTAGTAATGACTTAGATAAGCTTGATTGTATTGGGAGATCAATGAAGTAGTTAGAGAATTGCAGGGAAAAATTAGCAAAAGCCAGTAGTTCGATTGAATTAAAATTATTTCTCAATGTGGAGTAATAAAGAGTGATTTATAGGATGAAATGAATTACTCTCCTTATGAAAAAAAAGGTTCAAGTATTGTACTCAAAAATTTCTCTAATGCAAGTTTACACTAGAGTTACAGAAGGGAGAAGAGGAAAATTTCTTGTCTAATGATTTGTTTTATTTTTCCCTTTTATACAGGTACTCAAACCTCAGTGACATATCGAACCACATGTTCCCTCCTGTTGCTCATCAGGAGACACTGGGCGAATACTCTTCCTTGCAATACTGGCGGGCACCCTTGCCTGACGTGTCCACTGAAATAGAAGCAGTCCTTTCAGAGGAGAGAGGGAAATAGAGGTCTTGTTGGAACATTAAACTTTTCAGTGGTGGTAAGAGCATCTTACACTTTTGCATTATTTTTTTCTTTCTTTCTTTCTTTTTCTTCTCCTTTTCTTTCATTCTTTCTTTTTCTTCTTTTTTCTTTTCTTTTCTTTTCTCTTCTGGTTACCATGCATTTTGTTGCTATATATACAGTTTTTTCTGAGATTTATTAATATTTTTTTTGTATATCCCTGAAAGTTTTTTATTTTTATTTTTTTACTTTATCAGATATGATATTTGAGTCCTGGATTTGCTTGTACTTTCCTTAGTGTGAAAATGTTAATGATTGCCTTATTTCTGTAAAATAGCTTTTACATGTAAAGCAAATAAAGGGCTGTACTTTTGGTGTGGGTTACCATTTCATAAAATCATTTCCTCTGACGATGTCTAATTGTGATCTTACTTTTTCCAGGAATGAAAATATTGCGAATGCGATGTACAAGTGAGTAGTGGAGGGACCAGCCTCAGACATTCCAAGAAGAACAAAGATCCTAATTGTACTTGACATCACGGGAAGGAATCACTGATTTACATTTTTGAAGTATATTTGTAATGGAGCCTGTTAAAGTTTTCTCTGAGGTTACAAATATTTTCAGTTAAAGAAGGATTGCAGTGTTTGAATGCTGTCATCGTGTACATTACATGTGAGATGCTCACCTCAGGGATGGTTATTAATTTATTGTGGTTGCTGGATAAACTGATTGATTTCCACAAATATGATGGTATGTTCTTGTTTATAAGTCTGATATACAAGGTTAAGACATACCTGTGATTAACTGGAAATTCGTTTAGGAAACAGGCAAAAAAAGACAGGACATTGTATGTCAATATTTTTTTTTTTCTTTTTTTTTGTCATCAAAATGATAACCTACCAACACTTTTAATAGAACTAAAGTGAATTTAATGGATGAATACTGTGGATGGAGGGTTTCATTTCATTTATTAGAAATAGTACATGAAAAATGTTATCTTGAAATTAATAGTTGTGTTAAGATACATGAAAAATGTTCACTTGAAATTGATAGTGTTAAAATGCACGAAAGCAAAATTTGTCATTGCTAGCATTTATATTGGTGTTAATGATTGATTATTTATTATTCTCTTTGTCATTTCAATTTTGCTATTGGGTATTATAGATAGAGACTGAAGATTAAAATTGCAGGTGTCAGATTTTGAAAATTCTGTAGAGTAACCAGTGATTGTAAAATTATGCAACTGAACAATAATATCTACATGTGACTGGACTTAGAATGATATTCTTTCTTTATAATAAATGATATCTGGTGTTGTAGGTTTAAGTTCAGAAATTTGCATATCAGTTTAGTTTTATGTGTTTTTCAGGGAAATTAAGTATATATTTATTTTTTGTACAGTTCTATGTTTTGTCTGGTCTACATTCATTCATTTCCATCTCATTCTTGCATTGTCAGAATCTAAAGCCATTTATTTGAATTTAATTTCCATATTTATTACATGTGCAGCTTTTGTATTGTCTAGTTACTGTCAAGCTGCTTTTCATCAACACCATATAATACTGTATGTATTTATATTCCTTTACATGTTGTAGGGATTAAATAATGTAATTTGAAGCATCTCATTTGAAAGTTTACAGGCTACATCAACTGTGATTCTCAAGTAGTCAGAATATGTTCTAAAAGCTTGGGGAGTTGTTGCACATATGTGATAAAAAAACAATTAGTGCTGTCAACTGTGATCTGTTGAAGACATCCACCAAGGTGCTGTATGTAACATGAAGTGTTGATTATTTCAAATTCTGAATTGGTTTGCAGATGTTCCAGAATCCAAGTAAACAGTGTTGTGTACAAGTGTGTGAGTTTACACAGGCATGTGGGATCTGTCAGAAGTCATTCGTATTGATGTACTTGCAACCAGTTGCTGCTTTGATTCCGTTATTTAAGACCATTGTTTCGGGAATGGAGATTCCATTTTCATTTGAAAGATGAATCTGAAATGTTTCATAGAATTTCTTACAAACAATGCACTGTCTGTTTTGAAACTAGTTTATTGTCAAGTGAGATGATCAGAAGACATAGTCCTTGTAGGTTTGTATTATATTGGTATATCTCTTTTGGCTCAAAGAGAAAAGAAGCATTTATTCTGAAACCAGTGCAAAATTTCAAAGTCAGTGATAATTTGTAGTCACAAAAAGTTATCGCTCTAGTTATAAAAAAAAAGGAAATAGGACAGAAAAGATTATACATCAGAATAGGTATTTGATTAATAAACTATCAGTGGATTCTAAAGAGTAAATATTAACAATGAATGAAAGAAATGTGTTGTTGGTATCAGAATGAGTAATGTATGTAGCATGAATGGAAAACTTCTCTAATAGCTTGTGATTTACTTAATGGTATGTGATACATCATAATGTAGTGTCAGGATTTATACACAATTACCCTTGCCTTCATTTCATTGGCTTCTTTACACATGGAGTATTTGTGAAGATGTCTGTAAACTTTTTAATCACTTTCATTTTATAGTCCAGTGTACTGGAATATGATAAAATGATACAGTATGTGTGCTCTCATTTATGCTGAATATAACAGTGTCATATTTAGTTACTTTTCAATGTGGAATTTTTGTTGCATATGTTGTGTGCATCTTTTGTACAAATCTTTTTGCTTGTATCAGGCAAATATAGGGTTAAGTTTTATGATAGACAGTATCAGATTGATTTTTGCAAATATAGCTTTTAAGAATTGTTTTCAGTGAAGTGTAAATCAAGTTTTGTGATTATTTTATTATTGTTTTTATTATTATGGTTTTCATTATTTCTTTTTACAAGATGATCAAGGGCCACTGAGATGTCAGCAAGTGGAGTAGGTAGAACAATGTAGGTCCTAAATTTAACATGTAATCTGTTACCACTAACTGTTACAAGTTTCCTCTTTGTATTTAAATGGCATTTATATTCAGAGTCTACAAGATACAGAACAAAAGAAAAGGAACAATTTGCAATAACATTAGGGGCATACTGGATCGTATTTTCATTTTCATCCATCATGGCCTTGGGAAGGAAGCTAATACTCACATGGAAGTAATGTAAATTCCTCTAATTTTGCATTGACATGTGTACTTTACTTGATTATTTAAGTATTATATTATTTATATGTATAGAGGGTTTTCCCAAATCAGTGTTCACCAATTCCTCATTCACATGACCAAAATGTTAGCAGTATTATGCTTTAGATGTGCTTTTTCAGTACTGGCTTCATAATTAGAAGTGGTGCAAGTCAATATTGGCTAGACAAATTTTTTTTATGAAGATAATTTCACATAGTTGGAAAATCTCTGTAAGGCGGATCTCTATCCATTCGGACTCTTAGAGTATAAGTTGCTTGAAAATTTACATGTCCCATAAGAAATTGAGCCAGATGTATAGCATTTAAAAATGGAATGAAACATCTATTTTGTTTTTATTGGTCATTAGTAATAGTAATGCAAAATATGGATTTTCTTGTAGCACATCTTATTAGATGAAAAACAATAAGAATTAAGATAGACCAAGTTGTAAAGTGGCGAGCTGTAAGTGGGCATGTTTTTATTGTCATTGGCTCAATTCACTGCATTTTTTGCTAGGCGTTAAGCACTGCTCCAGTTCTGCATTTCCTTAAAATTCTTTAGAGATCACATATTCCTACTACACTGAATGTGTTCCTCTAGTTACATTGCTGACGGTTTGACCGAAGGCGGTCTTTGTCTTATATGCTTATTTTATTTGCTGTCTTGTGATATGCTCATGTCAATAAATTATAAACATTACTGATTTATTTTTTAATGACCTTAAAGTGGTGTGTATGGATTCCATGCTTTTGTCACAAAAACTATGTAAACAAAAATCACTAAAGGTTCAAAAAAATTATCGACTGGTTTAAATTAACTTGACTCGTTAGAGTACTGTTTTCAGATACACTCAAATGTGCAAACACAAATTTATATATATATATATATATATATATATATATATTATATATATTATATATATATATATATATATATATATTATTAATATTATATTGTATGTACATCTGTATACATATGCATGTGTATATTTATGTATATAGTATATGTATGTATGAATCTATATATATATATATATATATATATATATATATATATATATATATATATATATATATATATATATATATATATATATATATATATATATATATATATATAATATATATATATATCTATTATATATCTATGTGATATCTATATCTATGTCTATCTATCTATCAATTATGTATTTTATATTATGCATTATGTAGTATATATTTAAATATTTATTTCTGTATATGTATAAGTATATGTATCTTCATATCCATATTCATATGAATATGAATATAAATATAGATATATATATATAAGTACAGATATAGATATAATATAGATATAAATATGTTTGTGTAAACCACGAATATATTATCAAGTAATGTTCTTTAAACAGCTGACGATTCATACACTTCTCTGTTTGACTCTTCCTCCTTTTATATGTACTTTGGTATCAAATTTATTACACACAGAGACCTGATTTGATGAAAGTTATTTACATAACATACATGTCCTGCAAAAAGCCTCGGATAGATGTCAAAATACCTATCCAAACTGGCTGTGCTTCTACTTCTGTAGAGGCCTATTAATCGATCTACTTATCTGAATTGTGCTTATTCACATACCTGGCCGGTAAAAAATATAAAAATAGATAATTAATATCAAAGAGAACACTAGTTCTATGAAACAACAATTCAACTAATAAGTGCTGGTCTCTGGACAGTGCAATTTTACCCGCAGGATGCAGTATTCGTACAACAAAGTAATGAGAATATGGGTTTGCACATTGCGCTTTGGTGATATACAACTGCCTTTGCCTCCTAAACTGCATTCTATACATAGTGTATAATATGCTGATACCCTATGCGAAGCCTTTTCAGTGCTGACATATATACCTACACGTGGATTTAATTTATGATTTTTTCACAGGAATATAAAGAGAAATAACTGAATTCACGGTTAAGGAAGTAAATGACATCGCTATTTTCATAAATTGGACTTGGTAGATTTACACTAATGAATCTATTAGAGGTATATGAAACTGATTAGTCTTTACGAACCAACTGATCAACTTGACCACTAAGTCACGGCAATCCTATATAGAAAAAAATGAATTCTTTGTATGCCATTCTCATTTATCTGAAAAAAAGCTTATGCAATAATATCTACTTGCATTTTTTGTGTTTATTATATTCAAAACTCTTCCATGGATTGCAGATTTCACTACATCAAGGATACTGAAAATCCATTTATATGACTTTAATAATTAAATATGTGCATATTATACAGAAAATACATATTATACAGAGCATCCATGAATCAACATAAAAAAGTCTACGTAATTCAAGCAATGTCCAGCAAGAAACAAGTTTTACAAGCATCCGGAGCCTTAGTAATAGATCGTGAAATTATGTTCCAGATGAAATCTCTTCAACACCGGTTCAGATATTAAACCATACACGAATACTGATGAAAGTAAAGACCTTTGACTAGAAAAAATAGTAACTACGAAGCCACATCATGTCAGTACGTGAAAGGAGTCGTTACTGGATAAAGTTCACCCGTTTTGCTGCCCCCTCGTTCGTTCATCCCATTGGCATAGCGCTTTTGAAAGACAGCGGTCGCCACCCTCAGCATTCGACTAAGCCGAATGACCAAGCCCGGAAAGTAATACAGGAGACCAATAGCAAAGCGCATAAGCCAGTACTTGATGGTACCCTGCATGGACATGCGACTGATGAAGTTTGGAATGTCGAGGTCGAGAGTATAGGCCACATAACGAAAGCCTGCTTCGAACGAGAGCGTGTGCATGAGGTGGCTCAACCCCGTGACGAGGGAGAGAGTCATGTGCTCGTAGTTCCAGTCTGCCTTCGCCAGCGCTGGGATGCCAACTAGTCTTTCGACCTCCAGGCACAGCGAGCGCACTTCCGCCAAGGACCCTCGGCAGAAGTTGTACTTGTCATCTACCCCGAGAAGCCAGCCCAGCCCTCGCCAGAAGTGGACAAGGCCCTCCAGGTCCTCGTCTGTGGCTGCTCCGGCGCCCATCTTGTGCGGGTGGGCCACCACCAGCCCCATGAACTGGTACTGGGTCAGACTCATGTCCCACTGGCTGATGAAGAAGGGAGGGTTGTCTGGACCCTCGAGCGGGAGCCCGTCTCCTGCCTGATCCTTTAGGTCCTCGCGGATGGTGTGGTAAAAGGGGCAAGCAGGTTCCTCGTGGCCTTTGTCCTGGATCTTTGTATTCCACACCCTGTCGTGCTCCTTCGAGGAATTGAACACGCCGGACAGCCTGTTGTGTATGGCTCGCACCGACAGCAGGTCCTTGTGGGCACGATCGGCGGGGTCCCACACATCCCCCTCGTGCCAGGCGGTCACGTGCTGGAAGGTCGAGAAATATCGCCGAAGAGCTTTCCGCGGGGAGTCCGAGCGGCCAGTGTACATGAGGGGCCGAAGCGCCCGCATCATGCTCAGCATAAACACGAGCGCCAAAACTTCAGAGAAACTCATGCAAAATAAATAGCGGTGGTAGAAATCTCTCCCTCGGTTGAACAGCTGTCTGTCTAACCAGGAGGGGGGCTCTATGGGGTTGCCACAGTCGCCAGGCTCGTTCAGACCCTCCAACAGCTCTTGCATTCTCGAGGACACGGGCGCTGTGGTGTCTGGCAGAATGCCTCGGTTGATGTCTTCTGGTGAAATTACTTCTTTCTGACGGCCCTCAGTAATACTTCCATTTCTGACGTGACAGCTGTGTTGATTGACAGCGACTGACGATTTCACGCCATTCATCTTTGGACAGGTTTCAGAAGTCGCCTGTGTGGCTGAACCCGTTGTTTCTGCCTGAACCAAGTGAAGTTGGCCTTATTATTGGAGACTCATTTCCAGTTTTGTATCGATAATAATGATATTATGAGAGCAATTAGGACAAATGAATAATAATAATGATTATACAATGATAATAATAAGATGATTTGCCTAATAATTGAGATAAATAGCAATAATCGACAGTATTCTAATGATTGTCCCCTAATAATAATAGACAATGAAAAACAGAAAATCATAATAGTGAAGTTATATAGACACGACAATTATTGTTATTAATAATCCTGATTGATTGCTGTTATTATTCCCCGAATAATCATAATTGTCATTACATTATAAAAGAATTATAATGATGAAATGAAATTAATAATTAACGATGATGTAATTATTATCAAATGACTATATTAAAGGGTGATTAGGGCGATAATGACAGTAATGATTAATAATGATGATGATAATGCAATATTTATGATAATATATCATTAGACAAGGCCCATTATAATGAAGAAAAAAGGTTAAAAAGCAGAAAATCTTAAAAGTCGACGAAAAACACGGCAAAATCTAGCGAAATACGGTCTTTTCAGAGATGAATCGAAAAAACCCCCTCTTGTTCTAGTTTTTCAACGGTAATTATGATGATCTAGCCAGTAATTCCTGCTGAATTATGGATGAATTTTTGATGATAACCCCATCCTGTATGACAATAATGACGATAATATCATAATTACTGAGAGTAGTAGGGGTAATAATTATGATAATAATTATAACAATGTATTATAATATGATTTGCCTAATAATTGCATAATAGGCAATAATCGACACTATGGTCAATGATTTTCCTAATAAAATAATCGACAATGATAACACGAAATAATATATAGAAGTAATTATATACACGGCCTATTATTGTATTATAATCCTTATTATTGTTTGTTATTATTTCCAGAATTATGCATTAATGTCACTATAAATTATTAAAATAATATAATGATGAAATGACATTCATATGACAGATGATATTATCCCCTAATGAACATATTAAGGGTGATTAGGGCGATAATGAACAGGTAAAGATAATAACTGATGATGATCAATGACAAAATGATGATATTGTATTATTAAAAGCCCATCATAATGAGAAAAAGGCTTAAAATTAGAAAAAATACCAAAAGTCAGAAAAGGGCAGCCGAATCTAGCAAAAATACAGCCTTTGGCAGAGACGAGTTCGAAAACCACTCTTTTTCGTGTTAAAGGATGATTATGATTGAATTGGCAATCGAATTCTGGCTAATGCAATTGAATGATTTTGGATGATAACCCATATATTATGAGGACAATAATTGGACCGGATAATATATAATTACGAGAGAATTACGGACAAATTATGATAGTAATTATTACAATGATTAATTAATCATAAATTACGAAGAGTAATTACGACCCAATTATGATAGTAATTATACAATGACTACCTAATAATTGCAATAATAGCCAATAAATCAATCACTAATGTCTTTTTTCCTAATAATTAATCCACGACAATATTAACAGAAATAATAATAGTAATTTTAATGAACGGCTTATTATTGGTTGTAATAATCCTTATTATTGTTGT
>NW_020871663.1:498998-505556 GCF_003789085.1 Penaeus vannamei | reverse complement strand
AGGATGTTCATAGAAAAACTTTCAGTTGACTTTGTAAAATTTCCATAGTCAACTTAGCTTTAATCTCTTAAGTATTGGCAAGCCCTCCAATTTATCAGTCCCCTTAAGCTGCTAAGAGAGGATCTGATTTTTGACAATTGGTTGTTAACTTTTTAAGAGCTCATTTTTACTCATAAATACATAGAAGAGGTAGGTGGTTGATATGGTATAGTGTGTAGAAGGGGAATGTGGGGAAGGAAAAGATGGGGATTTGGCTGGATGAAATATGCGCCATACAGTACCAGAACTAATAATTCCTATTTGCAGCATTCCATCTATACAAGATGTGATATCTCCCTCATTCATTTCTTTACAATTACATTCCCTGCAAAAAATTAGTAAATAGCAAAGAATACTGTAGGTCTGGCTCACTTTGACATTGTATGTAGAGCTTGCTAAACAGGTAATAATCTTGTACTTGAGTGTGGACCCAGTCAGTTAAGGCTAGAAGAACCTTGGCTTTGGTGTCTTTTTTCCATTTTATATAACCACTGTCAACCCAAGGGCCAATCTCTCAAAAGCTTAGGTTGGCGATTTTTTTCTGAGCTGTGATTTAATTTGAAATACCTCCAGAGCACTATGTTTGCATCTATATAATCATTCAAAAGAAATGTTTTACAAACACTGCTATTTTGCAGCAAACAGAAATTCTATTGTTATTTGATTCAGTTTACCTTTTCAAGACAAATATAAAGTTGCTGGCATAAATAAAGGAAATTCCAGTATTACTGAATGCTTTACAAAGCTTGACTTGGAAAGTGAAAGTCCTACCACAGATATTGCTAACCCACATTGGCCTGAGGTTATGATTTTTCTGCTATCCCTTTTTAACTTTTTAACTAGATTTTGATAGCTGCGCTCCATGTTAAAGATCCATTTTAGTTATGTTTCAACTGCTGCTTTAATACTAAAAACATCATATAGAGTAACTGAGCAGTAAATCAGTGTTTCTAAATATCAACAACAGTCAGACTCTGTGGTTTGTATGGGACAAGAAACTTCATTATATAATTTTCCTGTTTTGGTGATATCCTCTTCTTCCTCTATCTCATAGTTTCTCCCATCTTGTCCTCATTATGATAGAGTTATTTTACATTTAGGACCGTGTGGGTGCTGGGCTACCAACAACCATGGCAGTGGGTAACATCATATGCATTGGCACAAGCCATGGCCTCATCCTTGTCTTTGAGCCTACTCAGGCTTTGAAATTCTGTTTAGGATCAACACAAGTAAGTACAAAAATATATTTGGATGCTGTTCAGGCAAGTGAATAACAATTTTGAAGGAAAAGGTGTATGCACATTTTTGGTATGTTGTCTTTTTATTGTTATAATCTTTTTGTTTAATATCTTTTGTTGACTATTTGTGGCAGTTGGGAGAGCAGTATTTATTGTCTTTTGTGTTTAATCTTTTTTGTTATTTGTTTGGGAGAGCAGGGCTGTTCTCATGAGCCCAATCATGTTTCCTCTATTCCTTTGCTTTTTGCAAGATTTGTTTTGTCGGAGTTTCTTTCACTCACTTTAACCTGTGCTCTTTCATTTTTGCACTGATATTTTTAAAGGTATATACAGATATTTTTAAATTTTGGATTGATGACAGTGGTAGGAATATATATGCATAGATCTTTCACATGCATAAAAGTCTGGAAGTTTGTCTGACTTTAACTGTGCTTCTTTCCTTTTTGTACAGTGGACAGACTTTCCTGGAATGGCTGTCATTAGTGACAGCGGAGGGTCTGTCTTTGAGCTCTCCATCAAGAGGACTATGGGGCTCAACTCCAATGAGTCTCGTTGCATATTCTCAGGCAGTCGTGGGGAAGTGTGTACTATTGAACCCCTCTTGATGTCACAGTTCCGTGCTACCCCAGTGTCAGAACCAGTCATATTGGCAATGGCTACTATATCAAAGGTGTGTTAACTGTTCCATTCTCTGGAAGAGTGCATGAAATGAATATTTTTTATTATGATTATAGTAACAGATGTTACCTGATATTGAGGATGAAAGTGGGTGTGAATTGCTATTTGCTGCATAATCATGAGATTCCTTGACTGTCTTTATTAGTAGACCTCTGTACTATTTGCTCTACATTTCTTTGATATAATGCATTACTATTACTGTTACTTAAGCCATTTTGCCATACATCAAGTGGTTCATATATATCATATTTAAACTTTTTGCTTAAAAGATTTGTAGACTGATATGTCATCCATAGATTCTCAAAATTTTAACTGAAAGTTTTCTTATAACCAATGTGATTTCAGGTCATTGTGGTATCTTTGAGGCCACAGTTGAAAGTATTGTTCTCTCACCCACTAAAAGCCTCTGCATCTACGCTCCCCCTCTTGGCTTGGCAATTTGTAGTGATACAAATGCCTGATGGAACGAGAGTGATTGATCCAGTGCTGGCCTTTGGTCGTGAGAAAAATGTGTATTTTTATCAGGTAATTAGAGTACTATATGATCTCAGATTTTTTATTTCCTCTTTTTTAGAAAGAAATCAACCCAACTCATGCATTTCATGCATCTGATATGGTAATGATTGGTTCAGCTATGAAATTATTATACTTTACATGTTTATAGCTGTAGAATTGTAGTAACTTCTTGAAATACGATTTTGCAGTTGACACATGGAAGTCAGGAGGAGTTGCAGTTTATCCCACTGCAGAAAATGTCCTTATCATACCTAGTCCAAGCCATGGCATGGCTCAACTCCCGGACTCTAGCTGTGATGGATACCAAAGAGCACTTGCATGTAATTGATGTCAAGACTCAAGATGAACTAGAGACTGTAGATCTGGCCCACCTTGGCCTGGTGTATGCTTCTGCACATTTTAAAGCCATTGCCACTGGGAGCAATGTCAGTAAAGCAATGGTAGGTTCAAGAAAAGTGTTATTTACTTGGAAAGGAATATAAATTGCAGTATCACACATTCTTGTAAGTAAAATTGTTGAGCAAGACTTCATGCTTTGAGGAAATCAAGAAACATTTTCTTTTTTTTACAGGCACTGGCAGGTGAGAGAGCCTGTTATCATTCCATGGTCAGTTTTGGATCGCAAGTTCTGCTACTTGGCACAAAATCTTTCCAGGTAAGTTTGTTTACAAAATATACTTTATCATCCAATAATGTCTTGACATAGATAACTGGAGCATTTATATATTTTACATCATGATTTTAAGTCTGCTGGTCTTCTTTTGTTTTCTTAGATTAACCTAGATCCGTTTGTTGTTGGTTGATTGTTTGTGTTCTTTGCTCCTTGCTCTCTTCAACAGATATCTGTAATGTCTATCTCCTTAAGGAATACACTCTTGCTGACAGTAGCTTTGTGTCCACCATCCATGCCAATGACATGTTATTGTAATTTCAGGTAGTCACAGTGCGCACCTGGGTTGACCGGCTGGACCACCTTGTCCGTGGGGGACATGTCCGTGAAGCTCTGCAACTTGCATTAGACATTTATCAAGACAAAGCTCAAGCTGTTGTAGGCCTCAAACATAAAAGAGAGAAAAGACAATTGGTGAATTAAGTTCTCAAGAATTTTATGCAAATTATCATAACTATTTGTATGTACATTGTTTCATATCACTTGCAAACTAACTCATATCTCTTTCCTTACTGGAATAAGACTGTGATGTAGGTGTCTGCTTTTCCTAACAGCTTGTTCAAGAAAAGATCAATGAGCTTCTGAATCAGTACCTTGACTCTGCACTAGAGAAGCTTCCAGAAAGGAACAACCTGGAAGGCCTGAATAAGTATTATACCCAGTTGGTCCCTCTTTGCGTCCAAGTTGCTGTGGGAGCTCACCTTCGGGACCTGCTGTTCGGGAGGATGTGGGACCTCTTCAGTGAAGATGCTATATCTAAAGGTATTCTTTGGCTTTTAAATTCTTTCATGGGTTTCCTTTGGAAGTTTTGTTCATATCTTCAAGAGTGGGAAGACTAAGGGTTTTTTATAAACTCTGTTTGTAGCATTTAAGGTATTGTAAAGTGAATGATATGAATATTAGACGTAAAATTATTTTCTTGCTGGTTAGTAAGAGTTGAGTTGTTCGTACAAAATAGGGAACTCGGATATAAAAGAAAGAATGATTGATTTTTATATCCTCACATCAATTCAGGAATGGAAATACTGTTATGGGAGATCAGAAATAGGCTACAACAGCCTTAATTGTAGCATTTACTTTTTCATGTAATGGAAATTTAGATATACAAGGATAACTCAAAAAGTTTGTGGAATTTGCAGAACAAAGAACAAAGAAGGACAAAAAATATAATTTATTTTTCAATATAGTTGCAATCAAAGTTAATAGACTTCTCCAGATGATGTTTCCAAATCTTTAATCCTTCTCTAAAGAAGGTTGTGGGTCTTGATAACTAATTGTAAGCGACTAACTTGAAAATACCAAGTCCGTTATATGTTTTAACACATATTATTTTGTTTTGACTTGCTTGTATGCTCGTTAGGGCAAAATTCTGTGAACTTTTTAATTTCCCTCATACTGTTTTTAACAGAGTAGATGAACACAAATGTTTAATTTCTTAGAAGCTTATTGAATTTCTATGCATGTTACATGCATGAAAGTTTTTGAGATTCTACATCTTTCCTTTCAGGTATTTTCTTGGAGTCACTAGAGCCATACATCCTGAGTGACCAGTTGGCAGACATGTCACCCAGCATATCGCAGTGTCTCCTGTCTCACCATGAGGCATGTGGGAGACTTCAGGCTGCAGAGGCTTGCATTGTCCACCTGCAGGTGACATCCCTTGACCTCCACCAAGCCATGACCCTTTGCTGGACTCATGGACTCTATGATGCTATATTCTACATCTACACCCATGGCATGAGAGATTTTGTTACCCCATTGGAAGAACTCATTACTGTCTTGAGTAATGCTATGGATAGTGGCAAAGCCTTAACTGATAGTCAGGTGATGCTGGGAAACAAGATTCTAGTGTATGTGTCGAGTTGCTTGGCTGGACGTGCATACCCACGGGGTGAGATTGACCCAGAGGAACTACAGCAAGTTAAACATGAAATATTCAAGTGCATTACATCACTACATTCAAAAAATGCAAAGCCAACTGAACAGGCATATCCTTTCCTAAGAACTCTGTTAAGATTTGATACTAGGGAGTTTTTGAATGTCTTAGCACTAGCTTTTGAGGAGGCAGAGTTCACCTCAGAACTTGGGATGATCCAGAGGCAGCGTGTTGTAGATATTCTCCTCCAGGTATGTAGTCATCAGAAGTGCCATTTCTGTTTTCCTCAAAATTATATTCTCAAACTGCCATTACATTTCTACTTATGTTGGTCTTTTTTCGTCATTAAGTAAAAAATGTAATTCAACACATCAGGTGATGGTGGAGGGAGAAGGCTTCGGTCCAGCTCAGTTGGGAGGACTCTTCACTTTCATAGCACGTCAGATGTCTAGGCAACAGGGCGCCATTGCAGTCAACAGGCAGCTGTTTGATCAAGTAAACTGGCTCATTTTCTTTAAAACATATGAATTAGGGATTGTGAACTTATTTCTTCTAGGGATTATTAGTCAAGTGTGATGTTGAATCATATAATAAGTCATTTGGTTTGACTTGAGCTAATTGTATAAAAATCTTCTTGACAGGTTTTGTGCCACCTAACAGCTCCAGATGCATCCAGTCACCATGAGGAACGTCAAACAGCATTACTAGAGCTCTTGCAAGAAGGTGGTCTTGTACATTATAAGGTGGAACAACTGTTGGAGAAAGCACGGCAAGCAGGATTGTAAGAGTAATCTTCACACTATCAATATTTGATACATGTTTATTTTGCCAAAGACTGATTTAGCTACTACTGCCTTGATGTAAATAGTATATATGTTTTCAAATATTGTATATGACTTTTTTCACTTTTTTTTCATGTGAGCAGTTACCGAGTGTGTGAGTTTGTGTACGAAGAAAGAGGTGAACATGAAAAGATTGTTGAATGTTACTTAGAGGACAAGATGAGGAAACATCAAGTGTTTACATATATACGTTCTGTCCTGTCATCACCTCAGTTCACAGACTTGCATGCACAGAAGATTCAGCAGCAGTTCCTAAAACATATCACGGTAAGTGGAAAAACATTTCATATCTGGTAATGTAATAATAATGGGTGGTGAGTTAGCTCTTCATCAGGAAATTATGGGCTAGAAAAAGCTGGATGATCCTTTATTGATTTTTTTGTGTGTATTGTTTGTTTATTCTGTTCATTTATTTGTTTATTGTTATTAATGAAATAATGTTGTGCTTTTGCGCTGTTATCTATCTCTCACTTCTTGTTTCTGTCAATTTCATCCTTCTGCCTCCCAACTCATCTTGTTCAACTTAACTGCTTATGAGAACTAAAAAGATCTTAAGAATCAAATATATACTGATCATACCTGTTCCAGAGTCTCCTTGAGATTGATAGCAGCCGGGTAGCCAGCCTACTCTTGACCATGCCACAGCTGACCCCTCTGCTACCAGAAGTCACTAGCCACTTGAGAGGAGAGCCGCAATTA
>NW_020871663.1:486498-493998 GCF_003789085.1 Penaeus vannamei | reverse complement strand
TCAACAGTATGATGACCCATATCTCCCTTCCTGCAATACTAGAGCGTGTCATGCATGATCCAGGCTACTGTGATGGGAACTTTGCTCAAATCAAGCATCTGCTAAAAGGTAAGTAATCAGTTTCTTGTGATGAAATAATGAAATGTATTTTATAGCCAGCAGATAATGCATTACTTCCATTTGTGTGTTGGTTTAAGTGTATTGTGTACTGTATTTTGAGAAAATTTAGCTATCAGTATTTTTAACATATATACTTAGTTTATACCTGTTATGCTCACAAGGCACATTTCAAATATGAATTCAGATCAATTAATCTATTTTGTGTTTTTGTGCAGGTAACTTTATTTTACCACAGTTTAGTAATGTAACTTAATGCTCATTTTGAAACTTGCCTGTGCTTCCTCTGAAATTGGCATAAACTTTTATTGGCAGAAATTTTCTTAAATTTTGTTTCCTGAGATGTAGTAAATAGCTGCTCTGCTATTGCATTTTTTTCAATATTTCTTTTGTGTTGACAAATGTTACCAAAAAGTCATGCTTTGTTTTTCCTCAAATGACTGAACAGTGAGCAATATATTTGATTGAATTTTTTTTTTAATGTGTTCATTAACCCAGTGGATGTGGGGCTACATTCTGTCTGCTGTGGTCTTTTGTGAATTTTGTTGTCCTTAGGGACCATGCCTGATTTCCCTATTCCTTGAATTTGAAGGAAACTTTTTTTTCTAATGCTATTAATATCAATACTGTTATTATGGTCACTAATCCTTAGCCTCTGGATGATGTGGAGTCATGTCATGGATGACTTGAACATGGCTCTTGGTGACATGTTATTCATGTCAAGGTTGACATGAGCGTGGGTCCATAGGACAGGTCATTCACAGCTATACAATGATGTATTTGTCCCACCCACTTCTACTACTTCTTCTTGGTGTTTGGTAGTTGCGTGGTTGAGCAGTAAGTCAGTACTAAGTAAGGTACTAGTTTACTCTGAAGATGGTGTGAAGTAAGGTTGTCGCAGTTTTCTTGTCTTTATTCTGGTAGCTGGTACAGAGGGCACGGCAGGGACGCCCAGGGAGGAGTGCGTCCTGCCAAGCCCGCGAGGGTGAGCGGTCTAAGAGTATGGCACAGGAATTGCCATGAACAAAGTTTGTTTCCAAACAATTCACAATGGGAAACATGAAATAATATGAATGAACATAGATTTAGAAACATTGGTTTACATGACCGTTTCGTGAAGAAGGAACAAGGGTATAGCTCACATAAAATGGGTATGTTTTTACAACCTGAACCTTGTGGTTAGAGGACAGAGTGGCTGACCATTAATGAAACATAGAACATTGGAATATCAGTAATAAAATCAGTTACATTCACAGTGATTCAGAATCAGCATTTCCTCAGGATCGTTTTAAGTATAAACATGACATATTTATACATGAAGACAAGAATAAAAGCATGAGAAATGTATGCAAGCAATAAAGGCTGGATTAGCATGCTCTACAGTCACTTTGTCAAATGTCATCTTAGAATCTTGTGAAATAAACAACACATGGCTTTTGTGGTCCATGAGGGGGGAGCGGGTCACTAGAATTACATTTTTTACTGTTCTTTACAATGTATCCTCATGCCTACACATCACATACTCTATAGGATTGCCTGAAGAAGCACAGGGTATAAAGTACTGATTGGCTATTGTTTTGTATAAAGGGCAATATTTAGTACATAAATCATTTGCCTGCTATCCCAGGATGATGTTATGCACTAAAACATTGCGTTCTGTTGCTGCTGCATTGAACCTGTTAGTAATCTTCACTCTTGTTTACATGAGCAGTATCCTTGTGTTAAGTACTCATTGGCATATGGCACTTTGCCAGTGTGACTGTCTGGACGTTTATTACACAAAAGGGAAGTACTGAAGTAGTGGGAGTAGGAAGAATAAGATTTGTGAAAATAAAGGGAAAATCTGTTTTTATCCCTCAATAAACACACATTCCATCTTTTACACAGTGTGTAACATACCTAATTTATTGAAACGGACTCCAATTTACATAATTAGGCTTCTACAGGTTCCATCTAACAGTAAAAATAAATATCATGCATCTGAATATGCAAAAACATTCAAATAGTTTTAGATTCAAGTTATTAAAAAAGGAATCATATGCCTCTGTTGGTGTGGTGCAGCTAGTACTATCCACCAGCTGCATCTGAAATAGGCCCCGTAGGCAAGCCCAGTCATGCATACTTCATGGAGCTGAGGCCCATTGCACCCCAGTCATTTGGTTAACATACTAATTACAATAAAAAGAGTTAAATAATATGAAACAATCTTTCTGGAAATCAAGGAAGACTGCAAAGAGGTGTGACATGTAATCACACAATCTGCTTCCAGTAGGTTAATAGTAATCAACTATTATAGATTTTTTATAGATTGAACAAGGAAGTTTTTTCTCAAAATTTACACCCAGGGAATGATGCATGAAGGAGGGGAAGAGGATTAAGTAGAGACAAATATTTTTTACACTTTTATTGTTAATCATTAATCATTCTCTTTGTCCAGTTAACTGAAAGAATCAGGATTTTAGGTCTCGGACAGGCAACAATAAAAAGTCTAACTGAAAACACAAATTTAATATGAAAATAAATGAAAAAGTCTCCTTAGTTAAATAACATAATTTATGCTCAAAAATACATATCCTTAGTTATTATAATGAGTGTAATGATATTTTTAGGTAAAAATAGGATACAAGGATAAATGTTTACTTGGGTTGAAAAAGTACATTTAATTTTTTCTTTATCAATTAACATTCAGGTTTTCTTTTTCAAGCTGTATAACTATAAAAATAGGTCTATAAACATTTCTTTTTATGATAAATTTCATGACTGGGATCAACATTTATATATAACTGTGATACAGTAACTGCATAATAATTCATTACCTCTGTAGTGCCCTCTATAAATGAAACTAATTGTATGTAGAAAATTACCTTTGCCAGTAAAAGGATTAAAAATTGCCAGGATAACTGACTGGATGAAAGATAATTTTATAATTTGGCTTAAATCTATGGCAGTGTCTTTGCACTATTGCAGAGTGGCATTCAACAAGATTAAAGCTTTATTTGTTGGTGGAGATGCACCTGCTATTTTGTTCCCACTAAAAGATGTGAAAAAATATCTTAGCCCTACCCAAATTTCACTAAATTTTGGACTATTAGTAGCCTCAGATTTACCCTGCTGAAGCAGATAAGCTTCTAATATGAAGCCAGACCTATTGCAGTGTTCAATATGAACAAATTAGGTTGCCCCAAGGCAACATTTGTACCTCATTTGAGCTATGCAGGTTAACATTCTATCCGTGTGCTTTCATAATCATAAACTATATTACTTTCTAATTTAAAATCAATTCACAGCAGAGACAGTTAAAAATATTCATAAAAGAATGCTCCTTTTTCACATGGTCAACAATAATTATGACATACATTATTTTTTTAAATGTAGTTTATAAACATTATGTCACTAGGAAATAATTTTTGATTGAAATATATATTATGAATATACTCTATATATCTTCTTTGCTGTGCAATGTAATTCATATATATGAATCAGCAGATAAAACCCAACATTTTGATCTAGTGTGACTAGAAGTTGTCATTACTCATTTCCCTGATCAGGCAAAAAGGTTTTCTTTTGTTGGTGAAGCCGCTGCTCTAAGAAGTTGTAGAAATCAAAGTCATCAGCCATTCTCTGAAGTAACTTCTCTCGGATTTCCACAGGTACTTCAGGCTTTTCCTGATTTTTATTAACCATCAGTTGCTCCTTTTGTTCTGTGCAAAGGAAGGCGAATTGATCAACATTGATTTGTCAAAACTGCGACTAGATTATTTTACCTCCTCAGAATATATTAAAGCATAATCTTTTTATAGTAATCCAGTAAACTCAGAAAGGATGCTGAATACAGTTTATGAAGTGATCATAAAAAACAACATCTTTAATTAATTCATTTTAAAGTGATTAGAATTAATGAATACCCCTAAAAAGCAAATAGTAGGGAATCCTGCGATACTCACTTCTGCTACTGTAGACCTGTGATGCTCCAACCATGAAGCGAGGTACAAGAGCCTCCATAAGCAAAAGGGAAACTTCCATGTGTTCCACTAAACCCACAACACTGTAATCCTGGGAAACAACCTGCTTAGCAACCTGCAGGGCATCTTTATGGCCAACAATCCTGTAGGGAGAATATAGCTACATTATAAATGAGTTTATTTAAAGCATATTGTTGTGGATATAAGAATTAGAATTATATATTGTCCTCCACAAGATTTTAAAAAGCTTCTTTGTAATAAAATTATTGTAATGTATTCATTTCCAAACTAGAATTTAGCTATTTTCAAGAAATTGTGACAAATATTATTTGGTTTCAGGTATGGTGGAGAGGTATGTTTATGAAGAAACCCTTTATGCTACAGTAATCAGAATAATAGCTGGGGATCAACTAAGTTACTTAACAATGCAGCACAGTCAAGCATGTTCCCCCCTTATTGTGTATACAACTACCTGTGCCATCTGTCATAGTGTCTACCACCCATCAAGCAAAGCAGTTGCTCATAGGTAAACTTCTCTTTTATTTATTATTTTTTATTTATCACTTTCTATACTTGGATTTATATCCCATGTATAATCTCAAATATCCATTGTTCATACTTGAGCATGTATATGCAAATATGTAATTTCAATTCTAAACATGTGAAGTGAGGATCAGAAACTCAGTAACAATATTTTCTTTTCAGTTGTGGTCATAGTTATCATGCTCGTTGTGGTGGAGAAGCTCCTGCTTGTGTGCTCTGTACAGGCAGCAGCCAGGAGGAGCAGGCAGCTGATCAGTCACAAGCACCTGATTCCGTAGAGGAACCAACTGTGAGTTGGGTTTATTTCTATCTTATTTGTAGATGTGGTTGATTTGATTAGCCTCCCTAAGTTGCTTGAAAAAAAATTATATTTGATAAAAATGAATCTGGAAGGCAGGTAGACTAGTAGACCATCTAACATCACCTAATTACCCCATTCTTTGTATTTTGAGGAAAAATTGTTTTATTTTATAAAATTTCATTACCATAATTGGCAGTATGATAGCATAATGTTATTAATAATTCTAATAACATTATAAAGTAAGAATTATAAATATTTCCAAAAATCAAGGATAAGGCAGATCAGGTAGGCCTAGTAATTAATGTGTAAGCAAAATTAACCCAATTCTGCTGGGAAAAGGTTTTTGGTGTTGGATTGCTCTGTGAAATATGGCCCCACAAAATCTTAGCTACCAATTAGTAGATCTTGTCACCTCATTTAATTTCTCCTTTCCTTTTAGATTTTGAGAAAAATGTTTTTTTTTACTAATGCTATCAATATCAATGCTGTTATTATTATCATTGACATATAATTGTTATAATGATATTGATGCTACTATAGCAATATTAGATAAAAGAAAATATTTCTGAAAATCGTGTTAAAAGGTAAGTAGGTAAAATAATAAGTAAAGTCAAAGTGTATTTGCATACGCACCAAGCATCAGCAGGTTGATTTGATTATTTAAATATATCCTTCATACAGTTTCCTAAATTGTGTAGCTGAAGTATATATGCATATATAGCAACATTATTTTTTTATATATCAGTATTCAAGCTTATTGTTGGGACTTCTTTGTTACATTATAACTTTGTTTGATTTATATATTTATTTATCTTATAGCAAGGTAACTACTCAGTCTTAAGGTGCAGCCAATTATGCCACTTGAACTTCACAGGTGGGGCTTGATGATACCCAGCTGGAAGGCATTCGACGAGTGAAAGCCCTGAGTTTTGGAGGATCAAGATTACAGTTTTTGGATGAATTATCAACTCCACGTGGAGGACCTCCAACAGAAAACATATCTAAGGCTAGCCCATCTTGGAAAAGCTCTGGGTCAGTTTCAGGGAATCAGGACATTTGGTCATCACAAGACTTTGCTTTAAAATTGGCGCCACCAACCATAGACTTTGAAGGTGAAGCCAATTGGTGATCCTTAATCTTAAAATGATATGTAAGAATAATTCTTTATTAAAGGTGAAGAAATAGTGTCTTTGCAATGAATATGAAAAGAAAGATACAACAAGCGCTTGGCAAAAAGTTCGTAAAGGAAGTCTATGCAAAAGCTTGTAAAGATCATAAAGAGTAAATCAGAAAAGTAACCAAGACCCTGTGAAATAATTCAAGAAGTCAAATGGCAATACAAGGACTTATGCAATTATTTTTCTAATATCACAGGCTGGAGTGATCAACATGAATGGAATTTCAAGTCTGAGAAAACCAAAGATATGATTTTGCTCATGATTATCAGATACCACTTTCATTGACTGAAAGCATTTCCAGCACAAAGGCACAAACTGTGTTTACATGTAAAGTTATATATTCATATATTTTCACAATAGTAAAATGATTTATATATATATATTTGTGTGAATGTCTCTTGTGAAGTTATTTCTTGTAATTTTCCTTTTTTATCTATTTATTATTATTTTCTTCATTGGAAAAGGGGCAGGCAAGACAACCAACTACTTGGAAAACAAGTAATAATTAAAGGGGCTTTGGGATACTTAATCAAACTTTTCAACTCCTTCGAAATTTCTAACAGAAGCCCTTCCATTTGACTGTTTTTGCCAGTTGAATTAAGTGAAAATTAGGCTGTTTAATGGTAGATATTTAGAATATGTAATAATTTAAATATGGAATTCAGTATTATAACATCTTATTTCTATATTAGTCATCTGCCATGTACCGTAATTACTTCTGTGTATTCACTTTACTTATATTAATGATACATTTAAATCTAAATACATTTGAAATTGCTTCACATTATTCCTTCATTATACAAAATTAAGTTCTTTGAATACACAGAAGGTGATATATGCAAACAATATTTCAGTACCAAAAGAAGTTTTTTTATGAACAAAAAACAATTAAGAATACCATGGCAGCATTAATAATTGATGGTTATTATAAACTATGCTTATTGCAGGCAAATTAACTAAATCATTATGCTGACTATCTAATCAAAGTGCTTGATGAGATAATCACATATATATCACAATATGAAATCTCCTTTTGTCCCATTATTTTGTATTTATTTTTTTGCTTCCCTGTTATATGATTTTTTTTAAGGTGTTGAATATTTAACTTTGATACAGAGTTACCAAGTACACTCATTTCTTAAGAGCTTTAATATCAAGTCACAAAACACATCCATTAATGTCCAATGCTGCTTTTACACTTGACAAATCATTTTTTTCTGATGATTCCACTAGCAGTTTGCCTAAATGAAATATATAACACTGCTCATGATATTTTGATATAAAAAATAAAGTTGGGCTGACTGTGTAATGTGTAATATACTCATTGTTTGTTTGTTTTTATCCTTGTGAATTATGTAGAATTGTCTTGATAATTTTTGAATGGCAGCTTTATCCATTG
>NW_020871663.1:462425-467425 GCF_003789085.1 Penaeus vannamei | reverse complement strand
GATAATGATGATAACTAAGATGATAATAAACATGATGATGATAATAATGATGATAATGATAACGACACTGATAATGATAACGGTGATAATGAAGATAATAATGATGATGATAATGATGATGGTTATAATAATGATGATAATGATAATAATAATGATGATGATACTACTACTACTACTGCAAATGATTATGATAATGATAGCAAGAATAACAAAAATGATGATAACGAACTTGCTGAACTGCGATCAAATCCTCGCGCTGCCAGTGGATGGACACCCCGGCCATTCCTTAACCCCAGGGGTAATTCAGAAGCAAACAGACAAACAGCAAATAATATATGCCGTAACAAATGGGATCGAACTGAGTTATTATCATCATCATTGATTGTTAATATCAGCAATATGAATGATACTAATAATGAGGATTGTGATGCTGATAATAATAATGATGATGATAATGATAAGAGAAAAGTTATGATGATAACGATAAAAATAATGATATTAATGAAAGTAATGATACTAACAATAATGATGATGAAAACAGTAATAGCAGCAACAACAATAACAATCATGATAATGATAATAATGATAATGATAAAGATAAAAACAATGAGGTTAAAGATAATAATGATAAGGATGATAACAATAATAACAATAATAATAACAAATTGATAAAAATGATAGTAACGATAGTAATGATAATAAGGATAATAGACACAATAATGGTGATAATAATAATAATAATAATAATAATAATAATAATCATAATAATGACAATGATAACGATGATCATGCTAATGATGGGAATAGAAAGAGAAAATTATGATAAAAAACTGATGAAAATAAAAATGATAATAATGATAATGATAGCAGTAATGATTAGGATGATAACAATGATGATAATGATTTAAATTATAATGATAATAGTAATAATGAGAGTAAATAATGATGATGATGATAATGATAGTGATGATAATGATAGTAATAATAATAATAAAAAAAAGATAGCCAAGAGAAGTAAGAAAGGGAAGAAGAAAAAAAGTAGAAAATGAATTCCTTTTCTCTTATCTCGAAAACTTCCATACACAGTTCGAGTGGAGTCAATAAAGACCAGAATGAACGGTAAGTGTCATGGGAAATGATCCTTAGTGGATAAGAAGGCGATAAATAAAGCTTGGTAATGACGTCACTGATGATGTCATCAAGGTCAAGATGGCGACGTGAGGGGGGGAGGGCGGAGGGGGGGGGGAGGGAGGGAGGGGGAGGAGGAAATGGATAGGGGGGGGGAGTTGGGGACGGAGATGGGGGTCTGAAGGGAATGTGAGGGGAAGGAAGAGAGAGTAAAAAAAGGAGGTGAGAAGGGAAAAAAGAGAGAGGGAAGGGGGTGGGGGGAGGGGAGAGGGAGTAAGGGAGGTGAGAGAAAAGGGGGATGGAGGGATGTAGACGTGGGGAGGAAAAAAGATAGGTAGAGGATAGAAGGAAAATGAGCATAAAGGGAAGACAGAAAAAAAGGAATAGCGACATAGAGAGAGAGAGGCTATAGAAGAAGGATGAAGAAGAGGAAAGAAGGTAGAAAGAAAGGGAGGAGGAACCGAAGAAAGATGAAGATAGAGCAAACGAAGAATGGGGAGAGGAGGAACCTGAAAAGAGACGGAGAGGAAAAGGAAAGGGGAAAACGGAGAGAAGAAACAAAGAGAGAGGGAATTAAGCGAAAAAAGGAGGAGGGGGGGAGGGGGTAAAAGAGGGTGAGGAGAACGAATAACAAACAGTAAAGAGACGTTCAGTGTTCTTTGACCTTGTCTCTGCCCCTTCCTCAAGGAGAGAGGGGAGAGGTAGACAGAGAGGTCATCAAGAACAACACTGATGTACACACACACACACACACACACACACACACACACACCACCACACACACACACACACACACACACACACACACACACACACACACACACACATATATATATATATATATATATATATATATATATATATATGTATACATACATACACATATATATGTATGCATGCACACACATACATACACATCTAAAAGATAAATCAGCTGTGCAAGAAAACGAATGGAACTGAATAATCATGATCCCACTTTATTTTCTGCTCTATTAATCTTATTCTTGTTACCTATTTTTATCATACTGTAATAATAATTACCTTCCAAGAATTACCGAGGAATGTATTTAAAGTGATTAGCAGGTGCAAAGTATGAGTAATCCATTTCACTGGATATTCAACAGACTTTCTAAACCCTTAAATAATTTCCATTGTCAGAACAAGTAACAGAAAGTATTTTCTTATCAAATCACAATTTTAATCTAATTTCCATTATTCGTTTGCTACTTTCTTCCTTATTCAATCACAGACACTATGCTACAGGTGCAAGAGAGGACTTGATATTCAGAGAGAGAGAGAGAGAGAGAGAGAGAGAGAGAGAGAGAGAGAGAGAGAGAGAGAGAGAGAGAGAGAGAGAGAGAGAGAGAGAGAGAGAGAGAGAGAGAGAGAGAGAGAGAGAGAGAGAGAGAGAGAGAGAGAGAAAAGATTCTTCACTCCTTCTCTGCCAACTGTGCCATATCGGCTACCCCCTCTGCCTACTCTTATCTCATTTCTGACTCCCTGTTCATCTCTCTTGGCACTTTGGCACTAAGAAACGAAACATGACCTCCTCCTGTGGTGGCCTTGCACCGCGAACGCGTAAAGAGGTCGTTACAGATGGAGACCAGGAGAGAGCTTGCTGTGCTTGTGGCTGGTTGATGGCGCCCTCTGCAACAATTCTGTACCTGCAAGTATTCATCCCAAGAATTTGTCTCTCATATCAAATACACAAAACTTTGAAATGCTTCACAACATCATTATTGAGCGCCGCCTTTCCTGCAAGCAATCCTCACAAGACTCTGATGAACACTGCTTGTGGTGGATTCTACCGATTGTCTTTCTATACTTTGTTGGTCGAATTTGCATATATGTATTAAGTATTGTTTAGTAGATTACTTAATTCACCATCTTTTATAAACTCCTGGATTCAGTTTCCGTTTATTTTCACAATATTTATCATTATGCATCAGCCGCAGTTAAACAATTGTTTAATCGAAATAAATGATTCAATATTTCTGTCATCATCGTCGTTATTATTTATTACTATTATCATAATTATTATCACTAAAACAATTACATTAGTAATGATAGTAATGATGATAATGGTGATAAGGATAATAATATTAACATTTATAACAACAGTATCAGTATTCGGCAGTAGTAATGGTGATAATAAGTGTAATGATTATTACTACTTTCAATATCAAAATTATTACATTTATACGTCCATTCTTTCAGTTATTCATGTAACCATTTTCTCATATGCTTTTTTTCTTTTCTCTGAATCTGCATTCACTCATTTTCTTATCCACTTACCAGGTCGCTTATTTTTTCGTCTTTTGGTCTATCTTTCCCTCTTACCTTTTCTATTCTCACATTTGCTTATATTTTTATTTATTCTTGTCTGAGAAAACTTCCCCTCCCCCCTTTATAGTCTTTATTTGTTTACGTTTTCACTTAGTTCATCTATTTTGCCTTATTCTCCTCACTTCCCTATCTATTTCTTTCTTTATTTTCCTCGCATATCTATCTATTTTTCCCCTATACTCCTCGCTTATCTATTTTTTCTTTACTTTCCCCAGTTATCTATATATTTTCCCTTATTTTCCTGACTTATATATGTATCTATTTTTCCTTACTCTCGTCTCTTATTATTCTTTATTTTCCTCACTTATCTATTTTTAAACATCTCTCCATAAGGCTTTACTTTATTTGTCTGTTTAGACATTTATCAAGTCAATAGTTAATGTCACATTTATGAATAAAATTATTTGCATCCACTGATTACTTATTTTTATAAGTGAATTGATGATCATTCTTCAGTCATTCAGTAAGTATCTTGATACATCGATCTACTTTTCCAATTATTTGGTGCATCCGTTTATCGAATCGATTTAATACAAGCATCAGTTTTGAGTATCGTTAATACATCGATTTGTACATATTTCTATCTATTCTAAACATTTGGTTGATAATTTCCCTCCATATTTGCGTTTTTTTCTCCTATTGCCCCTCGCTCCATTAACACCCATACCTCCCCCCCCACACACACAAACACCTTCATGAGCAGCTCCTTGTTTGACTCACCGACGCCTGCTCTGCTTCACACGCGTGGCAGATGGATTACGTGTGTGTGTGTGTGTGTGTGTGTGTGTGTGTGTGTGTGTAGATGGATGTGTGTGTATGCGTATTTCGTGTAACGTTGTTTGTATGTATATTTGTGTAGCTTTATGATTGTATGTACCTTTATTGTGTTCCAGCGTGCCAATTTACTGGCAACACAATTATTATTGACATCGAGGGAGGAGAAGGAGGAGGAAAAGGAGAAGGAGGAGGAGGAAGAGGAGGAAAAGAAGAAGAATAAGGACTA
The DNA here is from genome assembly GCF_003789085.1 of Penaeus vannamei. Lineage (NCBI taxonomy): Eukaryota > Metazoa > Arthropoda > Malacostraca > Decapoda > Penaeidae > Penaeus > Penaeus vannamei. The sequence continues at coordinate 462,948 of NW_020871663.1, read as the reverse complement.
TTAGTAAGGAGGAAGAGCAGAATGAGGAGGGAAGACATAGGAGGGAAAGAACAAGAAGAGGAGGGTAGAAGGGAGGAAAGAGGCGGAGAAAGGAAGATTAGAAGAGAGGAAGGACGAGGGAGGAGACACGGGAGGGAGTCGGGAGGAAGGGGGCCACAGGGTCAGGAGGCCATAAGTGGCATCGTGGAGTGCCAGCCAGCTTCTGAGGGGCACTGGGCGGGAGGGGGAGGGGGTAGGTGCAGGGAGGGTAGGTGTGGGTAAGGTGGTGGGTAGGTATGTGAGCGTGTGTGCGTGTGTGCGTGCGTGTGTGAGTGCGTGGGTGCCCCGTGTCCTCGGGAGTGATAACCGATGCCGGGTCATAATGGCACCATTCTTGCAACAGACGCCGAGACGGAAGCACCGCCGTCCACTACCCCAATCAGTGCCAGTCTGCTGCATGGCACTCCGAGGAACGGTGCCAATAGGATTTTTGACCGAGCAGCCTTCGCCCGCCTCTGCTGCTGCTGCCTTCTGCTGCTCGTCT
>NW_020871663.1:444925-447425 GCF_003789085.1 Penaeus vannamei | reverse complement strand
GAGAGGGGGGGGGGGGGGGCAGGGAGGGAGAGAAAAAGAGAAAAAATAGTAGCTAAATATGTAGAAAGATAGATAGATGGAAAAAAGAAGAGAAAGGCGTTTCGATAGATAAATAAATAGACAAGCAGAGAGAAAGACGTAGAATCAAGTATGTTTTATTATACAAGAGAAAGAGATAAATAGGTAGGATGACAGATACATATGTATATATGTATATATATATATATATATATATATATATATATATATATATATATACATATATATATATATATATATATATATATATATATATATATATATAATATATATATATATATATATATATATATAGTATATACAACACACACACACATACACACACACACACACACACACACACACACACACACACACACACACACACACACACACACAACACACACACACACACACACCACACACATATATATATATATATATATATATATATATATATATATATATATATATATATATATATATATATATATATATATATATATATATATATATATATATATATATATATATATATATATATATATATATATATATATGTGGTGTGTGTTGTGTGTGTGTGTGTGTGTGTGTGTGTGTGTGTGTGTGTGTGTGTGTGTGTGTGTGTGTGTGTGTGTGTGTGTGTGTGTGTGTGTGTGTGTGTGTGTGTGTATGTGTGTGCGTGTGCATGTGTGTGTGTGTGTATGCATGCGTGTGTGTGTGTGTGTGTGTGTGTGTGTGTGTGTGTGTGTGGTGTGTGTGTGTGTGTGTGTGCGTGGTGGTCTGTGTATGTGTGTGTGTGTGTGTGTGTGTGTGTGTGTGTGTGTGTGTGTGTGTGTGTGTGTGTGTGTGTGTGTGTGTGTGTGTGTGTGTTGTGTGTGTGTCTGCTCTGCCCACCCACACATATGTGTGCCTGTGTGTAAGCATATGTAAGTGTTCATGTGTCTGTAGACATATTCGATATATAAACATTTATATATGCACACCCGTAAACAGACAGAGACACGCTCACAATTTACTCGCGTGCAGACATGCAGTCCGAGGCGCAGACATAAATTCACGGCCAAAAGAGGCCAAACAAACAAACACTCGCACGCACTCTTTCCCCGCTTGAGAGGCCCCCCCCCCCCTCCCTCTCACCTCCTAATCTCGGACTGAAAGGTGGATGTAATTGGCGGTCGCGTCTCTCTTCATTTGGCTTTTCTTCTTTATCTTTCCTTTTCTCCTTCGTCCTTGGCTTCTCTCGCTCTCTTTCTCTCTGCATATCCCTTCCTCTCTCCTTTTCTCTCTCTTTCTCTTATCATCTCACTCTTTTTCTGTCTCTCTCTCTCTCTCACTCTCTTTTTCTCCCCCCTCTCTCTCTCTCTTTCTTTCTCTCTCCCTCTTTCTCTCTCTCTCCTCTCTCTCTCTCTCTCTCTCTCTCTCTCTCTCTCTCTCTCTCTCTCTCTCTCTCTCTCTCTCTCTCTCTCCCCCTTCTCTCTTTCTCACTCATTCTCACTCTCTCTCTCCTCTCTCTCTCTCTCTCACTCACTCTGTGTGTGTGGGTGCGTTGTGTGTGTGCTTGTTTGTCTGTAATTGTATCTGTGTTTGTGTGTATGTGTATGTGTGTATGTGTATGTGTGTGCGTTTGTGTGTGTGTGAATGTACATTTGTGTGGGTGAAAGAAAAAAAGTAATTTCTGTCAACAAAGAAGTACATTCAAGCCGATATGTCGCTGTACTCTCCTCTCAACCTAGATATTTCCTGTATAAGATCTGAGAGGCTTAGTCATATCCTTTAAATGAAGAAGAAGGAAGAAGAAGACGGCGAGTAGAAGGGATGCGAGGAGAAAGAGGAGGAGGAGGTGAAGGAAAAAACGAGGAAGAAGAGGAGGAGTAGGAGGGAAAAGAGGAAGTGGAGGAGGATTGAGAAAGAAAGAGGAGGGAAAAGGGAGAAAAGGAGAGTAAGAAGAGAAGAGGAGAGAAGAGGGAAGAGGAGGAGGAGGAGGAGGAAGAGGAGGAGGAGGATAGTGACAATAATAATAATAATGATAATAACAATAATAATGATAATGATGGTAACAATAACAATATAATAAAATAAGAAGACGAAGAAAATGAAGGAAAAGGCAAAGAAGAAGATAAAGAAGAAGAAGGGGAAGACAAGAAGGAAAAATAAAAGAAGAAGACGAAAAAATGAAGGATAAGGTGAAGAAGAAGATGAAGAAACAGAAGAAGAAGGAGCAAACGAAGGAAAATGCGAAATATAATTAATAGAAGAAAAAGGAAAAGAAGAAGACGAAGAGGAAGAAGGAATAAAAAGGGCAAGAGATCTGCCAATCATCAAGAAAACTGATGCATCATTAAAGAAACATAGAAAGGAGAGAGCGAGAAAAAAGAGAAAGAGAGAGAGAGAGAAGAGAGAGAGAGAGAGAGAGAGAGAGAGAGAGAGAGAGAGAGAGAGAGAGAGAGAGAGAGAGAGAGAGAGAGAGAGAGAGAGAGAG
>NW_020871663.1:437425-439925 GCF_003789085.1 Penaeus vannamei | reverse complement strand
CTCTCTCTCGCTCTCGCCTCTCTCTCTCTCTCTCTCCTTCTCTCTCTCTCTCTCTCCTCTCCTCTCTCTCTCTCTCCCCCTTCTCCCCCTTTTTTATTATTTCTTTCTAAATAGGGAAAAACTAGAGAAGAGAACTAATAAATGACAAGGTAGACATGGACAACAAGAATGTAGTATTATTAGTTACCCTATTAAAAAAATAAGGGAAATCAAAATGCGTGCAAATTATTTACCATAAATTAGTAGTTAGTATATTAGTTAGTATATTAGTTCAAGTTAACCGTTCAAAATAAAATAAGAGAAATCAAAATGCGTGCAAATTATTTACCATTAATTAAGAATTGACAACATGTATCAAATTCCTTTTGATTAAAACACGCACAAATATACATGCACAAACGCACACATGCATCTACACAAACAGAAATACATGCACACACACACACAACACAACACACAGTCTGTCCACATCCCACACGTACATACATTACTTTCTTAATCTCTGCTTGTTGTTGGTGTTTGGTTTAATGGTTAATGGGCTAACTGATAAGGTGATACGAAAGAGAGACAGGAGGAAAAGGAGAAGAGAGAGTAAGAAGAAGGAAGGAGGAGAAGGGAACGCGATAAGAGAGAAAGGAGAGAACTAAGGTAGAGAGAGAAAAGAGAGAGAGAAAGAGAGAGAAAAAGAGAAAAGAAGGAGAGAGAAGAAGAGAGAGAGAGAAAGAGAGAAGAGAGAGGAGAAAGAGAGAGAGAGAGAGATAGAGAGAGAGAGAGAGAGAGAGAGAGAGAGAGAGAGAGAGAGGAGAGAGAGAGAGAGAGAGAGAGAGGAGAGAGAGAAAAGGAGAGAGGGAAAGGGAGAGAGAGAAAGAGAGGAGAGAGAGAGAGAGAGAGGAAGAAGAGAGAGAGAGAGAGAGAGAGAGAGAGAAGAGAGAGAGAGAGAGAGAGGAGAGAGAGAGAAGAGAGAAGAGAGAGAGAGGAGAGAGAGAGAGAGAGGAGAGAGAGAGAGAGAAAGAGGAGAGAGAGAAAGAAGAAGAGAGAGAGAGAGAGAGAGAGAGAGGAGAGAGAGACAGAGATAGATAGATAGATAGATAGATAGATAGATAGAGAGAGAGAGAGAGAGAGAGAGAGAGAGAGAGAGAGAGAGAGAGAGAGAGAGAGAGAGAGAGAAGAGAGAGAGAGAGAGAGAGAGAGAAGAGAGAGAGGAGAGAGAAGAGAGAGAGAGAGAGAGAGAGAGAGAGAGAGAGAGAGAGAGAGAGAGAGAGAGAGAGAGAGAGAGAGAGGAGAGAGAGAGAGAGAGAGAGAGAGAGAGAGAGAGAGAGAGAGAGAGAGAGAGAAGAGAGAGGAGAGAGAGAGAGAGAGAGAGAGAGAGAGAGAGAGAGAGAGACAGAGACAGAGAGAGACGGGGACAGAGATACCAAGATTGCATTACACCAAACCACAAGCATACCCACACAAAGAGCCCCGACCCCCCTTCCACCCACAGACACCCACACACACCATACGCCACCCCCCACCCCCACTACCTGCTCCCACACGAATACCCACAGACAGCCCATCTCCACGCTAACCCCCACATTCCACCCCCACCCCTACTCTAAATCCACCTTCACCCCCTCCCCGCCCCCACCGCCGCACAAACACGCATTGTGACGACTCCGGCGGCGGCGACCCGGTCGATCTCGAGCCCTGACCGAGGCTCCCTTCCGAGGCATCTGGGCGCTCATGGCGATTGATTAAGCTGCCACCTTACAAGGTCGTCGTCGTGCGCTGAGACAAGGGCAGAGAAGAGGGGAGGGGAGAGGAGGGGAGGGAGGATGGAGAGGGAAGGGGAGAGGGGAGGGAGAAGGGATGGAGAGGGAAGGGGAGGGGAGGGGAGGGGAGAGAGGAGGGAGGGAGGGATGGAGAGAGGAGGGGAGGGTACGGAGGGAAGAGGAGGGGAGGGGAGGAAGGAGAGGAAGGGAGGGGAGAGGAGGGAGGGATGAGAGGGAAAGGAGGGGAGGATGGAGAGGGGGGGGAGGGATTGAGAGGAAGGGAGGGAGTGATGGAGAGGGAAGGGGAGGGGGAAGGGAGCGGAAAGGGAACGAGGGAAGAGATGGAAGGCGAGGGTAGGGGAGGAAGGGAGGGAGGGAGAGAAGGGGAGAGGAAGTGAGTGGGAGGGATGGAGAGAGGAGGGAGGGAGGGAGGGAGGGATGGAGAGGGAGAGGGAGGGGAGGGAAAGGAAGGGATGGAGAGAGGAAGGGAGGGATGAGGAGGGAGGGGAGGGGATGAGGAGGAAGAGGAGGGAGGGGAGGGGAAGGGATGGAGAGGGAAGGGGAGGGAAAGGGAGGAGGGGAGGGAAGAGGAGGGGAGGGATGTAGAGGGAGGGGAGGGATGAGGAGGGGAGGGAGGGGAGGGAACAGAGGAGGAAGGGAACGAGGTGAAGAAAGGAGAGGAAGAAAAAAGACATGGGAAAAAAAGAATATTTAGAATACACACATATATATGTCTAACGATATACCTA
>NW_020871663.1:427425-432425 GCF_003789085.1 Penaeus vannamei | reverse complement strand
TCTTCGTGTACGTGCAGGTGGCCGTCTGGGTTCTCTTCCTCGTTTTCTCTGTGCTGCTCATCGTCGGCGCGGTCAAGGTAAGGGGGAGCTCCTCTATTTTCATCTTTGATTCATTACGTTCGTGATTTCTATTTATTTTACATTTATTCGTTTATTTAGAGCCTTATAGGTAGTTTTGGATGGTGAATGTATCTTACTTGTCATTTTGTTAATTATTGTTTGTATAGAATGATAATGATGATAACGAAAATGATGAGAATGATAACAATAACTATAGTAACGATGACAATAACAATGATGATAACGATAATAACAACAATGATAATTGTTATAATAATACTAATAGTAGAAGTAGCAGAAGTAGTAGTGGTAGTAGTGATGATAAATATAATGATAAACGTAGGAAGAGTGATAACAATAACAATAGCAATAACAGTAACAATAATAATGATAATAATAATTCTAACAACAATAATAATAATGATAATTCTAACAACAATAATAATTATGATAATAACAATAATAATGGCAATGATAATAAAAGTAATAATATTAATAATAATGGTGATAAGGATAATAAGAATAATTACAATAATGATAATAATGATGATGATAGTAATAGAAATGATAATAATAATGATAATGATAATGAGAAAGATAATAACAATAATAATGATACTACTACTAATAATAATGATCATGATAATGATAATGAAAATGTATTAGTAATATTAATAATAATAATAACAATCATGATAATAATGACAATAATGTCAATGGTAATAATGATATCATTAAAGAGGATAATGATAAGGATGGTGATGATGATAATGACAAGGGTAGAAATAGTAATAACAATAACAATGGTGCTTAATGATAACTAATGATAGTAATAATAATGATAAAAATTATGATAACAAAAACATAATGATAACAATGATAATACCAATGGCAATAATGATAATAGTAATGATAATGATATCGATAATAATGATAACAATAACAATGATAATAATAATAATAATCATAATAATAATAATAATAATGATAATAATAATAACATAATAATAGTAATGATAATAATAATGATAATGATATCAATAATGATAATAATGATAATGATTATGATAATGATAATGATTGATAACGATGATGATAATGATGATAATAATGATAGTGATAATAATCTTAACAATAAGATAATGATAATGATAAAGATAACGATAGTAAAGATAATAATAATGATAATGATAACAATAACGATAAAAATGATAATGATAATATTCATCCTAATAATGAAATCTATGACAGTGATAACAACGATGAAAATAATAATGATAATAACGCTGATGATAGTGGTAGTAATGATGATGGCAATTATAATTATTATGATAATAATAATAATAATAATAATAATAATAATAATAATAATAATGTTAATAGTAATAACGATGATAATGATAATCAGGATAATAATAACAATGATTATGATAATAATAACGATAATATCAATAATGATAATAATAATGATAAGAATAAGTATAATGATAATGAGGATGATAATGATAATGATAATAATAATTATTATTACTATTATATTATAAGATAATGATAATAATAATATCAATAATAATGATGATAACGATAATAATAATTGTAGCGGGGCGTAGACCCAGTAGATTCTAAGTGGTCTGGTTGAGTCCGGGCTCAACCGAGAATATGATTTTTGCTCAAGGGAAAAATTCGTCTGCAGTGAACAGATGTAAGGTTCCAGGCCTCCGGCACGCTGCCACCACCCGATTAGTAGGTTCGGGAACCGTGTGTGTCGTGTAAGTGGGTGTGGGTGTTGTATCAGAGAAGGGTGGAAGGAAAGTACAGAATGTGTGTGCTGAATGTTGGATGTGTGTGTAGATGTGAAAAGGGAGATAACGTAGGCTGAGCGTCTGCGTAGACGTGTTTGGAAGAAAAAAGCAAGATCATAGAATTCTTCTTCCCTTCGGTTTGAGCATCCACCTGCTGGGAGCGGGAACCCAGGTATAGCAAAATTAATCTGTTCTTTGAATATCAGCTTAATATTCTCTGATTTGACTAGCCTTTTTACAGCCTTTCAAGGGTTGCGGGATATCAGAGCAACCAGCAATGTGCTGTTTAGGAGACCCGAGTCCGAGAAAGATTTAGGCTTCTAACCTTGGTCAGAACCAGAATTTTAGTGGTTGTAAGATTAATTTATATTCTGACTGGAGTTGAGTAAAAGCTCTGCGTTGGTACGATGTTTATTTAGGGAGCAAGTTACACTCACTAGGGAGTTACAGGCATTTTTCAGTCATGGGAAAGTAGAACAAGGTGTGTGCATCACCAATTTATCACAGCGGCGGTGATGCACGAGGAATCAACACCAGATAAACTTACCACGAGATATAAAAAAAATGTCTTCCTTAAGTTGGCGTCCCAACTCCAGAAGTACTGTTGCTAGGGGGTCAGCCTAAAAACATCCAAGTCCCTAAATTACGTTAAATTGTTAACATCCAACCCAAATGGATGTTAACTGTTAAACCAAAGCTAATGCTAACGGATACCTAGTAAGAGTACTTGTGTGCAAAAGAATTAAGAAATAAATTAATAAGAAGGCTGAAAAAGTCGAGGAAGGGACTATTCACGAAGACTGCCTGAACACCCACAAGGTCAGACAGGAATCAGCCGAAACAACAAACGCCAACAACAACAAAAATCAAGTATCATGTGATAGGGCTCGTTATCAGGAAATATGGAGCAACAAAGTCTGCCTGATCACCCACAAGGTCAGGCAGAAATCAAGAGTGACCTATCGTAAAAAGATCTTGATGAAGATCTTTATCCCCGGAAGTACGGATCCTCAAGCAGGGACGAAAGAGAACATTAATTAACTTAGTTGTAAAATAAATGTACAGGAGGTATGAATCCTCAAGTACGAACGAAATAAAACAAAGTAATTTTGTCGTAAAAAGGCAGAGTCACACTGGAGGTGTAATCACAAAGACTGCTTAATCACCCACACGATCAAGCAGAAATCAACAAACGCATTAAGCGAAAACAAACGATCAACGATAAAGTACGTAAAGAGAAAGATCTTATCCCAGGAGGTACGGATCCTCAGGCAAGAATGAAAAGAAACTAAGTAATAACTTAGTTATAAAAATGAATACACTGGAGGTACGGATCCTCAAGCAGTGTTCCTCTAAAGCACTTGGTCCTAATGCTCTCAAACACTGGGAAATACACAAAAATGTTATGGGACTTTACGAAAGAGTGCACCCTGCAGATAATAATGCAGCACGCCACGCTAAAATCCAAAAGAGACCAGTCGTCTCCTACACACAACCTTGTCACTTAGTTTGAGGAGATACTCAGCAATCCTGGTAAATCCGTGTGCGAAGTATATCCTAGGGAAAGGTAAATCCGAGCGAGAGCACAACATAGGTAAAATTTCCACCGCGAAGGACCAAAGTGCGGGACAGAGGTCAGGACCGAAGTGATTTTCCTTCTTTTGTTGGATTTCTTGGCTATCAACCAGCGGCATGTGGCCAAGGTTATTAAGCCAAATTTTCCTTCCCCCTACCACGAGTACATATACCCCGAAAGAAACCCCCAGGCCAAGCCCCAGGCATGGCGCGAAAGAAGAAAATAGGCAAATGAAGTGCCTGAAGACCAAGCCGATAGTTCGACAATCCAAACAACCGAGACGAGAGAGGGAAAGGGAAAAACAAAAAAGAAGCTGGTAACGACCGTCATCTCCTTCGGTGGTTATCGCGACAATTTGGAGACGTCGGCAAGAGGAAAGAACATTAGAAAAAATAAATAAAGGAAAGGATACGGAGAAAATCCGATAATGAACAGTTGTGGTAAGAACTGTGCATTTCGGCCATATCATATTTACAGTAATTAGGTATAAAAATAAATAAATAGCTGTTTTAGCTTGGCGACTTCAACGCCATAAAAGTAATGAGACGGTTATTTTTATAACCATGAACGTAATTCTAACCAAGTTCATTTCATCACTACAAACATACAATCAACTCTATGCTTCTTGACTGGTGGTTAACTTGTAAAAATAAAACAATAAATAAATTAATAAGAAAGCCTGCGGGACTTAGTCGCAGGTGAAAAAAAAAAAAAAAAAAAAAAAAAAAACGCGTCTGCGGGCTGTAACCGCACGTGGCACACGGCGGGGACTTCGTCTCTGACGGCTCGTGATGCGTTGGCCGAGGTTCATGGAGATGACATCATCCTTAGAGTCGGGACGTACGCAGCCGTACACTACAATAATAATAGCTGTATTGATATTAATGATAATATTGTTATTGATGATAAGGATGAAATACAAACAGTAATGATAATGAACAATAATGGTAACAATATGGTTAATTATAGTAATAATGATGATTTAGATACCGCTATCACTACTACTACTAATGAAATGATAATGATAATGAAAATAATGATAATGCTGATGATAATGATAATAATAATGATAATGATAACAATAATAATGATAATGCTGATGATAATGATAATAATAATGATAATGATAATAATAATGATAATGATAATAATAATGATTATGATGATAATAAGGAAAACGATAGCAATAATGATAATAGTAATAATGATAATGATAATAATAACAATGATAATGATGGTAAATAATGATAATGATAATAACAATGATAATCATAATATTAGTCATAATAATGATAATAATTATAACAATAATATCAACAATAATGATAACATAATAAGAACAATCATAATGATAATGATAATGACAATAATAAAAATATCGAACTACATTGTGGACTTGATATGAAAAAAAGAACCAGATATCATGTGCATGACGTAAGAACATGGTTTCCGTCAAGATGATATGAAAACATTCGCTAATTTTAATTTATTCACTTATTAAGCAACCACTTCGTATAACTATTTTCGTCTGTTTATGAATATCTATTTATTGATTAATTCAT
>NW_020871663.1:420586-424825 GCF_003789085.1 Penaeus vannamei | reverse complement strand
ACTTTACTTCTTTCCACAGTTAGGAAAAGAGAAAGGGAACCGTATTAATTACGAGAATCCAGGACTCGACCTCATTAGGTTCTTCACCCGGGAGAGAACCAGTGGCGCCCGTGGCAGCAAACTCTAAATTTCTTTTTTCGCGTTTTTTTTTTTTTTTTTTTTTTTTTTTTGCGTTTTTTTTTTTTTTTGCGTTTTTTTTTTTTTTTTTTTTTTTTTTTTTTTTTTTTTTTTTTTTTTTGAAAGTCCGTGGGAATTCTGTGTCTTTGGTGAATGGGGATTCTGTGCTTAGGTGCTCTGATTTTTTTAAATTTCTTATCATTATCTCTCTGTGATGCCTGTGTCTCTGTCTGTCTGTGTCCTGTCCTGTCTGTCAGTCTGTCTCCTCTCTCTCTCTCTACCTTATCATTTATCTATCTATCTATCTCTATCCTATCTTTCTCTCGCTCTCTATTTCTATCTCTCTCTTCTCCATACTCTCCTCTCTCTCTCTCACTCTCTCGCTTTCTATCTATTATCTAGTCTATTCTATCTACTCTATCACTATCTCATACGTTATTCTATCATTCCTCATCTCTCTCCTCATCACTCAGGCGTGGCGTTATGCATCCTCTCATATATACCCCTTCCCTCCCTTCAGTTCTCGGAATCTCTTTCCTCTTTCTGCAATTACGTATCTTTACTCCTCTCTCTCCCTCCTCCTCTCTCTCTCTTCTCTTCTCTCTCTCTCTTGTCTCTTCCTCTCTCTCTTCTCTTCTCGTATCCTCTCATTCCCTGCGTCTCTCCTCCTTTCGCGCCCAGCTCCCATCCCTCCCCCCTCCCTTCTCCTCACCCTACTCTCTCTCTCTCTCTCTCCTTACGATTCTCTTTTTCTCCCTCTGCTCCTACTCCTATTTCTCTCCCTCCCCCCTCCCTCCTCCCTCCCTCCCTTCTCTCTCTCTCTCTCTCTCTCTCTTCTCTCTCTCTCTCTTCTCTTATCTCTCTCTCTCTCTCTCTCTCCCTCCCCTCCTTCCCTTCCCTCCCTCCCTCCCCATCTCTCTTCATCTCTCGTCTCGCTCCTCTCTCTCTATTGCTATCTCCCTCCCTCAATCCCTCCCATCGCTCTCTCTCTCTCTATTCGCTCCTAACTGCTAATCAACATGCAAGATGAATTAGCACAGGAACCTCTATCTCTACTCTCGCCTTTCGCAGACTATCTGGGCTGGCAGGTACTAAATACACAAGCTAACGAATTTGCCCATAGCAATTGCGTTCAATTAGCGACGTCTTCCTAATATGTACTAGCCATATTCATTTTTCCTTTCTGGAGAAATTAAGTTAAGGTTTTTATGAACGTCTGTGCAAATTTTATCTTCTTTCTTTATAGCAGCGGGGTTGGGATGGGCCGAATGGTCGTGCAATGGCTCTTGGAGTGTCTGGCGGTTGGTCCAATTACTCGTTCCGTCACTTCTCTGGATTCTATTTGTGCAGTCACCCGAAAGAAATTCAGTATTCCCTGCAATGCCCGTTTTCTATTTCCTCTTCAGTGGTGGCTCCTCTCCGCTCTCCTATCTCCTCTAATCTATCTAATTCTATCATACACCGTGCTCTACTCCTCTTCTCATCTCTCCCTACTCTCTACTCTCTCTCTCTTCTAGTGCTCTCTCCATTCTTCTCTTCTCTCTGCTCTCTCTCTCTCTCTGCCTCTCATCTCTCGCCTTTCTCTCGTCTATTCTTTTCTCTCATATCTCTCCTCTCTCTCTTATTTCTCTCTCTTTCTCTCTTCTCTACTCTTCTATTCTCTCTCTCCTTCTCTCTCTCTCTTCCTCCCTCTCTCTCTGCTCTCTTCTTCTCCCTCTCTCTCCTCCCTCTCTCTCTCCTCCTGCCTCGGCGTCTCCTCTTCTTTCCATATGTCTCTTCTCTCTGTCATGTCTGTCTCTGTCTCTCTCTGTCCTCCTCTCTCTTCTGGCCGTCTGCTCTCTGACTCCCTCTCTAATGTTCATCTCTCTTCTCTCTGTTCTCTCTCTCTCTGCTCCGTCTGTCTGCTCCTCTATCTCTTTCCTCCTCTCATCTCCCTCCTCTCTCTCTCTTCTTCTCTCTTCTCTCTCTCCTTCTCTCCTCTCTCTCTCTCTTCTTCGTCCTCTACCTCCTCTCTCTCTGCGTTCTCTCTCTTTTCTCCTCGTATTGTTTTTCTCTTCTTATTTTCTCTCTCAATATCTTTCCCTTTGATTTTAATTTTAGTTTTCTCTACTGTAATCTCTCCTACTCTTTATTCCCCTCGCCCATCTACTATATTTCTCCTCTCTCTCTCTCTCTCATCCTTCCTATCTCATCCTACCTCATCATCTCTCTCTCTCTCTCTCTTCTCTCTCTTCTCTCTCTCACTCTCCTCTCTCTCTCTGTCAGCTGTGTTCTGTCTCTGTCTCTCTGCTGTCTCTCTACTCTTCTCTCTGTCTCTCTCTCCTCTGTTCTCTCTCTCTCTCTGGTCTGTCTCGTATGTCTCTCTCCTTCTCTCTCCGCTCCTCCCGCCCAACCTGCCACTCCCCCCCACTCACTACTCCACTCCTCATCTAATAACTGCTTCCTCTTCTCCTCCAACCTAACGCCCGCGGCCCCTAACTTCACCTCACCCGCTCCTTCCTCTTCTCTTATCTCTCTCTCTCTCTCTCTCTCTCTTCTCTCTACTCTCTCCCTCATCTCTCTCTCTCTCTCTCTGTCTGTCTCCTCTCTCTCCTTCTGTCTGTCTGTCTCTGTCTCTCTCTCTCTCTCGTTCTCTCTCTCTCTCCTCTCTCTCCTCTCTCTCTCTCTCTCTCGTCTCTCTCTCTCTCTCTCTCTCTCTCTCTTCTCTCTCTCTCTCTCTCTCTCTCTTCCCCTCCCCTCCCTCTCCCTCTTCTTATCCTTCACTTAAAATCAATTTTGCGTCTCTGATATTTGCATTCGACTTACATTTCCTCTTAATGGTCTCAATTAAGGTCAGCAGCACTTATTGTCTCATGAAGTATTTTTTTTGTATATTTTTTTTCTTATTTATTTTTACCTTCCTCTACGCTGCCTCTGATAGAGTCGTATTAGTCCGTACCACCTCAAGTGAGGCATTTTTGGTATCATACCTTTATTAATCCTAATTATCTTATCTTTCGTGAATAGTATTCCAAAATACCAACCTGGTTTGGCGTTACAGTGCTAATAATTATGTCTTTTGCACACTGGTGTAGGGCAAACTCTAAGAAGTTTTTTTTTTTTTTTTGTTGTCAATTTTCTTAAGTATCTATTTGTGGTGTGGTTTTTCTCTTTGTAGAGAAAGTCATTATGCAAGCGGCGAGCCCGTCATTGAGTGTAAAATATCTTCTGGAAGGGGGGGATAAGCTGAAGGAGGTGCGGGGATGACAAGGCTCCGGCATGGATAAGGACATAAGAAGAAGATAGAAAGCGAAGAGGAGAGAATAAGCCTGAAAGAGGAAGAGGGGAAAGAGAAACAAAATGAAGACAAAAGTGGATAGAGAAGGAAATGACGTGTTTCAAAGAAAAGGAAAGTCAAAATGCTAGATCATAAGATTTTTTTATCACAGAGAAATATAAAGTTTGAACATAAAAGGGGAAGCCCGGAGCAGACACAGAGGGAGAGAGGGAGATGAGAGAGAGAGAGAGAGAAGAGAGAGAGAGAGAAGAGAGAGGAGAGAGAGAGAGAGAGAGGAGAGACGAGGAGAGAGAGAGAAGAGGAGAGAGAGACAGACAGACAGCAGAAGAAAACAGACAGAGAGACAGAGAAGAGAGAGGAGGAAAGAAAGACAGAGGGAGAGCGAGTGAAGAAAAAGGGAAAGAACAAAAAGAGAGAGAGAGAGAGAGAGAGGAAGACAGAGACAGAGAGATGGGGATTTTAATGACGAGATGAGCAGGAGGAAGCAGATTAGAGATCGTTCTGTTAGAGACGAGGAGAACGAGTGGCAGGAAGGCCACCCGTGTATGGGCACGGAGCGAATGCCGAGAAAAGGCAAAGAAAAAGTGAGGAAGAGAAGGAGAAGACGAGGACAAAGCGTCACTCCCCCTGCCCCAGCGGAGGCCACTCGGCGCCCTGAACTCTGAGAGGAGGAAGCGTAAGAGACAGACATACAGAGCTGTGACCCGCATATGAGCCTACAGAGGACGTGCGAGAGCCAGAGACCACAGAGGAAGAGACACACCACACGAAAGATACAGCGACAGAGCAGAGACGAGACGAGAGGCGCTGGACAAGGAGGCGAGATACCTAGCTGTCGTCCTCGG
>NW_020871663.1:413086-415586 GCF_003789085.1 Penaeus vannamei | reverse complement strand
GAGAACTGAGAACGACTGAGACTGAGAACTGAAGAACGACTGACTGAGAAACTGAGAACGACTGAATGAGAACTGAGAACGACTGACTGAGAACTGAGAACGAACTGACTGAGAACTGAGAACGACTGACTGAGAACTGAGAACGACTGACTGAGACTGAGAACGACTGACTGAGAACTGAGATCTGACTGACTGAGAACGACTGACTCAGAACTGAGAACTGACTGAGAACTGAGACGGACTGACAGAGAACGGAATTCACTTTGCATAATTGCCGGAAGAGGAACCAGCCAAGAGGCGATATATGGTACTCCGAGGTACTCCCAGACAGCGACAATAACACGCGGTATCGGGGGCACCACGGTACCATTGGAGGGGGGGAGGGGGGAGGGGGAGGGGGGGAGGGGGGAGGGGGAGGGGGATGGTCTTGTTCTCCTTCCCCAAATTAGTTGCCGAAGGAGACTGCGTTAAAGGGCGTGGGAGCAGACAGAGAGAGAGAGAGAGAGAGAAAGGAGAGAGAGAGAGAGAGAGAGAGAGAGAGAGAGAGAGAGAGAGAGAGAGAGAGAGAGAGAGGGAGAAAGAAGAGAGAGAGAGGAGAGAGAGAGAGAGAGACAGACAGACAGACAGACAGACAGACAGACAGACAGACAGAGAGAGAAGTGAGAGAGAGAGAGAAGGTACGAAGGATGGGTGCACGGAGGAAAGCGTGAGTGGGAACGGTGGGGGGAGGGGAGGGGTAAGGAGGTGGGATGGGGTAGGAAGGAGGGTAGGATGGAGAGAGGAGATGGGGTGGGCGCGTGGGAGAGAAAGGGGAGAGAGGGGGAAGAAGGGAGAGGGGAGGTAAGGATGGTAGGACGATGGAAGAGGGAAGAGGAGAAAGAGATAGAGAAGTGAGAGAGAGAGATGCAGACAAAGTAACAGAGAGAGAGAGGAGAGAGAGAGAGAGAGAGAAGAGAGAGAGAGAGAGAGAGAGAGAGAGAGAGAGAGAGAGAGAGAGAGAGAGAGAGAGAAGAGAGAGAGAGACATGCAGACAGATACAGAGAGAGACAAAGAGACAGACACCCGACCGACCCAATACCCGACAGACAGACCTACAGACCCACACACAGCAGACGAAACAGCAACGAATAATTAGACCCAGCTCCACGGCCTCTAAACAGAACGGGGCTTAGAGAGAGCGAGAGGGAGAAGTCGAGTTTCCAAATGAAGCCGAACAGCGCGGTACGAATCCTCTGACGAAACAGCTTCACGCGTTTCGTTTCAAGTTAGCGAACCGTGAATCGACTCCAGGAAAGGGCAGGCAGGGAAATGGAAAGATACATTGACCCAGAGGAAACGGGTGTGTCCAAGTCGACGGTCCTTGGCGAGATCGAGATAAGAAAGAGATAAGAAAGCAGTGGATAGGTCGAATTCGTCGTGGGTTGAGAGGTCGTACAAGAATTTTTGAATTCGTGGTTTGTTTTCGTTGTATTTGGATTTTGATTTGGTTATCTAATTAGTTCATTATCTTGTATTTTTTTGTGTTTACCTTTATTCAATCTTTGCATCTTCTTTATTGGAGATATATCTTGATTAAGTGAATCGTCCCTCTATTCATTTTTATTTGTATTTTCATGTATTTTATCTACGCTAAATCCCATACGACCCATGTACTGATTTTATGCAGAATTCTATTACCTCTAAAACCTACACTGAACATTTTTTCTCGATTTTTATCCGCTATGTAGATTTATTCTTTATTCAAATTACCATGAACTGCATATATGACATTTTTTCCCAGATACCAAAGTGTTAATTATTTTATACGCGCGCGCAGTAATGGCATTTGCTGTTTTTATTCACTTTCATTTTCCTTTTATTGACGCTCTTATTTTGTCCGAAAGTCGTTCATAGAAGCATATCGTTGAATTGGAGCGCA
Source organism: Penaeus vannamei (assembly GCF_003789085.1). NCBI lineage: Eukaryota > Metazoa > Arthropoda > Malacostraca > Decapoda > Penaeidae > Penaeus > Penaeus vannamei. Next base: position 413,668 of record NW_020871663.1, on the reverse strand, counting down.
ATTGAGCCTTTTACGTTGTACTTTCCAGTCTAGAATTATTCCTTTTTATTGGATATTCGACGGGCAGATAGATAGTTTCGTAGATAGACGGTTATGAAGAAACATGTTCAGACACATCCACACGCATCGCTATCTACTCGTCCCTCTGTCTGTTTCTCTCTCTCTGTCTCTCTCTCTCTCTCTCTCTCTCTCTCTCTCTCTCTCTCTCTCTCTCTCTCTCTCTCTCTCTCTCTCTCTCTCTCTCTCTCTCTCCTCTCTCTCTCTATAATATCTATATATATATATATATATATATATAATATATATATATATATATATATATATATATATATATATATATATATATATATATATATATATATATATATATATATATATATATATATATATATATATATATATAAATATATATATATATATAGTATATAATATATATCATTTATTTTATTTATTTATATATATGCATATACATGTATATTTACATATATATGCATATGCATATACCCACACATAAATGCATATGTATGTGTGTGTTTGCGTGTTTGTGTGTCATGTCTCCTATTATATTTGTACTACACTGAC
>NW_020871663.1:380586-400586 GCF_003789085.1 Penaeus vannamei | reverse complement strand
ATGTAACGTATTCAGCTACTTATATGTAAAGTATTTATCTACTTATATATAAACTATACAAGGTTTTTGGAGTTATCATGTAGAGACAGGAAGAAAATAAATATTTTACCTTTTTTTAAGATAGCTGAGGATGTTCAGGACTCCTTTAAAAGACTAAAAAATGATGAATTTATTAAGAAATTTCATTGTATGGTTTACTGTAGGAATTCCAAGAAAAGGAAATAGGATTTTTAAAAGAAGTTACTCTTCCAACATTGTTATATAATCTTTTCCAAGTTTAACCCCCATTATTTTCTTTGTCTTTAGCAAACAAATTTGTGTGTACTGTTAAATCTACCAGGCAATATAAAGTGATATAAATCTACATGTTAAATTCTCGCAAATAAACTTTTTTTTCTTATTTTTCCCCCTCTTTTCATTTTGGAATTAGTATTTTATATATGGCTTGCCTACTGCTTAATATAAATCATATTCTATTTAATAATTACAGTTCCATCCGTAGAGTAGTCAATTTTTTCTGGATGTTCAATGATAAATCTACCTTAATTAGAATAGACATTAAATAGCACAATTTTCTGTCAACACGAATATATAGCTCTATTTTTTTCCATCTCTTTCTCTCTATTTTTATTAGGCTTTGCGTATTAAAAAATCCTTGAAACACAATTTATCGCTTGAGTCTTTTTTTTTTTTGTATTTTTTTCAATAGACTTGTTGTTGTTGTTGTTTTTTTACTAAATAAAGATTTTTAAAGAAAATCTGTTCGATTTGTGTTGTGGTTCTGTGGACACAGAAAACAAAATAAATCGGGATATAAAGTTAGGTACATGTTTATTTTTTTCATCTTAAAAAAAAGGAAAAAAAACAATCGTGATTTCTTTTTAATAAACAAGAGTCTTTGTAGTTCTACAGTAATAATCTGCTTCATATCTACTGTAAACTGTAATGCACTGTATTTACAAATATTTAAAAGTTTTATCATGCAGCTAACAATGATGATGATGATGCTTTCATTAGTAAATATACAATTAGTTTTGTTAATCTTGTTGTTGTTTGTGATTGTGTTGCCTATTGTGTGTTTTTAAATGTTATTCGTAAATTGTTACCATTATCATTTCATCCTTTTCGTCTGTATATTATCGCTGATATCATTATTGTTTTTTTATATTGTTTTTTTATGATCAATATGATTTTCATAATTATAATCATTGTCGATATCATTTCCATGATTTTCTTGTTATCATTATCATTGTTATTATCATTATCACTATTATCATTATAATCATCATCGTCATCATCACCTTCATCATTAGTATCATCATTATCATCATCATTATCATCATCATCATCTTTATCATCATCATCATCATCATCATTCATTCATCATCATTAGTATTATCATCATCATCATCATCATCGTCATCACTACCATTGTTATTACTTTCGTTATAACTGGTATCAGTCACTATTTTCATCATCATTACAACTACTTTTTATAATTATAATGGTATTGGTTAGTTGAGGTAGTGGTAGGAATAGTGGTGGTAGTAGTAGTAATAGTAGTAGTAGTATCATTATTGGTAGCGCTACCAATACTGGATTCATTATCATTATCATTATCATTTGTAATAGTATTGTCATAAGTATCTGTCTTTGTATTAGAATTACTGTTAATATTATCATTATTATCATTATCATTATCATCATTATCATTTTCCTTTCTATTCCTATAACTATTATTACCAATGTTATTATTATCATTATCATCATCTTTATCATCATCATTGTCATTATCATTTTTATTACCATTACTGTAATTCTTATTATCATTATAAATATTGTGATTTTCATTGCTATTATCATCATTGTTTTTATTATGAGTATTGTTATAATGCTTATTATCATTATGATTGCCATTTTAAATTGTGATGATAATTACCATCACAACCATCATTATCATCAACCTTATGGCGTCATCATAATTCAGCATCATTATTTTCGTCATAATTATCATAGATATTCCTTTTTTTTATCAAAGTCCAAAATGTTCACAATCGTAGCTTTTCAATTGTCAAAGATTTAAAGCTTTATATGTATAATGATATTATCATGATCATCATTGTTAGAGAAGAATAAAAAAATAATTAAAAAAAATATACATAAAAGATAAACAGTGCACGTCATAGTAGTGAATTCACAAACCCGCCTTTTGCAAGTTTACTCTCACACAAAGCTTTAGTCGCCACTGAATACTGCGATGACTAATAGAAACAGCTTCCTTTATTTATTTAATATCTCCTCTTTTATCGGAAATCTTCTTTTGCTCCTTTTCTTTACATTTAAGTAGAATATTAGAGAAATGAAACCAGCAAAATGGTCTTTGAATTCTAAGCACTGATGTGACTGGTTGAGAATATGCCCAGGGAAGCGCTCTGATTGGTGCATCGTTGCCATCGGTTCCCAGCTGAGTAATTTGAATATATATATAACTCCATTTATTAGACTTCTGGGCCCTGAATGTGGTATATAACGCTTTGCTATTTCATTATCATTAGGATGCTGTGGTTTGTACCTATCGGGAAGTAGGTATATTAGTACACCAGGTTTATTTCCTTCGTTTTACATATATATTTTTTGGTCGTTATTTTTCAATGAATGTCACTAACCAATTGTTTATTTTGTTTCTTTCCCCCTTACCCCCCCTCATGAATTATTAGAAAAATTTCACATTCTTAGCGGTGGTAAGTTGCAGATCAAGTAAGATGTTTGTCATATATATATATATACATAGCTCTTCTTAAGCTGACTGCAAAATTCTCTCTCTGTCAGATCTCTCCATAGCCGACACTCAAGTTTCTTTTTTTGTCACGTCCACTTAATGCAGGGCGTTTTCTCTTTTTTAATAATCATTTTTTAATAAAAAGAAATCGATAAAAAAAAATTGACTCCAGACTTGCTTCGTAGCCCCCCCCCCTCTAAATCTTTAATTCTAATCACCATAAATATTCCATAAACGTAAAAAACAAAGAAGCAAACAAACAAAAAAACAGTCATCGCCCTGCATTAACAAACCAAACGATCTCTTAGATAAAGATATCACTTGAAGTGACGCTTCCATGTTAACCTATCGAGAGACTGAAGAAGTTCTTCGTACACTCAGATCTCACACTAATGTTCCTCATTCGAACCCCTCACTGGCTCTGTCGTAGTTCCATGTGAAATTTCTCTATGATGGCAAATGGCACAATTTCCCTTCATCCGCTCTCAAATGTTTTTTCCGTGTCCATAGATCTGTTTTATATCCTTTTTTTCCCCCCTTTGTGCAAAGATGTTATTTTTTTTTTTTATTTGGGTTTCTTATTTCTTTGATTCCTTTTTTTCGAACTTCTTTCTCTGGCTTTTCTCTTTCATTCTTTCTTTGCATCAATTGCACTGCGTAGTTTGGAAATGTATTTTGTGTCACACTGTTTTCTGTGACGTATCCAAGCGAATTTGACATTGTTTTAGATCTTTTTGTTATGTCCTACGAATAATTTCACTTTGTTTCGTGTTTGTAATTTGATCTTGGTACATACCTGCGAAAAGTACTAACCATCTGTAAGTCTTCTAAGTTATATTAACAAAGTAAGAGTCTCTATCCACTCACGTAAAGATTAATGTAATATCCATCTGTAAGTTTTCGTTATAAAGAATCGTATTAATTTAGACCTTTTAAACCGGTTTAGAATTCTTGCTTGCTTATACGTCGGAATTTTGCCTCTGTAATCTGACTTTCCAAATGATAAACTTTCCAATTCAAGTAAAGTACAGGCTTTTAGTTTTTATAAAGATGCGCTGGAGTAAATTTTAGAATTACTGCGTTCATAAGCATAATAACAATAATACTGATGATAGTTTCCAACAGATTGACAATTAGATTAATTGACTTCGCGCTACGAAAATCAGCTTAGAATTAGAACACTGTATACATAAGATAGTGATTGTTGTCTGACCGATTCACAACGTCATCAAAAGATTATGATAAACCGTCTTGTCTCGATACACTGTCACCATTGTTGTTATCTCTGTGTGCGTGTCATCTTTACCTCTCTCTGTCGCCTGTAACAACTGTATCAACCTGTAACTACTGCTGTGTGGGCTTGACTGCTCGTTAGTTCCCTCTTCTCATCACAGATGTTGCTAATCTATCTCTCTTTCTCTGCTGATCCGTGTGTAAAAATGTGCAAGAATTCGTGTTCGCGCAGTACCTCATCTCTTTCGCTTTGGGTGTTACATCTTTTTCATTTATTTTATTCGATATCTAAAGAATAATAAAAATATATATCTATCTAATAACTGTATGGCAGTTTGGTTCGTCTTCAGTGTGTGTGCGAGCGTTTGCGGTTGTGTGTGTGCGTCTGTGTGTGCATGCGTTCCTGTGTGTGTATGTGTGTTTGTGTTTTGGTTTTGTTGTATCCAGCAGTGGACTTTGGTATGTGTACGTCTTTAACAATTAGAAACCTTTATTTGATGCTTCATTTCTTAAAATATATACCCAATGTATGTTATTTTACGTTTTTTTAATTATTTACCCCCAGTTCTTTAACTTCAGATTGATAATGAACGTTCCATTGCCACGTATAACGGAAAATTAAATGTGTTAGATCTAATGATATGATCGTGAGAGAGAAACCACTTATTGGTTCAAAAAAAAACCGTTGACTGTTCTGCTGTGTTGGTGTTTATTCCCTCTTCTGCATCACACTGTTTTCACCACATATGTGTTTTGTAGAAGTGTCCTAGGTGTCACTGCTGAACTGTTTGTGCTATAGAGATTTAAGTGTTTTTGCAAGAAAACTTTCAAATTGAATTAGGTCTAATATCGCAGTAATGCGAGTGAAATATTTAAAATGTATTTTTTACATATAAATGTATGTATTTTACATATGTTACATGATGTTTTTTTTTTTAATCAGAGATATAGCTTACAATTTTGAAATACTGAAGAACAATGCAAATATAATTACTGTTTCTGATACATTTCCATTACAAATGACCAAGCAGAAACACCTTAAAATTTAATCAAGCCCAAAATTTTCATTTCCACATGCAGACTATGCCACATTACATATATAGTGTGTATTAACAACGTATACGTGCAGTACACTGAGAGTACATACACTTTACCGGGAACATTGTTGTTATTCAATGCACCGTGATAAAGACTGAAACGGGTATAGATGTGAAAAAGGGGAGGGGGAGAGAGAGGGAGGGAGTGATAGAGAGAGAAAGAGAGCGAGAGAGAGAGAGGAGGGGAAAGAGAAGAGAGGGGGGGGGGAGAGACAGAGAGAAAGGGAATGTGTGTGTGTGTGTGTGTGTGTGTGTGTGTGTGTGTGTGTGTGTGTGTGTGTGTGTGTGTGTGTGTGTGTGTGTGTGTGAGGAAGCCACTGTACAGCATGAATACCGTGCACATAACACTTTTCTCTTATCTCTCCAACATACATTCTAATCCTTTTAAATCCCGCCCATCCAATCACAAACAATGAAAACAATTATAGTTCTTAATCACAAAAATATCAAATAACAATTACAGTCAGTTACAATGATCAAACAAGAAAAAAAAATGACTAGGATGAAGAACTAACGTCAATTCCAACCCACATTCCTTATACAACAAAGAACTAATAATAATCACTTATTTTTCTCTCCCCTCTCGTCGAATGCCGATCTAATCTCTTTCCGTTTTTTCAGGCAAGTGTATCCTACAGTAAGCCTGTAGAGGTGACACTGTGGGTGCTCCCGCCGCTATGCAAAATGATAGGCCTACATGCGTCTCCTATCTAGGACGACCAACCATCATTCCCCCCCCACACCTCTGGCCGCGGTACCCCTCTCTACCCCTCTGGGTGTATGACTTGCCGTGTGGAACCATCTGCTGCAGCCGCCAAGGGAACCTTATTCATCTTTTCTTTTCATAATTTTTTAAAGTCCAAACTGATGTCGAACTGAAGGAATTTGTTCGTGTGTGTGTTTGTGTACGTGCCTCGATATGGTCAAAAAATGAAAAGAAAAAAAATGGTCCTGTAGGAGAGTATGAGAGAATTTTTCGAAATGGAGAAAGACCGTTTAAAAAAAAAAAATCAAATAAAGGATAATTCAAAAATTTAATTCCAATCCATCGACGAGGTCAAGAATCATCTCTGGTCCTTCTGGATTTACATCTGCACCGGGATGGACTGGGGTAACGATACTCTCCTCTCTACAGCTGACTAAAAAGTTTGTTTGTTTTTAGAGTGAAAGGTACCTGCACTAGCACATACTACGCCGGTGAATCAATAGGAGTAAAGCAGTATCCCAGACGGTTTAACATTTCTACTAAATTTGCTATGCTAATCAGTATCTAGTAAGCACAAAAAAAGATAAGATTTTTTTTATATATGTTTAAAAAAATATTGAAAATTTTTGAATAGCATTAAACTTAAGATTACTGATTCGCGATTTTTTTTATTTATTTATTTTTTCGCGCGTCTCAACTGCCTTCAGAATGGAAATTATGTTTATACTGTGTGATCCTTCACTATTTAGAAGGTGATTTTGTATATAGAATCCCCTTTTCATATAAGTGCTACCAGCTGTTCCCATGAGACCGTTAAGACTATGTACCCTTTTGCATATAGTGAATTTTGCAGCTCACTCTGTGGGTCGCGAAATGGTGAAAGATGTCAACTTTGTCAGCTGATCTGTTTTCCTCCTAACTGATTTGCTTTTTCGGCCTTTTTCACGTCAGCATCTGCTATTAACTGAACGATTTTATGCAAAAGAAAGGATTACAAAACCAAATCGTCCAGCTTAATACTTTCTGAAAAATCACACTAAAGATTCCCATTAAAAAGAAGAAACTATTTTTAAAAGTTTTGAATTCGCTTTCAATAAACGTATAAAATATGAAAATAAACAGACAGCGAAACCCCCCCTAAAACAAGAAAAAAACAAACAAAGTCTACATCTTTTATCAACATATATTTGTCATTGTTTATTTGGTAATGGAAGGTAAAAATGATAAGCTATATAAAGCCTAAAGATGTGTGGATTGTTACATAACGGGTCCCTCTCGGTCCCAGAGGGCGGGACAGGCGCAACCGGGCCAGTTTCTCAGTTCCAAGTTGTTACCAAGGTGTAACCCAACGTAATCGTCGATCATCGAAAGCTCTCGTTTGTCTAGCTTATTTATTACAGTGTGTTTATCGAAGTTGAGGTTACGTTGTATTTATGAAATTATAAGGATACGTCTAAGGTCAGGTCGTTTTGACTTCATGTAGAAGCATCTCTCTCTCACTCTAGCTTTTGCCTAGATTTTGATTTCTGTCATTGCTGGACTTTGGTCGGATTTTTCTCATGATTGGTCAAAATAGGTCTGTTTTTTTGTTCTTCTCTTTTTCGTTATCGGTATTTGTTGATCACTTTCCTTCCAGGACGTTCCGAGGGTATGATGCCTTTTGTTCCGTGTTTGCAATGCACTTTACTGATGATGATTATGACTGCATTAATATACATTTGTGGAAAGTGTGGTGCGTCATTTGAAAAAGAAAATTATCATTATCATTTTTATTATTATAACCGATATCATTATAGGTGAATACTATTATGATATTCTCAAGGTAAGCATCACTTTCACAATTAGCATTGTGATTACTGTTGTTATCATCGTTAAGACTGTTTGGTTTAATTCTCATTAAATGTTAACTGTTTGTGAATCATTAAAATTCTTGTTGTTCTCATTGAAAATTATTGGAAATAGGCAATGTTATCGTATTTGTTTGACGTAAAACAAACTAATGCATTTAAGTCATGTTAATTAAAGCTTTAAAGTATATTCAAATTGTTACTGAACTCCAAAAGGATAAAAAAAAAAATGTATGTAATTTTAATCGGCCATTCTGGTAATCAGTCCTATGTTGTTGTCAGGTGTATTGCAATCCATTTGTGTCTGTGAGAGAATACAAAATCTTTCCTTTGTCTTTCTTTTGTATAACGTTCAAAGACGATTATTGTGCATTTTCTTGTTTGAATCATGTATATGTTGTGTAAATAAAAAGTGTAACCTACGATAACCGGCAACCCGAGTCTCGCTTGGCAGAACAGGTGCCAACACAGGTTTTTAAGTCAGATTTTAAGCATAAGAGTGAACTGTCATTAATGAAAAGCGATGTTTTGAGCTTTTTTCAAGAATTTTTAACGAAAATTCAGCAGTATAGATTTAAACCATACTGACTATATCTACGTCTTTTCTAGTATTTCTCTGAGACTTTCCAAAAAATACTCTCTACATATGTATGCATATATGTATGTGTATATATATACATATATGTGTATATATACACATATATATAATCAAATTTTCGTGGCTATGATATCCAAGCTAATCAGCAACCTGAATAACCCAAAATATATATATATGTGACGTAACACTCGAGGCTATATCGCGACAAAAAAAGGCCCATACAAGTTCATCTTAAAACTAATAACTGTGATGGTTAAACGAGATGCAAAAGCAACAAAAAAAAAAAATAAAAAAATAGCCATTATGACATAGGAAAATCTGTCTTTGTATAGAGTTAAATAAGCAGATTCTTTCGGTTGATGTAAATGTTGATTACACGGCACTGCAAGTTGCCCGGCTCCCCCCTCAGGAGTTCCAGTGTTTTGTGTATCCTCTCCTTTAGCTTCGGACTTGGACACCGTGTAGTGTGACAAGGACAAAAAAAAAAAGCAATGCATGTATATGTACATAATATAGTTAAACCAAAGAAATGACCTTTAGACTAATTTTTGTTCATACGAACTCGTTCATGAGGTTATGTAAGCCCGTTGTGGCTATAGATGTATTTTGGATGGATTAGAAGCCACGTGAAGAAAAAAAAAAGGCAGTCCTACATTTTTTAAACATTCTGTAAGTCAAGTTTTCCCTAAACAAATATATATATTCAACCAGGGGAAGATGTGATTTATGGGAGACTTTCAAGTAGTGTTTGATATAGTGCACCCAAGCCGTGCTGTTGTAGTGTATGATACTCATGTTTATAGGCCTATGGTGCGCACCCACGGGCCGGCGTTCCCTCGCTGTGCGCTGACTGGACCTGCGCAGCGAGGCCTGAACGCATGCGCTCTGGGTCACAGAGCCTGGTGGCCGCAGTCTGTACCCGAACCCCGAATCGAGACTAAGCGTAGGAGAGTCCAAAGTAGCAAAACTGGCTGTCCTCGAGCCAAGGTTCCTCTCACTCGCACTGCACCGTCAGTTAGAGATTCCACGTTCTGTCGCGACAGTTCGACCGTCACTTTTCAAAACAGATGCTTTGTAAAATAACGACGATACTTCATCTGGGCCTTTTTTATTGACGATAAGCCTTATCTACCTGGTCAGTCGAGTCAACGCTGGGAAACTTCTCGTCCCGCTTTTAGTGTATTTCGAACATTATGCATGTTTAACAAAATTAGAAGTAATGGCTTAATGGGGCTCTGAAAAATAAAATCTATATTCCTTCTCTTTAAATAACGCTATACATTTTCTCCATCAGTAAAGGTTCAAATTTATAGCCAAACGCTGCCTTGTGTATATCAAGCCTGTTCGCGTCCCTCCGAGTGAACATCCTTTTATCATAAACGTTCTAATACTCATGAAGTGGAAACAGACTCATAAAACCTGTGGAAATCCTGTCCTGTGGAAGAGAGAGTATAAATTTGTAGACTTTTTGCTTACTGACGCCAGAATCATACCCGTTTCCTTTAATCTAGACAAGTTGTTCTGAACCTTGTTGTTAACTACCGTTGTTGTTGATTTGATAGGCTACTCGTCAGTTATGATTGTTAGTCACTATAATCCGGTAGGAACTTCACGACGCTCTCTGTATCTCTTCAGCAGGCTCTGGCAAGGGGGAAAAACAAATCTTGGTTAATTATGCAAAATCGAATGTTTAAAAAAGAGTAATGAATAAGTCAATAACTGTGAAAGCATCAGTAGTTTCGATGTAAGTTTACAAATTCCTTTAGGTCTCTAAATGTCTCGTGATGAAGAAGCAAGTGATGAGGACTATTTTGTTAAGGTCACCCCCTCTTCTGGAGCCTGCTGTACTATTCCCTTGGTCCTTGGCAAGCCAATCAGAAGGCTCGTGGAACTGAGTTGAGGAAAATCGCTTTTCTGATTGGCTGTTAATGTCACTTGAGTATAAGAACGGTGTGTCCAGGGCGAATGTTCTTACCTGATTTATAAATATGTATGTACATGTTTTGTGGACTGTATTGTCTTAGGATCGAAACAATGATATTATTGATGATCAGTTGATGATAAGCTTGATGATAACGAACCTTAGCTGTAAACATGGCGCTAACTTTGTGACGGGGATCAGCTTTTTCGGAACTCAAACGGGAGCCTCACAAGAGTAAACTTGCCACCACAACGTAAATACGAGTTTTTTGATGTGGAAGTCATGTTTCCTCCTGAAGTTGGTGGTTTAAAAGTCATATTTCCGAGCGGTGGACATGAGCGCCGCGTACATAATGTTGGGAGCCTGTTAACTGACGCGGTTGGACCGGAATCCTGTACAAGACGACATAACGAGACAGTGTTTTGAGAGATAAAAGAACTCTTTGACTTCGCTACACCTCCGCAGCGAGGAGCCATCGACCCCCCCGAACCGACCTCGATCTAGAATGTTCTCTCGCGGATTCTTCCTCGCTGTTTATGGGGGTCCCGCGAATCGGTTCTTGCGCTCACGTCGTCTCGTTTGTGTTTTGAGGTTACCGCCCGCCTCGCCAGACTCGAAAACAAAACCCCAATTTCAAAATAACATCAGATAACCACGACGCCGACTTAAATGTTCATTCTTAGCCAGCACTAGTCTTTCACTGCTAACACAGTCTCATATCACAAGATCGAAGTGTTGAGGTTCGTCTAGAACTGCAGGAGTGAATTTTATTTATTCAGAATAATAATAATAAAAAAACTGATTAATTATTTGCAAACTAGCTGGAATGGGCAAAATTTTCATCTCTTTCCTTTGTTTCCATCACGAGCATTGGTTTCTCGCATCTGAACTACAAACTTTGACTCAAACCTGAACATCACTTCTCGTATCTCATTCATTTCTATATATGAACCGCAAAACGACCGTAGAATTTTTTCCGGAAAATTTGCCCAGGAGAGTAGTGTGAACTAGCCGACTATGCACCGCTGTTTCTTGATATCCGCATAGGTTCATATTCTCCTTTTAGAAAGATCTTGTATCTATTATTATCCTGTCAGTGTTGTACGTGTGTATCGTGAACATGAAGTACATAGGCCTGCGTCTTCGTCCGGTAACGTGACGTCACCGCTGCAGCATTCTGACGTCATGGACTTTGTGACGTCTCGTGTGACGTCATCATTTGACACTACAATGCCATATCACTTTTGGATGTTTTCTTTCCATGTTGCTCTTGCACTTTCTCCTTCGCGCTTTCAACGAGAGGCGCTTCTTGTGTGCGGCGTCAACCTGCTTCAGCGATGTGGACACGATACTGAAGGGAGACCTGGGCCAAAATTATATACTGAAGCGTTATCAATAAATCCGTATATAAGATTAGGAAGTTCATAGAGAATGTGAATGGGGAAGCCCGTTGGAATGAGTTATTAGTTAGTTTATACAAACCAAACCCCCCGAAAAAAAAAAAGTTTAAAAGAAACCTTGTTGTCTTTATGTTTTACATCTTTTCTTTTTTCTTCATTTTGTGTCTCCATTTTTTAATCTATGTTTTAGAACGTACATGCAGTATCTCTCTTAGGGAATTTTCACCAAGCTTTCCCCTTTCACTCCCTTACTCTCGAGTTTACCAATGCTAAACATTAGTTAATAGGTATTACTAGTATCAAAGTGTGATCTGTGGGTTTATAGCATCGTGGTATGTCGATTAGGCAGTTTTCTTTCCCTTGTCCTTACAAAAAAAAAAAGAAGAAAGCAAAAATGCAATGACATAGTAACCAAAAGAAAAGAAAAGAAAATAGAAGAAGAAAAAACAAATCAAAGAGCAACTCTCGTGTTTCTTTTTCATTCGATCGGCGGATATTTTCCTGATTTTCGTTTTCTTTTTCGTGGACAGAATCGTGTTGATTTTTTTTTCTTTTCTTTTCCTATTTCCTGGTTATCAAAAGATCCTCTTCGTCACAAATGCGTCGGTGGTCATGATTTTTAAGGGTGATTGTAATGGATAACTAAATTACCCTTCGTTTTGATGAGATGACTGTGCAGTGTTCCCTTACCTCGAACACTGTTGTTTTTTATGTAGGATCCCTTGTCTCGCCTCATAGAAAAGTTGTAGGCCAACAACTCACAATATGTTCCGTAGTGTCATTCATACATGTTGATTTTTTATAGTAAATATGCGGTTTCACAAACTGATCAGAGTGACTTTTAAACTTTTTAGATATATCATAACAGAAGTGTTTGTAGTGGTAACAAGAGATGTAAATCATAAGTATGTCCATAGAATTGTCTAAGTATACCCTACAAAATATCCAAAGCAAACCACCTTCGCCCATTTTCTGTAACAATTTTCACACACGAGGAAAATAAGATTAAAAAATAAATAAATAAATAAATACAAGAACATAATATTATAGGCATGAGTTTTTATCATTGTTATGGGTAGAGAAGAATATTCTTTAGGTAGTTTTACCGATGTTAAAAATACCTGTGATGTGGAAAGTTACTTGGTAATTTAACCTTGTTTATTTTATGCCCGCTGAGACGGTGCAGACCTTGCCACTCCCTTTACAGTCACACTATTGTAATAAATAAGATACAGAAGTATGAGGTGTTTTTGTGTCCTTGGGTTTTGGGCCTTGGTTTCAGAAAAGGGGTGAGACTTACCACCGTTTTCTCTCTATATCTATGTATCTCTCTCTCTCTCTCTCTCTCTCTCTCTCTCTCTCTCTCTCTCTCTCTCTCTCTCTCTCTCTCTCTCTCTCTCTTCTCTCCTCTCTCTTCTCTTTCTCTCTCTATTTATCTATCACCCTATCTATTTCTCTCTCTCTCTGTCTGTCTGTTTTATATATACACACACGCACTCGCAGTACATACAGAGACATACATACATATAAACATACATATGTATGCGAGTGTGCGTGTTCGTGTGTGTGTGTGTGTATATATATATATATATATATATATATATATATATATATAATATATATATATATATATATATATATATATATATATACATACACGTCCCTACAAAATTATTAACTAAAGAACAACACACTTTGTATTCACAAATATTTTCTACAAAAGACATTATTGCAAACAACAGTGATTGCTTAAAAAAAAGTCAATGGCGGAAGACGGATGAATCTTTGAAAATAAAAAATAACTTTTATTGAAAAGAAAATTTGAAAGAAATCATTAAAAAATATAAACAAGAAAACATAAAATACAACAAACAAGTCACCAAATTGTCACATTTAAGTTACTCTATTGGCAGCAGTTGATCATGTTGATAATTCTAAAAAAAAAAAAAAAAAAAAAAAAAAAAAGTATCAAAGAATGTGATATGAAGTATTAGAAAAACACCATTGCCAAAAAATAGAAATGAAAAGATATCTACTTATTTCCCTCGCTCTGTCGATCTATCTATCTATACCCATATATATATATATATTTTTTTGTACATATATATATATATATATATATATATATATATATATATATATATTATATATATATATATACATGAACATAATGTTACTAAGTAAGTGCACTTTATTTAAGGCCTTTAAGGGTATTCACGACAAATCCCAAAACGGAAAACTGGTACCGAAATACCATAGGGTAATGAAAGTAAGTCAAAAGGCAAATAAATCTACGGGATCGAAACGCCCTATTTGACATCACAAGTGTAAACGTTTAATTGTCGTACATTTGTTTTATTGACTTCACTGTTATCATAATTCTGGACAGTTAATAACGAACTTTGAAAATTGGGTAAAAAATAAATAAATAAAAGAATACAAAAAAAAAATTCATACAATTTGCTAAGATTTTTTTTTCTTTTTTTTTTTTTTTGATTAGTTGATATATATTTTTCTTTATTGGATTAATGGCCATTAAGATTCCATTACATACGAATCGAATGCCAGAATCCAAATGACTGTTATCAATAAACTAAAAAGAGAAAAAATACTTAACAGCAACAATCTGATAGCTATTGAAAGTAAAAATCGAATAACAGAATCATTTTTTTTTTTAAATGCAGAGATCAAAAACAGATAAATTTTCAAAAAAAAAAAAAATCAACATTTTAATAAATCAATATTTTTAATAGATTGAACAGAAATAATCTGATAGCTGCTCATGAAAAAGAAAATCGAATTAGAAAATCAATGAAAAATAGTCCAAACACAAAGTGGAGTGAATAAATCCAGGACAACCAATATTTTTGCGAAGCCGAAGCCGGGGTCAGTCCTGAGCCGAATTCTCATCCGAACAGACAAATGAAAATTCGAAAGGCTCTGAATTGTTAGTCTTTATTTTGTTTTTTTATATATAGGTTCTCATCTCTTTCCTTAATTCCGTTTTGTTTTATTTTGTATGTCAATATTTTTGTTCGAATTAAAAAATATATATTGTTTCATTTCAGTTAATTTAGTTTAATTTCATTTTAATCTCTTTCATTTGATTTCATTTCATCTTCATTTCATTTCGTTTTTTTTATTGTATCTTGTTTCATTTTACCTCATTTTATTTAACTCTTTTTCATTTGATTTCACTTCATTCCAATTCATTTTACTGTCATTCCATTTTCTATCATTTCATTTCGCGATACATGTAATAATTATTTTAAAAATCCAATCATGAAATATCAATTTATTAACGTGCTTACAAAATCAGTTTCGTTGATCGGCACCGAGGTAGATGTCCAAGCCCCGCCCCCACGCCCAAAACCACGCCCACAACCCCCCACGGGACAGAGACGGGCGAGCAGAATGCACAAGAGCCCGCCCACCTCTCGCCCCACCCTCACACGCCGCCCTCCCGAAGGTTTAGGGCGGCGTGGTCATACGTCAGGGCAGTCGTGGGCGTGGCTTCGAGGTCAGGAGACGAGGGCTTTCCCTTATAGGCCTAGAGTTCACAGGTCGCATTATAGGCCTAGAATTTACAGGTAAGCATTATAGGCTTTCTTCTTCTTCTAAGCATTATAGGCCTAGAATTTACAGGCCCTTCTTCTTCTTCTAAGCATTATAGGCCTACGCCTAGAATTTACAGGTCTTTCTTCTTCTAAGCATTATAGGCCTAGAATTTACAGGTCTTTCTTCTTCTAAGCATTATAGGCCTAGAGTTTCTTCTTCTTTAAGCATTAGGCCTAGAATTTACAGGTCTTTCTTCTTCTAAGCCCTAGAATTACAGGTCTTTCTTCTCTAAGCATCATAGGCTAGCACTTCTTCTTCTAAGCATTAAGAAGGGCGTTGATGTCCGCCTTCAGGTCCTCGGGGTCGATGACGGAAGGGTGGTACCTGTAGACGGGTTTTCCTTCCCTGTTGAGGAGGAATTTCTCGAAGTTCCAGTGAAGATCTCCGACCCTTAGGGGCTCGTAGTACAGACCCGACTCGAAGTCTGTGTCTGTGTATTCACAGCCGCTCTGCCAAGGGGTAAAGAGGAACTGGTTAATAGTACGGCATGATATCGTGTTAATAGTACGTCATGATATCGTGTTAATTGTACGTCATGATATCGTGTTAATAGTACGTCATAATATTGTGTTAATGGTACGTCAGATCATTTTAATAGTACGCAATAATATCATGTTAATAGTATGTCATAATATGTTAATAATACGTCATGATATCATGTTGATAGTATGTTATAATAGTACGCAATAATATCATGTTAATAGTATGTCATAATATCATGTTAAAAGTACGTCATAATATGTTAATAGTATGTCATAATATCATGTTAATAGTACGTCATAATATCACGTTAATAGTACATCATAATGTCACGTTAATAATACGTCATAAAAGAAATTGTTAAAAGTAAGCCAAGATATCAACATTCATATTCTTTTAAAAGCAATTCACACATTTATTTTCAGGGTAATGAAGATTTCAGCTGAAGATAGGACGAAATCTCACACACCAGTGTAGTCAAATATACAGTCCCTATAAAGTCCTTCAAGTTCATTTAGTTTTAGTGTCCTTCAAGTTTAAGTTTAAGTACATTCAGCTTCAGTGTCCATCAAGTTCAAAGTCAACTTCATTCAGCCTCATTGTCCATGAAGTACAAAATCTACTTCAGAGTAAACTTCATTCCGTCTAAATGTCCTATAAGTTCAAAGTCAAGTTCATTCAGCCTCATTGTCCATCAAGTTCGAAGTCAACTTCAAAGTCAACTTCACTCCATCTAAGTGTCCATCAATTCCAAAGTCAACTTCACTCCATCTAAGTGTCCATCAATTCCAAAGTCAACTTCACTCAGCCTCAGTGTCCATCAATTCCAAAGTCAACTTCACTCCATCTGTGTCCATCAACTTCAAAGTCAACTTCAAAGTCAACTCCATTCAGCCTCATTGTCCTTTAATTTCAAAGTCAACTTCAAAGTCAACTTCACTCCATCTAAGTGTCCATCAATTCCAAAGTCAACTCCAATCAGCCTCACCTTCAAGAACGTGAAGATGGGGTCCTCGTTGTCGCCGTTGACCTGCGTCTTCTGGAACACCGTCATCCGGGTCTCGAAGCCGCCACCCGGACGGACGTAACGGACGCCATTCAGGAGCTCGTCGGCAGTGGCTCCCGGCTCTTGCTGGCGGTCGGACGTAAGAGTGGAGTGTTAGAGTCGATTTTTCAGGATATTCTCTTTGTGTTTATAGCCTTAGTGTCGAGAGCAATCGTGACGTATTAACTCTAGTGCGTCTAGTCTCAAATTAATAAATGAATAAGTAAATAATAATGATGCTAATAGTAATAATAGTAATGAAATGGCAACTCATCCTGATTCGGGAATATTTTTCAGTCTAGTTCAATAGCTCTTTCTGAGATTGGTATTAAGGGGAGGACTTTGAAACAATTCTAAGATTCGATTCTTAGGATATTCTCTTTGTCTTTGTAGTCTTATCGTCGAGAGCAATTGTAGAATATTATTTAGTGCTAGTCTCAAAAAAAAGAAAAAATGGCAACCCATCCTGACTCGGGAATCTTTTTCAGTCTAGTTCAAGGGGAGAACTTTGGAATAATTCTAGTGTTGATTGTTAGGATATTCTCTTTGTCTTTACAGCCTTAGCTTCGTGGGCGCTGGTGACGCACTAATTGTAGGGCGTTTAGTCTAAAAAAAAAAAAAAAAAAAAAAAAAAAAAATGGCAACCCATCCTGACTCGGGAATCAGGTAAGAAAGACATCAAAGGATAATCCGGTAAAAAAATACGAACGGGTAACATAAGCAAGCAGTAATCATAGCCACACTATAATTAATATTCCTTTAATTTTGTTTTTGACTGAAACACATACCCAAAAACATATAAATTATCACCAAGATAAAATCACTTTTTGGTTCTAGAAGTAACCTGCCTATAAAAATCCAACAGAAAACGGTAAGTAGATTTCATGTTCACAAAGAAAACAAATAAAAAAGGAAAACCTGTTGGCAAACAAAGAACACAAATAACTTTAAATTATTGGTAAGGAAAATAGAATATAAACATGGAAACCTACTAGCAAACAAAGAAAACAAATGAATAACTTTAAATTATTGGTAAACAAAAAATAAACATAGAAACATATAGGCAAACAAAGAAAACAAATAACTTTATCCTACTGGCAAACAAAGAAAATAAAAAAACAAAGGAACAACCTTATCATGTTGGTAAACAAAACAAAATTAAAATAAACATGGAAACCTACTGACAAACAAAGAAAACAAATGAATAAACAAACTCAACTCAAAACAAGATCTACCTTTTCGCTGAAAGTATAAGAAAGTAAAAGATATTCCATAAATAACAATGACATTAATATGGAATTGTTTTATCTCTACTCTGATTTGGTGCTGTAACTACACCGCTTTATTCAATTAAATACTTATGTGGCTTTTTATACCACATGAATTTGAAATATCTGATTAGTCATGCACTTGTTTTCTATTTAAAAAATCGATTTTGAAACAAGACAAGATCATAAAAATAAAAATAAGAGAGATGACACACGGAAAGAAAACAAGACATCCTGAAAACGTTTTTTTTTTTTCTTTCTTTCTTTCTTTTTTCATCATTAATATGCTGTTCGTAGCGCCAACACAACAAGAGGCCAGCATATGCCAGTTAAGCTTTCACGTTTCCCCCACATACATCCATGTTAATAGCTACCTCATATCGCAGCTTCTGTACACATGCCGAGTCAAATTATACACAATGGTCATCTTAGTACTTATCTGCAAATCCTTGGTTATTAGATATGTCACGCACACACAAACACACACACACACACACACACACACACACACACACACACACACACACACACACACACACACACACACACACACACACACACACAAACACACACACTAACAAACAAACAACAAACACACACATACACACAAAGACACATACACACATACACACACACACAAACAAGCAATAAAAAAACGAACACACACCAACATAACAAAAAACACACACAACAAACAAACAAACACACACCCGCACAAACAAAAACGAACAAACACACACACCCTAACATAACCAAAAACCACCCCCACCCCCTCTCCCAAGCCCACGACCCTACCCACACAACATCAACCACTCACCAAACCGAACTGGTTGCAAGGGAAACCGAGTATGACGAGATCTTGGCCCTCATAATACTCAGCAAGTGCATTCATTTGGTTGTATGAGGGGATGGTGAGACCTCAGTAAGTCGCGACATTGGCAACCAGCACCACCTGTGGTTGGAGGAGTTGTGGTGAGGAAGAGATCTCGAGGAACAGAATGGAGTGGTAGTAAATGAGAGAATAATACTTGTAGAATAGAATGATGATAAAACATAGTAAATAATGTATGATAAAGTATAATTGATGGTGTATGATAAAGCATAGTAAATAATGCATGATAAAGTATAGTAGATAATGTGATAGTTATAAATATAAATAGTATAATATAATAAAGTAATAGTATAATGTAATGTATAAAATAATTAATAAAGGCATAGCAAACAATGCATGGTAAAGCATAGCATAATGTAAGATAAAGTATAAAACAATAATGTATGATAAAGCATAATTGATAGTGTATAATAAAGCATAGTAAATAATGTATGATAAAGTATAATTAATAGTGTATGATAAGGCATAGTAAATAATGCATGGTAAAGTATAGTAGATAATGTAAGATAAAGTATAGTAAACAATGTATGATAAAGCATAATTAATAGTGTATAATAAAGCATAGTAAATAATGCATGATAAAACATAGTAAATAATGTATGATAAAGCATAATCAATAGTATATGATAAAGCATAGTAAATAATCTATGATAAATTATAGTAAAGTATAGTAAATAGTGTATGATAAATTATAAGATGATAAAGTATGATAAATAAAGTATCATGAAGTATAGCAAATAATGTGCGATAAATTAAAGTAAATAATGTATGATAAAGTATAGTGAATGACGTATGATAAATTATAGTAGATAATGCATGATAAAGTATAATAAAGAAATTAGAATAATAGCTCATATAAAAATATTTGTAGAATAAAAGGATTATAAGAACAAGAATAGAATGGACTGTCGTTTCTAATCATATTGTTTTAATTCGTCATTTTGTATGAGATTGGTCACGTGTTGTACTAAATTGGGTCCCAATGTTCTTAATTACTTCGGTATATCCCTATGATATCAAAAGCATCAGATGTTAATTAATCCAAAAAACACGTCATATCTAAACTGATAGAAAACAATTACAGAATATATACGACAGGAAATATACAAAAAAAAA
>NW_020871663.1:355586-365586 GCF_003789085.1 Penaeus vannamei | reverse complement strand
TTGAAAATGAATTCTGTTATCTTGTAGCGACAATGACAAAGGAATTCATAATCCATAAAGGTTTTCCTTATATTCTCTGCGAAACGTATGGAAGCGTGGCAGGCTACAGCTAGAAATTCAATTATTTTTTATTTATTAATCGCCTCTTTCTCATTAGCTAAACACTCCCCAAAATAAAAGTATATAAACTGAGCAAAGTGTGGGTTAGCAACAAAATACGTCTATGCTTGCAAAATGACATCGACATAGGGAGTAGGCCTATATCTCGCTGGACACGTGGCAGGGAACGTTGGCTTGGGTTCCGTTTCCTGACCGGAAATGCTCACGGAAAACGAGAAAACGAAAGCACAGAAGACCAACTATGAGAAAACGAGATTATAACAAAGAGTTTATATTCTATTGCCGGAGAAGTAAAAACTTTGGAGGACACAACGATGATCGAAAAAAAAATTCTGATGATGATCACATATATAAATGTGTGTGTGTGTATGTACAAGATAGTGAGTTTAGATCGGACGCACACGTGGAACTATGCCCTCTTCGCGTCAGCATGTGTGTAGATATTTACTCTGGAGTTCATGTATTCGAAAAAAAAAACTTATTTTAGATTGAGTCATGTTCAAATAAGCGTGCTCAAGTCCACCTATAATTTCACGAGGAACACTGTATATATATATATATATATATATATATATATATATATATATATATATATATATATATATATATATATATATATATATATATATATATATATATATATATATATATACATATATATGTACATACATACATACATATATATAAGTGTGTATATGCGTTTTAGTGAATTTCTTATCGAGACACGAACCGTAACCCCGGTCATAAGATTTGTGTTACTTTAACCGTTAGTTAATCGGTCTTGGACTCGGCCACACACGTGTTCGGTCGGAGAATGACAGTGGTGACGTCACGATTGCATCAACACCTAGTGGTGTTCGAATCTATCACTTTGTTTCATTTCATCTTTTATTTTGATTAATCAGTTCTACCATACTACTTATTATTTTGATCATAGGCCTCCTGCAATTGACATACACACACTAACATATTCAACCGCTTCCCTAAATGCTCTAAAGTATATATTTTAGAAATAACATCAACCGAGCCACGCATTCGGTCAAGGTGAAAATGTAAACAGAAGGGAAATCGGAGCGAAAGCAGGCCCACTTGGACGCTGGCGGGAGCAGGTGATTCATCAGACAGCTGAATTAGGTGTGTTTCCCTTTTTCTGTTCAGTTTGTGCTTTCATATTGTTAATTATCTTAATCTAGTTTATGATAATTGAAATTTAGAGTAAGTTATATGATTTATTTAACGTGTTTAGTATATCATATGCTTAAACTCGCAAGTTAGGCTTAAAAAGTAATTTTTCTCGGTATATGTACTTATGGTTATATGAATATATCTGCAAATCATATTAACATGAAATAACCCTGTGTCAAGACCCTTGAAAAAATAGCACAATCATAATGATACATGGATAAGGGAGGTTTTGCAGATTAGATAGTAGGGTGTGAATGTAACATATGTTACATTTTCTTCCCATATTCTGAGATCCAACATGTTATATGTTTGTTTGGAAAATACCTTTATTATCTTTGTTCAGAGTGTAGGAGAGCTAAAGGTTTTCAAATTATATTAAAGATATTCACTAGGTTTTTATACTTTATTTTGTAACTGAGATCAGAGTTGCTTTATATTATCATATTCCAGCCTAAAGTTAGGCATAGCAGTGCCTTGATTATTTATAATGATAAGATGGTAGTTTCAGTTTTTTATTTGTCAGTTTTATTTGCCTAAAACAATTTCATAATAGACATAACCAAGCATAGTTTTATATTATGTGTATACTTGTATGCTTACATCCCTCCTGCCTTAAGCACATATGGTTAAGAATAAAAAAAAAACACTCCTACATTGTCTACCATCCTGATATAATGATAGAAGTCTCAATTCATAAACTAGATATATTAAGATAAATGACACAACATTTTTGAAATCCTCCTGGATTCCATCTTCAGGTCTGAGGATGGAGTCCAGGAGGATTTCAAAACTGTTGTCTCATTTACTTCAATAAATCTTGTTTGTACATTGTGGGTTTTTGTACCACATATGGTTGTATAAATGACAATTGCTTTTTTGGTCATCACTATTACTAGTATCATTTATGAAAATTAAGACTGTAACATAAAGTAAAGAATTGTTCCATCTGATTTTAACTATAGAATTTACAAAAAAAAGTTTGCAGTCATTAAGAAAGCAAAGAATACTGTCTGTTTTGTAGTTTCTCCCAGTACACTGTATCATCAATTGCTGTCTTGCAGAAGGGCAGAACACAACTACGCAGGGCGAAATATGGCGTCAAAGGAAGGAAAGGCTGGACCTGGGGATGAGAAGAGTAAAAATGGAGCTGATGGACCAAAGAAGGAAACGAGACTGGGCTTAGAAGTATCCAAGTCGGCAAATTTTTCTGACTGGTATTCTCAGGTATTTACTGTTATTGTTATTATTATTGTTATTTATGCAGTAGTGATCTGTATAGAAGAAATGAGTAATACATGTAAGGTAGTGTCTGAGAGGCTTGTAACATAATAAGAAATTTGTTATTCTTACTTATATAAGTAGATATAATGAAATTAATCCCTCTCATTTTTCTACATTAGAAATTTTGAAGAATCTGATATATCTTGCTTGTACTACATTAACATGGGAGTCAAAGAGACCATAAAACTAAATATCAATGGTTAACATATGTGTTATACATTATATATATTTATGTATAGGGTCATCTTTTCTAATACCATTGATATAGATTAATACCATTGAGTGTCTGCTAAGTTGAATTGTAGCATAGACTGTCCTCCTTCTTTTTCCATGACATTATTTTGATCTAAGTTTTTTTTATAATGTATGATAAGTGTTTCATAATCTTATATGTAAACCAATTCTTTCTTACAGTCAATATCATTACAAAATTTCATAGAGTAATGTTTGTGGTAGGTATATGTAGGATACAACAGAAACATTTTGACCACACAACTTGACTAACATTTATTTCTTACATTTATATTTAGGTCCTTACCAAAGGAGAGATGATTGAATATTATGATGTTTCTGGTTGCTACATCCTTCGTCCGTGGGCCTATGCCATCTGGGAAGAAATGCAGAGATTCTTGGATAGGGAAATAAAGAAGACGGGCGTGAAGAATTGTTATTTCCCCATGTTCGTGAGCCAGAGTGCCTTAGAAAAGGAGAAGGCTCATATTGAAGACTTTGCACCAGAGGTATGTATTACTATTTTTATTTTTATGTATTCATTTATTATTATTATTGTTTTTTTCTATTTATTTTCTTTTCTTTTCAAAGGATTGCTTAGGGTGTACCGACTTTTTAAGGTAGATGCACAGCTAAGAGATTCATTTATGTAAATTACATTTAGTTTTATAATGCCCTATCTCCTTCTTTCCATTCTTTTTCCTTTTATTCTTGCTTCTCTTCCTCTTCCTCTTCCATTCATTTTTTTCATATTCCTTTCTCCTCATATTCCCTCTTTTCTTCTTCACACATCTTTGCTTCCTCTTCTTTCCTCTCCTCTTTTAAATGATTTGCTTTTACAACAAGATGAAGCACTGGAAGATATGACGAAACAGTGAAGAAGTACGAATATTGGTGCGATTGACTATCTGCAAGCAGACATTTTGACTTGCAAGGCCAGGGAATCCACTCTTCCCTTCTTACAGCTGTAGAAGGTACACGGCCTCTCTAAGCAAAGCTACTACCATTATAGCAAAGTGTGCAATTTCGATGATAGAGCCTAGACTTCAGAATAAAGTGTCTGTAACTTCTTTAAGAACGATGACAACATTTACAATTTAGTTAGATCTTGCAAAACTACTACATAGCAATTTTATGTACAATATTTTACTAAAGTAAACTGATTACTAACTCAATTCAGCATTGAAATCTAGGCTCTTTCATCACTTTCATACCATTTGTTGTAAAGTCAACCCTTAAAAGTACAGTCTAGCTTTCATTGGTCTGGTAATTTTAGTGGCTTGTGATATGTATGTGGCAGTCATAAGTTTGCATGAGGCTTACAGTGGTTGAAACTACCCCGTTACCTTAGATTGATATCTTGTTATATTACCTATAGGACAGTGAATGCTTTGATTTTCCTTCCTTACCCATATTTTCACATGTTTATAAAATCCATCATTCCATTATGACTTCCATGATTTTGTAGCTTATGCCTTGGTTGTTTTATGTAACTGATGACTTTGTATGTAACGTAGATGAGAATAGATATTCATCCATTTTTCCTGATTAGATCTGTTGATGAATAGGGACCAGAATTTGCTATAAAAAAAAAATAATAATAATAAAAAAAATAAAAATAAAAAAAAAATAATAATAATGATAATAATTAAAGAAAAAATATATATCTATGACAAAATGTTCAAATAAGGCAGTCAAATTCAAACCTACAAGCAGGCACTTCACCTACATGCCTTGCTAGCCTCGCATATTTACAAAATGAACAAACACAACAATCAACACATCATTCACAGTGTTCATCTGATACAAACACCCACAAGGCAAGGTGCATTGTCATTTGTTCACTGGATTTAACCAAGAATTATTTAAACAAAAGTAAGAAAATGATAGAAATGAAAGAGGAGGAGTAGGAGTAGGAAGAAATAACATGAGGGAAATGGAAAATGTATTGAGTAGAAAATACTAATGGCCAGAGAAAAATCATGAAATAAGCTTAGAATCCAAAGATAAAATGGAACCACTACAGCAGTTGAGTAACTGTCCATATGATCTCAGAGTCCCTTTTAATATTTTTTTTTATAGATGATTGCCCTCCCTGCTAGTTATGAGTAGATTTGGGAATGGAAGAATTTTTACCTCTGAATATAACAGGAGAGTCCTATAGTAAACAGAACCTCGGTATTATTTATGGCATCGCAACTCTAATGATTTCATTTGATGATTTATTATTCTGAAAAGGGAGTTATGTGGATTCATTGGCCTTGGGTATTAGCCATTTTCCTTTTTTATTTATCAAGAATAGTTGGTGCCAAAAGTACATGTTAAAATGTCCCATCCTATGTGGTTTTGTTTTATCAGTTTTGTTTATGCATAGATGGTTTTACAAATGCCAAGTCATCAAGGAATCAGTGAGAAGGCCAGGAATTTTTAATTTTTGTTGCTGTTGATGTAGTTAATAATGTTATTTTGGCAATAGGAATATTATTAATAAAAAAATACATATATGTTTATTTATTTTTACTCTTAAAGCCTTCTATATGTAAACAAAATCAATAGAAAATCAAAGCAGGCAGTTTATGTACCGGACACCTTTTGGTTAATGATCAGACACTATGGTAATATTTTGATAAACCAAAAGATCAACATGAAATCACCAAACAGCCAATGAGAAACTAATTACAAACTCAAGGGTCAAATTAGTGACTGAGAATTTGGAAATACTATTGTAATTTTGCATTTGTCATATTCCCCCATGATGCTTCCTCACAAGGTTTAGAGTTGTGCATGGTAGTTTGGCACTGTCAATGGAACTATAATATCAAGAAATTCTGTTTACCCCACAGCACTAGCTGATATGCAATTTTTAATAGTAGCATCTGCAATCACATCATAAATTACAACACCTGCACATATGCACCAGTTTTTAGAGATTAGAAAGTAAAAGTGTACAGAGAATTAAAAAGAAATCACATTGCAGGCAAATAAAGTAATATTTGAATGATCTAGAGTAGTTTCAGCTTTTCTGTTTACCATAATTAGCAGAAGTAGTATAATAAAATTATAGTATGTTGATTAACAAGTTCTTACTAAGCTTTTTCATTTTTTGTATTTCTCGACTTTTTTGTAGCATTCATCCCTTTGCCGAAGTTGATATTCATTAACTGATTTTGAATAATGAGCAGCAGTATTTAGGCTTATTTATTCTCCTAAATTACCAAGAGTTTTTTATTTTTCTTGCCAGGTTGCTTGGGTGACACACTCGGGTCAGAGCAAAATGGCAGAACCAATTGCTATCAGGCCAACTTCGGAGACTATTATGTACCCTGCATATGCCAAATGGATCAAGTCGCACAGAGACCTGCCCATAAAACTGAATCAGTGGAATAATGTTGTGGTTAGTACGAGCAGATGCATGCATGCCTATATAGCTAACATCTCATGCGTTTATTTGCTTTTGCTTTTTTTCACTTGCAATAACAGTTGTGTGTTATGAATTTTTACAAAATTGTGAATTTAAGTTCATGTTGTTTTGTTTTTCTATAGTGTTTCAGAGCCCAGCTGTTTAATTTCTTGGTATTTTCAGAGATGGGAGTTTAAGCACCCGCAGCCTTTCATCAGGAACCGAGAATTTTTGTGGCAGGAAGGACATTCCGCATTTGCTACAAAAGCTGAAGCTGAAGAGGAGGTCTTGAAGATCTTAGATATCTATGCAAGGGTATTTATCATCTTATTTATCTTTATTTATTTAGTTATTATTTTTTTATTTTTTACTTTTTTATTTATTTATTTATTTATTTATTTATTTTTTTAAATAAGAATAAGTTTTTTGAGTTATCGGTGCATGGTGTTATGTATTATTAATCTGAAACAAGGTATGTAGAGAATAGGTTGCTAATGATAATTAAAATATTACGTCAGAGTATACTTAGGTCATGGTAGCCTGATGAATAAATACGTATCATCAAAATTTCTAGTTTGCAAATGAGATAAAACCAGTTAGCCAGGCTAAACATGATAGTGTGTTAAAACTTTAAAATTAAAAATCTCCACAGCAAAATTTATTAGTTTTTTTCAATCTTTTCTAGGTATATGAAGACCTCTTAGCCATTCCTGTGGTCAAAGGACGAAAGACGGAAAAAGAAAAATTTGCTGGAGGTGATTATACAACAACAGTTGAAGCATTCGTGCCCAGTAGTGGAAGAGGCATTCAGGGTGCCACATCGCATCATTTGGGCCAAAATTTCTCCAAGATGTTTGAGATTACTTTTGAAGATGCCAAGACTCTAGAGAAATCTTACGTGTACCAAAACTCCTGGGGGCTGTCTACACGACCCATTGGTGCGATGGTGATGATACACGGAGATGAGAAGGGGCTGGTTCTGCCACCAAGAGTTGCTGACGTGCAGGTATTTACTCAGGATTTTTTACGTTGATCTAGGATTGAGCTGAAGATGCTTGTAAATGGTCTACCTGAGGAAACACAGTATCAGAATGCATTGTCTTTATTCTGGTGTGGAGGTCATTATGAAAAATATCTTTCCTAATGATAAGATTTTTCACAGGTGGTGATTGTCCCCTGTGGTATTAATGCCAAGATGACTGACGAACAGAAGAATTCCTTATTTGATGGATGCAGCACCATAGAAAACACCCTAAAGGAGTTATCAATACGAGCAGAATGTGATCTGCGAGACAACTACAGTCCTGGCTGGAAGTTTAATCACTGGGAACTGAAAGTAAGTGACCAGAGTGATATTAGGTATTATCCGCACTTAACTAAAAATGTACATGATCTCTTTTGTGGATGCAACATTTGCGGGGTCCACACAATTTAAAACAATTGATGTCTTTATATAAATAGATGGTACAAGAAAACATTATCTATTGGAAAGACTACTCCTAAGTGTTATCTATGGATATTTAATACCCGTGTGTATACATACACATCTATTTATCTTGTTCATTTTAGCCTAAAGAAGCAATATAGGAAAAAGGCCTTCAGCATATTTGTGTGGTTTCTTGTTCCTTGCTTTGCTGTTTTGTGTAGTCTATGGATATGTTTATGCTGTTTTTATTCTGATATTTAACTATAACTTTAAACTTGATATTTACATTTACTTTTGAAGTTCACATAAAAGCTTTAAAGCCATTATTTATTATATTATATATGTAACTTTATTTGTCATGTCAAGATATTTATTTTGTACAGTTATGTAGTCTCATATTTTGTAAATGGGAAATGTATGCATTTCAGAAACAAGTAATTTGAGCATATGGACTCAGAATCAACTTTTTTGTGTGTGTTTGATCCTGATTTCATTTAAAAAGTAATTTAACAAATTCTTTATACATTTGCACTTTCATTAGGAGAAAAATGTAGCTACTAAATGTAATAGTGTCTAAGGAAATTACTTTTTCCTTTTCTTTTCTTTCTTATTTTCAGTCAGTAATAGATCATACTTTCTTAGATTAAAAAATATATATATATCTCTATGTATGAGGGGTTAAATAAAAAAAAATAATAATAAAAATAAAAAATATCTCCCTGAGGGGTTAAAATTGACTCAGGTTCTAATCATCACTTAACATTTTGCCTTCCAATTCATCCAAAAATGAATAATGTCTCTAATTATGTAGTATATATGGATATTCATATTTGTACTAATACAATATCATCTTTCCATGGTTCAGGACTCGTAGAGTATATATAGGATATGCTTTATTATTGACAGTTACCCTTTTTTCTTCTTGCTTATGTATAGTTCTATAAGGGGAAATTGTAATAGTTTCTCTGCTGTATCAAAATTGATCAAAATCTACTAGTAGTTTTTATATTTCTTGTTTTAAAACTTGGAACAAGTCTAAAACAAGTGAAACTAGATGTAATTGGTACTCTGTTTGATATTTAACTTTATTGAATCTATTTAATTGGTTAACTTTACTGAAATTATCTATTGCTTTACTTTACTGAATCTATTTAATATTAAACTTTACTGAATCTCAATTTGTGTTACAGGGAGTTCCCCTGCGGGTGGACGTTGGACCTCGCGACCTGGCCAAGAAAGAAGTTGTGGCTGTGCGAAGGGACACAGGAGAGAAGCTTACCCTACCTCTTGCCAACTTAGCTGATAAAATCAAAAGCTTATTGGATGAAATTCACACCAGTCTGTTGTCCAAGGCGAAAGAAGAATTAGAGTCTCACAAGAAATTAGTAAGTAGAACTACAAGTTGATTTTTAGTCATATGAACTGCATCTATATGTAGATTAGGTATAATCTGCATATATCTAAAAATGTACGTGATCTCTTTTGTGGATGCAACATTTGAGTGAAGTCCACACACTTTAAAACAATTGATGTCTTTATATGAATATATGACACAAGAAAACATTATCTATTGGAAAGACTACTCTTTCTACTAATCTATGTTTATTAGAAAACTTGATTCAAGAGAGACTGCAATCTTTCAGGTACACAGCTGGGAGGAATTCACAAATAACCTTGACGAGAAAAACATAATGCTGGCCCCATTCTGTGGAGCTGAAGCATGCGAGGACGTCATAAAGAAGGAATCAGCACAAGAAGAAGTGGCTGGAGCAAAAGGTCCAAGCATGGGGGCCAAGAGTCTGTGCATTCCTTTTGAACAACCAGCCGATGCCACAGGCAAAATTTGCATCCATCCAAAGTGCGAGCAGCCTGCGAAGTTCTACACGCTTTTTGGGAGAAGTTACTGAGCAAAGATGGGATTGTTGGCTACAAATCAAAAAAAAAAAGTTTTAATATAAATATATGTATATGCATACATGTATGTGTATATATATATTAGATTTTCATTTATATATTTTTTCTGTTATAATGATTATTATTATTATTATTATTATTTATTATTATTATTATTATTATTATTAGACTTCAACTATTTATAGTGCCTTATTCATGCCTTTTTTGTGGTTGGATTATACAGTTGTCATTCTTGCTGCTGATTTGTAATGACACTGAATGAAAGAACTTGTTTTGGGTCACTAAATGTAACAATATTTTTAATTTAAATCCCAATGTTTGCTTTTTACTTAAAGGTCATGATCTCCAGATTGTGGCTATTATTAAAATA
Source organism: Penaeus vannamei (assembly GCF_003789085.1). Lineage (NCBI taxonomy): Eukaryota > Metazoa > Arthropoda > Malacostraca > Decapoda > Penaeidae > Penaeus > Penaeus vannamei. The sequence goes on along the minus strand of NW_020871663.1, from coordinate 355,659 downwards.
ATATTATTTTCAAAAATGGCACACGTACACACACATACACAGATGCACACACATGCATGCACACACACACATT
>NW_020871663.1:330586-350586 GCF_003789085.1 Penaeus vannamei | reverse complement strand
ACGCACGCACGCACGCACGCACGCACGCACGCACACACACACACACACACACACACACACACACACACACACACACACACACACACACACACACCTCTCTCTCTCTCTCTCTCTCTCTCCTCTCTTATGTAATAGTATGCTGAATCATCTTGTATTATGTGTCTGTGCGTAAACCGTATTCATGTTGACAAATGTAGAAAATTATGAATGAAAATGAATATTTTCACAATACAAGATGCATTTGATCGGTTTCGAATATAACTTCGTCAGAAACACATACGTAAGAGAAAATACATAACATGTTTATATTACATAGGAGCTGATGAATCACCTGACGATTGTGATCTCGAACTCGATATACACATAATTGCTGCCGCGACCTTGGATAGTTTGAATCTGTCCGGTGCGGTGTCTATATTCTCTGTCGTGAAACATGCAGCTTCCAGGACTTTCCTTTTGATTGTTCAGCCCTTCATGGATTACTTCAGCTTCCTTCCAATTCGGTAGATGTCTAGCTTTATCTACATGAACAACTTTAGCGTTGAAGTCCTGTGGTGACGGACGTCGACTCGATGTTCATTGATCCTGGTGTTGAAGCCACGTCCCGTTTCACTAAAGTAGGCCTTATCGCAACTTCTGCAGGGTATGCGATATACTGCACTGTTGGGCTTGCTTTTTTTTTTTTTTTTGGGGGGGGGGGCTTCTTGTCTCGTATTTAGTCATCTTTTCACTGGATGTGCTGGAGATTTTCACCGTGTTGCCAAAGTATTTGCTAATCGCCTGGGAAACGTCACATGGCGGTAATACGAGGAAATTGGATGTCGCAGGCTCTGATCTGATAAGTATGTTCTCCGCCTTCTTTCTGAGGTTTAGCAGGGAGCCTTTGGGATATTTATGTTTCATTAAAGAATCAGTTACATAGGTAACCTCAGTCTCAAGAAATTCAGGGCTACAGATCCTCAGTGCCCGGAGGAAGAAGCCAATTACAACCCCAGATATTGTTTTATTGCTACGGGGGGGAGGGGGTTAATAGTGGATATAATCGCCTTTATTTGTAGGTTTACTTTATATAGAGAAACGTAGGTCGTCGTCACCCGATGGATCAGTGTCCAGGAAAAGTAACTTCTGATCCACTTCCTCCTCCACGGTAAACTGGATTTTCTCGTGGACGGAGTTTAACTGCGTCAGCGTATGTTGTAGACACGACCTTCTGGGGAGAATGACGAGGACATCATCTACGTATCGAAGCCAAGTTGATTGTCTGTCGATTATACCCCTGTAGTGGCCCTTCTCTAATGTCTTCATGAAGAGGTAGGCCAGGATTGCGCTCAGAGGGGAGCCCATGGCAATATCGCCGATTTGTTGGCATTCTTCTAACTTCACGAGGCTTACGGAGTGTTAGTTTGGCAGCGGAAGCTCGTCGGCCTTGGAGCTGATGACCCTTTCGACTGCCCGGATTGCTTCGAAACCGATCAAATACATCTCTTGTAATGTGGCGATATTCATTTTCATTCATACTTTTCTACATCTGTGTGTGTGTGTGTGTGTGTGTGTGTGTGTGTGTGTGTGTGTGTGTGTGTGTGTGTGTGTGTGTGTGTGTGTGTGTGTGTGTGTGTGTGTGTGTGTGTGTGTGTGTGTGTGTGTGTGTGTGTGTGTGTGTGTGTGTGTGTGTGTGTGCGTCTGCAAAATCATTGTTCCCAGTGTCGTTTACATGAAACCCGATCCTTGCATATGGTTGTGCAATCATACATGTCCCTTTGTAGTTTAATTAGTACCAACAAGTACATGCTGTTTTAATGTGATTTCAACTAAATTAATAGTAATATGGTGATTGTACAACAAAGTAGATGTTCAATTTATTATTAAGATTTTGGGTTTTATTTCTTGAACAAAGTTACAACTTTCCTTGTAACATTTTTTAATAATGATAAATCGCTATTCGTGACAGATTAATTGTGCTTCGCATATATAATAATTATCTTATGCATATAAACCAAAACATAAGAAATGTACTTTGTCATCGTTTTGTAAATGAAAAATATATTTCCTAATTGTAAACTCTACGAAGACTGCTTTTGTGTACATTTGTGTCAGCTGATGAATCAGCGTAGAAGGAACGGAAACTTCTCCGTATCTTGTGGCGACCTTCCGGTTGAGGTGCCAATTTAGAAATTGTCGTTTATTTTAGAGCGCTTCTGGACATTTCTTTTTAACTTTTAATTGGTGCCCGAGAGATGGTCCCTACATTGTGATGAAAGGTAAGCTTAGGTCGTAAAACAGACAACCAAGATGTATTGACTCCTTTTCGGAGGAGAAATGCTGGAGTGAGGCTGTTCCTTGGCTCCCTGCAGGAAGTCTGCTTGTCGTATTGCACACTGGTCTACGATGATTAAAATGAAAGTGCTTGTTATACTTAGCTCTTGCGGAAGGGGAAAGAAGTACGATATTGGTATGTTTAGTGTGACAGGAAGAGACGAATAAACAGGTAAAGCAATAGACATGCGTACATGCGTTATATAAGTGTGTGTGTGCGTGTAAGCAAGATCGGCAGTAGAAGTATGGTCTTTGTTTCTGTGCTAGAATAATGTTATTCATTACCATCATTATGATAATCATTATTATCAATTGCACCATTGCCAAAAGGAAAATCAATACAACTCAGAATATATAAATAGATGAATTAGTAAATAACTAAACACGTAAACATAACCTACCTTCACACCACGCCATCTGTTGACGAAACTCCAAACTACAAACCCGCGTTATCCCTTACCACTGAGAGTGTCGCTTCCTTGCCCTCCGCGAAGCCATCCTGTCATGATCATATGATGGCGACAGAACGCAACTCCTCACATTCACGAGATTAAAGTCTAGAGAGAGAGTGAGAGAAGCAGTGTCAACGGGAAACAGAAGCTGATAGATAGTAAGGGTTTTATGAATGGACATGCTTTATAAGTGTGTGGATTGAATAGAGAGGTGTAACGTGATTTGGAGGGATTTTGTAACATATTGAAGGTTTGTCTTGATAATGTTTTCTTGTTGTGTTAGATTGTCATGCCTTTTGTAGGTATTGGAATGCGTGGCACGTGATGGTTAGTAGGTATTGTGTTCATACTGGTGTGGTTTACTTGTATTCCGTTCATTGTTCATGGGTATTTCTAAGGTATTTATGTGGTTTGTAAATAATTGTTTCCGTTCTTTTGGGGATCCTGTGGTTTGTGTTGTTATATTGGTAAATATTTTAATGCAATATGTTGTCTGTAGAATTATTCAGTACAGGTAATAAGTGTCGTCAATTGACAATCTTGTTGGAACTCCCATCTTGTCAGAATTTTACCATGCAGTTTCTTGACCTTCTTGAAAAAAGTTCTGTGTAGAAATACTCAAATTCCCATAAGACATGTAGAAATACCAAACCCTCATGAAGGGATGTAGAAATACCTGACTTCTAGAAAGAAATGAGTTGTATAAATGTGACTAGTTTGAATATGTGGATAATATTTTGTGGACTTCCGTACTTTCCTAAGTAATTAGTAATATAGGCCTATGAACATTCTGGTCTGTTATGGATATTTCACTGTGATTGATTTTATCATGGTAATATTTAAGCTCTAATCATAGAGTAATTATGCTGATAACCTTTGGCATATTAATCTATAGTAATACATATGTTCTTAAGTTTAATTAATACGGTAATCTTAACCAATCAAAGATGGGGATAGATCTGCGAACTAGACCCTCCAGGATAGGCATTAACGCTAAATGTGTGGCACTCCTGAGAGGTTTTATATCAGAGTAAGTGGATGACGTGTCACAGCCAATTGTGGTCTTTTTCATTCACTTGAAATACTGGAGATCGTTTTGTGTTTTCTTAAGTTTGCAGTGTTTACCATATCATGACTTGTCTAGTAGGCTTTGTCAATGTTTTAAGTGACAGAAATTACTGTATAATATTAGTTCATTATGTTCTCTGCCTTTCTTGTGATAGAAGTATTGTAGATTTACAGGAAGACAAAAACAAATCATATTCATTTACTAGTGAAAAAGAAAAAAAATGTAACGCTGCACCCACAAGACATACCAAAGCCACCTTCCTATTTCTATTCTGCCAGCACATCTCGGACTGCCGGTACTTTAGACAGGTGGTCTGCCGGATTTTGCTTTCATCACTCCCTGAAACTGATCCTATGAAGAGGCTGAGGTTGAGGGCCTTGACAAGTTGTTTTCTTACAAGTCCTAGGGAGAGTGACACTTCCAGTGTGATTTTTGCTTCACATAATTAGCGACTGATTCCTTTATTTTTTTTTTTTTTTTTTTTTTTTTCTCTCTGTGCTATGAATGTCATTGTTATTATTGTTGATATTATTATAATCATTATCATTATCGTTATCATTATTATAATTATTATCATCATTATTATTATTATTATTATTATTATTATTATTATTATTATTATTATTATTATTGACATTGGTATTATTATATCACCAATACTAATAGCATCAAGAAATAGAAATCAAAATCTTACTTGGTCTCTTACCTCTTGCTGAGATATCTATTTGTAAGGAAAATTAACCCATTGGATCTGGTTGTCTCACTGCCTGCATGCGACCCAAAATCCTGACCTTAGGCTTACTTAATTGGTGACTCCTGGCTGTGTAGCTTATAAGCCCTAACTCATATGAACAAGTGGTGGGTAGGAATTGGATATTGAGCATGGAAAGTGTCCTATCTGGAGTTGGCACTCTTCCTATCATGGCTCGGGGATGGTACATTCGGCACTCGTTTAAGATGGAAATGATGCAAGAACCACTTCCTAAATGCCCAGTGTGTCTTATCAGCCTCCAAGATCTTTGCACAGTTGTGGCAAGTCACGTGTCACCCTGTCCCTGAGCCAAACTTTTTCATGATTGCATATCCATATCACCCAGTCCTTGGCCAAATTTTTTCAGGGTCTGATGGCCCTGTCACTTGGGTCCAATGTGGACTAGCTTGTACCTTGTCATCAAAATGCAAAATAGTATTAACACAACTCATAGCAGAGGAGCATCAAATTGCATATGGATACATCTGTATCTTGCAATACTTCAGAATTTTGTGATTTAAATTGATATTTGTTATATAATCCCTGGTAACAGAGTCTGTTTGGTAGTAAGGTACATATACATATTATTTGAGTCTTTCTTCATTTCTTTTTGTTAGTTTCCTAGAATCTATACTATGTTGATCAAATACAATGGATTATGTAAATGACATATTTGTCAGGTGAAAGAATTGAAGTTTTACCTTTCAGTTACTGTGTAGGTGCATACTTAAGTCAAGTATTGAAAGAGTTGTCTTTTATAACCTTAATATCTTTAATCCTTATTGTAAATTTTCACTTACACAATACAAGTTGGATATTTGTGTCTGAATACAGATTATAGTGACTTTCAACTAATGATAAGGATTTTAAAAATCATGCGCATAAAAGGAAGTTTAGACAACAAAATAATGCCTCTAATTATTTTTTTAATGATTGCCATTCACTGATTTTTTGTTTTCTGTTAAGATGTTTAGAAATCTCTCATTAGCTTATCATAGAACATACTCTATATAGACTAGCTATAAAAGAAGTGAGTGAAAAGTGGTACAATGAATGATTTAGTTGTAATCATTTTAGTTGTATGGTGTTACCAGTGTGACTGTAAATAATTAACTATAGTTAGTTAAGTTGGTATACATGTACATATAGAATAGGAAATTAAAGTAGTTTGCATGAAATAAGTAATTATTTGTAAACGTCATACCTGGTTTAGATTTTGCCGGTTATGAAGACACATGTCAATATGATATGCATTTTTGACATTCAGTTTCATTTTTCTCTTTTTTTCCAGACTAGTGACCTTTGAATCTGGTGTTCTACAGAGTCAGTGAGAGACAAACATGAACGAAAAGCCACCACCTTATAACCCTGCGATGGGACCTCCCCCACGTAAGATTCTCAAAGCTTTATTTTTAGCTTATTTATCTGCCATTACAAAAGTAATTGTAAACGTTGATCTTTTTATGTTGAAATTAAATACAAATGGTTAAAGCTATAGAAAATTGTTGCATTTTTAGACCATTACACTCCTGAATTGTACAGATATTAGGTCAAGCAGTATTTAATTGTTTTGAATGCTTGGTGATTGGCAAATCAGTAAGTGCGGCACTTTAAGCAAAGATCTTAGATTGGATAAAGCTTTTCCATAGCATGTGTAAATTTGAAACAAGGTGAGTTTCTTCTTCAGTGCACCTTTAACGTGTGCCAAAACTTTTCACGTACTCGTAAAAGTTTATAAAAAAAAAAAAGATATTGAATAGCTGCTGATAAGAAGCGAGTCTAGCTGTGACAATAGTTTTAAGCTTAGTACTTTTCTTCTTTACTTTAACTTTCTGTATGAAAGGTTTCTCAATAATAGATGTCATACAAGCAATTTTTTTTTAGGTTCTAACTAGGGAAGACATAGATCCTGTGCTGAATAACTACTACCATATCAGAATTCATTGACTTTAAATGATCTAGCATTAACAAGAGGTTTACTATAGTTTTACTGTTGAATATTTTAAGGAAGGAAATTTGAAATATGATAGTAATTGATCTCTTGTTATAAAATTTACTACTTAACCCAATGATGATGAACAATGGGCCCAAATTGTGGTTCGTATTTATACATAACAACAATGGAGACTAGTGTATGTTCTCCATGGAGATTTATGGCTCCAGGGACACTACAGCTTTCCAAATTTAACCTAAATCATTATTGTTCTATGCTTCAATGAAAAACAATAATTAGCTTGTTCAGAAGCAAAGACAAAGGGGGGGGATATCTTCTCATTTGTATTTTTTGGTTGGCAACCTTGAGATAGCTCATTGTAGTAGCCAGTACACTTGTATTATTTCACAATGCCATTGTGCTACTGAGGTGAGATAGGAGAAAAATACATACACCTTAATCCATCTAGGTGCCCTGATTACATAAATAATTTTGATAGGAATCTAACTTTTTTAACAAGATGACTCTGCCTTCCAGCGGGTCCTCCTCCTCCATACCAGCCTATGCCACCCCCACCACCGCCAACGCAGATTGGATTCATTGGTGCTACCCCAGGTGCTAGCACAACCATCATCACCACTCAACAGCCAAGTTATGGAAGCATACCTGTAGTGGTCCAGCCGGTGCAGGGAGCAGATGTTATTGTCGTTGGAGGATGCCCAGCTTGTAGGGTTAGTGTGGAATCTTGTTTAGTTCAGATGCTCAGTGAATTTTGGTTTTTAATATTGTTAGTAAGATAAATGACTGATAACATGTATTATTTAGGTTGGACTATTCTTATTTCAGGATATATGTAGGGACACATGCAAATTTTCTTACGTTGTGTTGGCCTGTACTTGTGATTGTCGATATATATGATAATCATTAGATATATTTTTGATGATATATAATTTTACATAATAATGATAAGTACAGAAGAAAAGTAAATTGACAAAAAGAATATATATTGATACAAAAAAGTACACAATATCAAAGAGATGTCTCCATTTCAGGTGGGGGTGCTCAGTGAAGACTTCACTCTAGCTGGTCTGTGCTGTGCTTTCTGGTTCTTCCCCATCGGCATCCTGTGCTGCCTAGCCATGAGGGAACGACGGTGCAGCAACTGTGGAGCATGCTTCTCTTAGTATTTGAAAAGTTTGCCAACACGCCTTTTCTTATTTGTTTTTTTCTTGAAAGCATAGAGTGGGAAGCACAACATTTACACAAGAGTTTCTCACCTAATTGGGCAAGGTTGTATCGCTTTGTAGTGGTGCTTGCAGCCATGTTCTTCATTATCAGGGGCAGACACTTGGCGAGATATTGCGAGATGAAGAGGATATGGAAGTTTGGCCTCCGTGAAATATTTTGGTGACCATCCACTTTTGGATGTGCATCTAGATCTTTTTTTCATCTTAAAATGTGCATCTAGATCTTTTTTATCTTAATTCTTTCATGTAACTTTTTAATTAACTACAACTTATACTTAGCATTATCTGAGACGGGGAGGGGACAGCCCTCTCCCACCAGTGTCTGCCCCTCTTGTTGTAGCAATGCAAGAAAATATAGTCTTGTTTTCTGTATTCTGTTATAATTGAGCATAGTTAAAATTATATATATATATATATATATATATATATATATATATATATATATATATATATATATATATATATATATATAAAATGATTGTATGTATAATGAAAATATATAGGTATGATATAAAGGTTTATGAATATATATATATATATATATATGATAGATTCTCATGATGAACTGTAAGGAAGAAACGTCCAAATGAGATAAAATTAGGTCTTGAATATTGGTATTAAAAGTACAATTTATTCCTCAATTTTATACAGTATCCTGAATTTAATCCTAAAGTTAAAGGACTGGTTACATAACCTCGAAAATTATGATTTTAAGATTAGGGTATGATGTGAATTCTTTTGATCTGAGATGATAGTCCTGAACAGACTTTTGTATTGTTTTGGTTACTGAGAAAGATTTTTGAACTTCTTGTTTTTGATGCATCAAAAGCAAAGGAAGACTTTGTTGTTGGAGTTTCGTAAAACGGCCAACTTCTTATTTCTTCGCTGTGATTCAGGAAGTCTTCAGGACTGCTAATAGGTTCCTTTATTTTTGATTCAAGCATATCTGTACCCTGATTCCTGTGAGAGTTAGACGTGTAAGTACTTATTCCTATTTTGGGGGGTTGTAGACTTTGCTCGGTCCAAATAATGTCTTGATCCGGAAAATAACAAGGCATTTATATACTCTGTTGATTTCTCTATAGTGTTGCATGTTTTTTTAAGGAAATAAAAGACAACTGTTATGTGGTTTTCACTTTCCCAGCGTATAGCTTAATCATACTTTGTATTTATCTATGAATACAGTTTAAGCAAAAAAAAAAAAAAAATAGATGAATGATTAAAGACCTCTCCCTACTGCTCTTGTTAGAAAACTTATTTGAGTTCTAGAACAGTTGTTTGTATACTTGGTGAAGGATTGCAGAAAGGATTTTGTAAGCCAGCCTACTAAATGGCAAGATTATGATTCAGTAAAGCCTTGTACTTGGCAAGTAATTGATACTGAAAAAGCTCGTCTAGTGTAAATAATTAAACAATTTTGAAAACTTATATTAGTTTTAGTTTTAGTCTCCTCACAATTTTTTGTTTGCTCGATGCTAAAGATCATTCTCAGAGATCTTGATATGAAATGAAAGGGAGAAAATGGAAAGCTTGGTCCTTTATTTAACAGTAATGAGAGGGAAGGCTATCACTGACAATGCAAATTCAAGTACCGCATTTTGGTCACCTCTTGCTCGTATCTCGCATTGCATACCTTGTTAACTTGTTTTTCATGCAATACTCATGCTTTTTTATTTAATCTTTTATCTTTTCCTATGTCCATCTTGTTCTCGTTAATAAATTGTCCGGCTTATTCCCCATCCCATACTCTTTTGCAATTGATCATTTCTCAACACAGGCTGGACGGAAGTGATACAGGAGGCTTCCTTTTCTCTGAAATCCTCTACATCTTCGATTTTTGGTAGCCAAATGTGCGGCTCTACTCTAATATGTTCATGAATAAGTGATATGTTATGCGTGATTAATGGAGAGCAAGTTTTTTCAAAATTCAAATGATGTTGATGATTTATTTATTCTATTGTTATTATTATTATTATTATTATTATTATTATTATTATTGTTATTGTTGTTAGTATTATTTTATTTATTTTTTCTTTTTTCTTTCTTAATTTTTTTTTTTTTTTTTACACTTGCCTCATATAGTAAAGTGGGATTATTATAATAAATGATCAAAGTGAAGATTGTTACTCATTACTAATAATCAGGCCTCTTTTCTTAAGGATGGTAATTTTGATAAGATAAGGCAATATACTGTATAACATGACTCCAAACAGCAACTATGAACCCAATATAAATCAAAACTACAAACTGTAATCGTGCTCCATGGTGAGTGGCTGTCCCAAAGGCAGTACAGAAACTCATTTCTGTAAGTTCACATGTAGAGGTAAATGATGTCAGCATGCATAACTAATTATAGGTAGTGATATGTACGTATACATACAGTCATGTATATAACTGTACAAGTAAGTATCTATGTATGCCTGTATTTTTATGCATTTTGTGTTTTTTTAGGGTGCAGAGGATTGGCATTGCAAGCTTATATTGCTAACATCAGTCATCTCTAAACCTCAGCTAAGTAGTAATTATTATCATATAGAGTTTGCAATTTAGTATGGGTGTAGTAACTATTCTTTGCATAGTTTTAAATGTTTTGCTGGTTGCCAGGTGACAAAACATGATAGCTCTTTTTATGTACTTCATACATATTGAGCAGTATTTGCGGGAAATTAGTTATATGTGAATTAATATTTCTTTTCTTTTCCTAATTATATCAGGCACTTGCCAAAGTTGGCTTTGTTACCAAAGGATTATTGTCGTAGTTTACACATTCGGTTCGGTGTTTTAAGCCATTGTTCACTAAAATTACTTCAGTTTTCATTCAGAAAATGAAAAGCCACTGTATTTGTGCATTACAAATTGAATATTCCACAGTTGAGATTGAGCACATTTATCTTTGCAACCATTTCAGTTGCATTAGTTTGAATTGAAATACATTTATCAAGTTGCATCCATTTTTAATCTTAAAGATGAGTTCACTAGCTGATGATAGGTTTATGAACGGGATTTTATGGATAGGGAATGATATTGATATTGTGTAGTGGGTTTATTAATGAATTTTGTTTCTGATTTTTATAACACTATTTGTGCTTGTTGTCATGTGATAAATCATTGCGTAGTGAGTATAAGGGGGTTAAGACTGAAATACCTGTTGTTTTGTGTTTAGCTAAGAAAAATAATGTTTATCTTTGCCAAAAGAAGGATGAAAATATACCATTCTGAGAGTTGCACTTCAAGAGAGTTTGTAGAGAAAGATGGCATTTTCACACATGAAAACTAACATTTTATAACGGGTTTAGATTCTCTAGGGATGATATTGTGTAGTCAATATTGATTATTTTATTTACACCAATATTTCTGTTTATAATCTTTATTGCTCCCTTTTCTTGCATGTGATAAATACGTAGTCAGAAATTTAGTAACAGAAAGGGTTAAGACTGAAATACCTGTTGTTTTGTTGCTAAGGGATAATGATTTTATCTACAATCCAAAAGAAGGATGAAATATACCATCTGACTTTCATAATAAAATAATGAAGTGTGTGATATTCATTTAAACTATCTAGTTTTCCACTGTAGCCTACATTACCAGTTTTGTTGTGGATCCTTAATGTGAAGCTTTAGCAGTGCCCAACCAGAGACTGACGGTAGGACATAATTATAAACAAGAGAGTCCCATTCGTAGTTATCTGTAATAGTAGTTATTAGTAGACCCTCACCCTTTGGCGTTAACTAACTTTCAGGGATGATTACAATATTGGTGTATGTATAGTGGTACAATTTTACATATTTAACTGAACTTCGCAAAAACCTTTAATATGTTCTCATACCCTTATTGTAAGTAGAGAAAATGGAATAGAGAAACCAACACTCACAGAAACAGAAGTAATAGTTGGGAACTACAAAAGATATGATATTACAGCTGAAGTCTTCATCACTGTTTTGTTTAGTTGAACAACCTTATTTAACTGAACTTCGCAAAAACCTTTAATATGTTCTCATACCCTTATTGTAAGTAGAGAAAATGGAATAGAGAAACCAACACTCACAGAAACAGAAGTAATAGTTGGAAACTGCACATACAGTTTATAGGCACTTCATTTGCATCAGAAAAAGAAAAATGTTGGAAACTAAATGTTTAACTTGTACACATGATTTTCCAGTTAGGTGTACATTACTAGACCACTAGAAAGCATATTAGTAAATAAGAGCGTATCTGTAATTTCACCGAGATATACTAGAGGAGAACATATACTATATAGTTGTAAAATGTCTGAAGGTCAGAGTAAAAGTCTTAGGACTTCGTATTTCAAGAATCTCCTTGCTTCATTATTGAAATCAAAAGCAAATTGAGGTCCCGTATCCAAGTGAATATAGGATGTATGTTCTAAAGAAGCCACTGAGCCAGAAGCCGATGTGGTTTGGTGGCCATTCCCACTCCAGGACTCCAGTAGATGCTTATACTTATTGACAGCCAAATACAAAAACATTGTAATTTCATCAGAATAGTTTGTACTGAACAGGAGACGTAGAAACCTTGTCTTTCTATATATGAATTCTTCCCTTCTTATTTCATGAACATATTTTAACATGTGGAATACTAATATCAGTAATATATGTAACCCCAGCTAGACCGAAAAAATGTCTTCAAATGAAAAAATACTTGATTGGTCCTATGATTATTTGATTTTACATGTGTCTCTGAATGAGTATTGTTCATTATGACACCTTTTTCTTCGTATCCGACCTACATATTTTCACTGTTTTCAGTTCAGTAATTAATTATGTGCAGTATTTTAGATATCTACACTTTTCCCAATCACTTGTTTGCATATGATGTTTAACTATTACACATTTAGATCAGTAGAGAGTTTTCCATTGAATTTTCGATGGTCGTCAATATAGACTAAATGTATGTAGTTGATATCTTTTATATAGTAGTTACTCAAGAAAAAGATGGAAGATGAAGTGTTTTTAGCCAAAAGATTTTCTCCGATTCCAATGGTGTTAACAATGGTGTTAACATTTTATGACCATGTGGTTTCTTCAAAGTTAAAAAGTCACATCATATGTAAATTATGTTATCAACGTTACACAAGAATAAAAAAAACAAAAAACAATTTAATCATTTTAATCATTTAACAAAAACACATGTATATTTATGATAATTCTAAATGAAATTTAAAAAGCTTTTGAGTATACTTATGACGACTAGAATAACATGTAATTTTAATGAAGAAACTTTTACAGCCTGTCATGGAATGAATGATAATATATAAAAAAGTAACAATGTAAGGTACTTAAATCTAGACAACACATTTCTTATCTTAAGACCTTTGCCCCTTCCCTCCCTCAACTAAGTTTGTAGAAGTATACATACATCTTTATGGTTGCATAGTGCATGGTTATATATATGTTCATGGGAGGTTATAACTCTAAGTGTGCTTATATATATATCTGTTCTGTATCGTTATAAATCCCTCCAATTTATTGACCCACGCCAGCCGCTGGTTTTTCAGGCTTAGGGAATATGAAAGCCTTTTGTAGTGAGGATTCAAAGTAAGGTGCCTGCTTCCACGTAATGTCCTGGCCATGTTCACTGTGCAAGAGAGCCACTGTGTTCACGTTGTAATGAACACGACGAAGAACATTTTCTACACTCTCCCTGCATCCGTATTGCCTCAGCTGGTCCACCAGTGTGTCAACATAGAGTGAACCTAGGGAAAAAAGATTAATGAATGATTTTTGCTTGCTTTAATTAAATGTAGTACTTACTTATCATTGTGACTGGGAGGAATTTTGTAGATGCGTGTGCATGCCTGTGTGAGTGTGAGCAAGTGTGTGGGTGGGTCCATATGCGTGTGTGTGTGTGTGTGTGTGTGTGTGTGTGTGTGTGTGTGTGTGTGTGTGTGTGTGTGTGTGTGTGGTGTGTGTGTGTGTGTGTGTGTGTGCGTGTGTGTGTGTGTGTACATGTGCGTAACTACTTATTTAATTGGTCTAAGAGTATCAGTCAATTTGGAATACCACAAATACACACAAAAACATGCCACTTCCCATTCCACCTGAGCACATCACACACACGACGACCCCCAGAACAGTCATATATATATACACATTACCTTCCTCGCCTCTGGAAGCGTACTGGTACCACATAGTCGCATAGGAGATGAGCGTGTCAGCGAAGGAGTTCACTTGTGAGACGTCGGTGTAGCTCGCGTACTTATCCTGCCACTCGCTACTGGCCGGGCACGCCAACCGATGGAGTCCGTGGATGCCTGGAGACCTTGCAGTTCTTTGGGCTGCGCTGTGAAGTAGGTTTTGGAGGGTTAGAGGAGGAAGGAGGGGTGGGGGATAGGATAGGAGGAGGAGGGGATAGGAGGAGGGGGGGGGGGGGAGGAGGAAGGAGGAAGGGAGGGATGGGGGGAAGGAAGAAGAAGGAGGGATGGGGGGGGGAGGAGGGGGGTGGGGAAGGAGGAGGAAGGAGGGGTGGGGGGAAGGAGGAGGAAGGAGGGGGGGGGGGAAGGAGGAGGAAGGAGGGGGGGGGAGGGGTGGGGGGGAAGGAGGAGGAAAGGAGGGGTGGGGGGGAAGGAGGGAGGAAGGAGGGGGGGGGGGGGAGGAGAAGGAGGAAGAGGAGGAGGGGTGGGGGGAAGGAGGAGGAAGGAGGGTGGGGGGGAAGGTCAAGGAGGGAAGGGGGGGAAGAGGGGTTTTGGAGGGTAAAAGAGTGGTTGCGAGAATGCAGGAGGGTAAAGGGGGATGGATGGATGGGGGGGAAGGAAGAGGAAGAATATCAGAAGCAAGAGAAAAGAGAAGAACAAAGAGAGAGGGAGAGGGGGGGAAGAGAGAGAGAGAAGAGAGAGAGAGAGAGAGAGAGAGAGAGAGAGAGAGAGAGAGAGAGAGAGAGAGAGAGAGAGAGAGAGAGAGAGAGAGAGAGAGAGAGAGAGACGGGGGGGGAGGTATTTTTTGTTTTTTTTATTTATTTTAGTCCTATCACAGGGGCTTTACATCATAGGGAAATTTTATTCATCTTCATTAATCTGGCTTTATTCAGGAAATATTTCTAGCACTGCTAACTGGAATTGTTCAATAAAAAAGAAGAAAAAGAAATGAGATTGACCTAACACCAAACCTTTTTTAATCCACACTGGCAATTGTTTCCAAAGTTACAACTAAATCATACATCTTTGTGCTAAAATGCCCAATATAGGAATTATGAAAGCACCAAAATACAAAAATATTATATTTCTCGTTGTGTAAACTAGGAGAAATATGTCTTAAAAGTCTTCGATTCATTCAGCTTAGTATGTTGAATCACTGAAACAATCTGTATGACTTTTTCTGAAAATTTATAAACAGAATTATTTATTTTATATTATTATTATTTTTTATTTTTTATTATTATTTATTTTATTTTTTTTTAATCAAAATGGCCTTTTATGACAATCTTTTGTTCTTGACCGTGTAAATTTCCCACCTTTTCCAAGTAGGAACATTCATGCAAAAACAATGCCAGAAAAGAAATAATAGACACAATTTTGAATCACATAAAAAAAAAAAACATGACAGAAATAACGTCAAACAAACGCAAGGAATCTCAAAAACTCACACGTTGACGAGAACCTCTTTCGGTCTTTCTTCACAGCGCACGCCTGTATGAAGAAAAGTTTGGGCTTCTTGTTAAACCACTCAATTTCCGTGAATGGTTGGATGAGGTCGGTGCGCCGGTGAATACGCTGTTCATTCTTCACTGTGAGGTAAGTTTTGTCACCGTGACCCATGAACCACACGACCAAGCTGGGAATGAGTGACGTTTGGTTTAGAATGGTCTCCCCCTAAATTAGCTGTGTGATGTAGACCTACGTCTCGTTTTCTTTGAAGATTTATTGTGTTTGATTTATGGTGAGATTAATTGTATTGATATGTGGTAAATTTTGTGGTAAATCGGCTTTTGCTTCGTTTTACGAAGACTAATTATGTTTGACTTTTGTTCAGATTAATTGTAGCAAACAGACCTGTTTTTTTGTCATTGTTTGATTTACTTTAAAATCAATTATACTGATAACGTGATTAATTTCCTGCCCTGAAATGATATGTGGCATTTAAACCTTTTGTTTCTTTTTTTCAGTGAACGTCTTAGAACTCAATGGTCCATGCATATTGTGAAAGAAGAAATTTATGATTACCTGTCGTAAAACTTGTTCCTTGCTGCCTTCAGTTTGCTGACAATAGTCTTTATTTCTTCAGCTGTGGGGTCAACTTTCACGAAGACATCGTACTTATATTCCTTCTCAAACAGTTCCTTCACTTTGGTGAGGTCCTTGGCCGCCCCTTCTCGGTTCTGCAACATGTTGAACACAATGCACAGCCCCGGGGGTCGAGAAGCCACAGGGTATCGGTTGAGGGTGTCCAGAATGCGGTCGATGTTGGGGTCTTTTCCGCTCTTCATTTCCTTCAGCTGGTCGAAGAGGAAAGCGAGTCTGTGAGTGTACAGGCGGTTGAGGAGCTGTTTCCTCATCATCGTGAGCGTGAGGTAGTAAAAAGCGACGTCCTTCAGGCCACGCACTTTCTCCAGCGCCCTTTGATCGATCTGCTGAGACAAGAGGTCCTTCACTTTGTCATCATTCTCGGTGGCCTTCGACTCCCTGATGATCTCGTAGAGGCGATAGACGTCCAGAGGAGAGAGGGAGTCGCAGATTTTCATCATGATCTTGTTCTCCGCGTACACGAAGAACGTCTTCTTGCTGTAGTTCCCGATGTCGCCTCTCTTCAGCGGGATCTTCTTGCTCGAAATGATATTCCCGAAGTTGACTTTGATGTTCTCGGGCGCGGATAAGTTGAACATCTCGAAGATTTCGGTGAATTCCAGAATGTCTTCCTCGTCATTGCTCAGCTGGTCGTTCTCGTCGGAGAAGTTGCTCTCCAGGGTGCTGAGGGTGTTGGTGTTCAGCTCCACACTGCTGAGTTTGAGGATGCGGAGTTGCAGTTCCCGACGGACTGGGGTGATGCTCTTCTCGCTCAGTGATTTCTGCAATAAAGAAAAAAAAATGAAAATGAGGATAAATTATAAACAAATAGCTAAGAAATAAAAAAAAAGTGTTAAAACATTCTTTCAGTATTAACAAACTGATTCCTAGTCCTCCTGTATTTTCCATTATGAAGCAGATTAATGAAACTTAAGCACTTGATATTACCTCAAATTTCTCTATCAATCGTGTGACGGAATCTGACGTTTCTTCTGAGCGGAACTCTGACACCACGACTTTCTTGCCAATGCTGACGCCGTCAGTATACCCAGAAGCCGCGCTGGTGGTGCCTTGCTCTTCAATCTGTTAAGTCCATTTCACCATGATGTTATTTGAAACGGTAACAGAACAAGGAGTATTGCAGTATAACATTTTACTGCTTTCGTTATGTCGTTTTTCACTCTTATTGCTAGTTTGTTAATGTATATATATGGTTGTGTGTGTGTGTGTGTGTGTGTGTGTGTGTGTGTGTGTGTGTGTGTGTGTGTGTGTGTGTGTGTGTGTGTGTGTGTGTGTGTGTGTGTTTATGCGCATGATCGGCAAAACTTACCTTGTTAGGATTGACAGAGAGGAAAAGCATTTTCGGTACATCTTCATCTCGCACTTTTGATAAGAAACCCTGATCTGAAAAAGATCCAATATATAAAAATCCTAAATAAATCAAATGAATCACCACAATCAAAAAAAAAAAAAAAAAAAAATCACCAATCACAGTGAAGGCTTCTTGAACGAAATTAACCTGTCGGAAAGCACGTAACTCGAGAAGAAGAAATAGGGTGTGTATTTACCCACACTCCCAGGTGTCGGATTATTAACTGACATGATGACCACCAACCCCACACCACACGCCAAACGCCACCAAATGATAGTGTAAATGGCCCTTGTTTCTTATATAGAGCGAGGTGATAACAGTCGTTAACTGTTATTCTGTCTTTTGGTTATTGTTAGTAAGCCCCGCCTCTTTTTTTTTCTTTCGTCTTATCAACCAGACGTTATGTGGACAGAAACGTGGGAATGTGTACCGTGATTGGGTCTGAGGCCAGTCTTATCGGTTGATTACAAAGTGTTAGGGCGTCGTAAAAATTCCTGTTGCTGCCTGTTTCGAACTTGTATTGATAACGATGGGGACAACAACAAAAAACAGGATGTGTTTGATTCCTCCAAGAAAAAAAAGAATTATGGCGATTTACAGGTTTATGAGGTATTAATGTAAGTTATGTTGTCAAAATAGGAGAATGTTAACACGGCATTACACATTTTACAGGTAATAAGAATACACTAGCAGTTATAAGGTGACCGATGTATCGTTTTTAGTAGAACAGAGACGATTAGCTTTACTGATAACTGCGGTATCATTATCAATCTTATCATTAGAGTAATGATAATGGCACATAAACAACACGCACATGCTCCCTATGCGACGAAACACAGAAACACACTGAGAAAAAGTGTTAAAAAAAAGTCAAACTGTTCTGTGTTGTTCATGTTGTCCATGGCAACACCGACGGTCCGGGAATAGAATCATCCTCAGAGGAGACTTAGACGCCCTGCAGAGACGAGTTCAGGTGGAGTGAAAAACAAACTCCTCGAATGGATGAAAGGCTCTTCGTGAAAGACAGACGAACACAGTAATTAAAGGGAAGCATTTAAACGGATGAAGACGTCCGTAGACAGAGGGAGACGAGGCCCCACCGACGCGTCCTAGAGCTGATTGGTTTGCGTGGAGTCCAACTTCGGGGGAGGCATATTATCCCAGACTTTTGGCGTTTCTTCTTTCTCTGCTTCCGTGGCCGACTTATTTCTACCCTTTTCATGAATTCCCTGACGACGAAGCTTAACTCTTTCTCCCTCTATCCGGCTCAAAGGGCTTCCGTACTC
This sequence comes from Penaeus vannamei, assembly GCF_003789085.1. Taxonomy (NCBI): domain Eukaryota; kingdom Metazoa; phylum Arthropoda; class Malacostraca; order Decapoda; family Penaeidae; genus Penaeus; species Penaeus vannamei. The sequence goes on along the minus strand of NW_020871663.1, from coordinate 331,927 downwards.
CCCTTTGTTGACGCCATGATTCATCGCCCTGCCGACCATTTCTCCTTTTTCACTGTCCTGGAAACGGATTCACAGTGGAATGTTAACAGATGAGTCGCTACGTCTTTGTTCCTTCGTGTTCCGCATCTGGGATCTCCAGTATTTGGATTGAGAAAGCGATTTCTTGCATCGATCCATCCGCAAGTATGGTTACCGTCGCCATTTTCTCGATTCCTTGTTATCCAGGGAATGTTTTGACTTCTCTCACGACTTCCCAGAGTCCAGGTCTACCAGTTTCCAGTTTCTTACACCGAAGGCATCTATCCATAGTCCCCTCTCGACTGCAAACTTCTGGCCATTAACTGGTAGAGTAATTCATAATAAACAAGGTGCTTAGTTTCAAACTTAACATTGTTTTTTTTCCCTGTGGACAATCGCCTTACTTCCCATATCCTCATTCTGCTTTCTGATGCCAGCCAGCATTCCCATAGGCCTCCCGACCCTTCGCCATGGCCCGAGAATTTTCATTTATCTGGACTCGCATACCAATATAATATATATATATATATATATATATATATATATGTGTGTGTGTGTGTGTGTGTGTGTGTGTGTGTGTGTAACGTATGTAAACACACGCACATACACATATCTACTCTATATATATGTGTATGTGTGTGTATATACATTTAATTATGTGTGTATATATGTATGTATACATGTATATATATATATATATATATATATATATATATATATATACAATCCAATCACCATTTCTAGCCAGCAAAGTCCCTCTTCATGTGCCACCAGACAGGTCCACGGCCCATCTGTGCTTCCTCAAATTGAATTTGTTCAATATCCCCAAGCATCAACTTTTTTGGTCGTCTCAAGGGCCTCCTCTACCTAGGGTTGTTTCTAGGTTATATGAAATAAAAGGCAGGGTTGTCCTCAGGGAGTTGAGTGCCCATGCAGCCTGAATGGTGGTCCTCGAACTGTGCAAGTAACAGCTTTTACACCATTCTCATGATGCAGTTATTGGCTGGAAACATATACCTGTCAACTGTAATGGATGATCCATAATGCGAGACCGCAAGACACAGGATAGAGTCCAAAGATTGATGTCATGCTGCAGGACTGGCTGCATTAGGGCCCTAAAAATGATTAATAGAATGCCTGGGAATCAATAACTTGATACATGGAAAACACACCGTCTGATTCCCATGCAACTGGTACCAGCATCTACAAACATTTTTTTACAAAGGAGTTCGTTATTCATGGTTAATTTGTATATTTATTCTCTGGTCTGACAACTCAGAGTCATGAAGTACACTACAAGGATGTGCAAGATTCCGATTCCAG
>NW_020871663.1:318086-323086 GCF_003789085.1 Penaeus vannamei | reverse complement strand
GCATAAGAAATTGCATAGATAATTCATAGTCAATAATGCAACTAGTTCACAAATAATAAATTAAATAATTCATAACAGTTAAGCAGTTCCAAACAAATAAATTTAACAGTTTATAACAAATAAACTAATCAATTCAAAAACAAATAAATTAAACAATTTATAATAAGTTAAACAGTTCACAACAAATACAAATATAAGTTTATAACAACTAACCTAAACAATTCAAAACAAATAAATTAAAAACCTCACAACAAAAACGTAAACAAATCACAACTAACACAACTGCTAACAACCACTAACGGCTTTATTTGTTAAAATTGGCGAGGCCCGACCCGATTAATATTCACCCATTTGCACAAAAACAATGTATATCTGTCAATCTAGACATGCATATATACCGGAGAGATTAATAGATCAATAGATTAATAAATGCATATCTATCAGATAGAGAAATATGCATTTATTTGCATGTCTGACCCATATTCATTACACAGACGTGAACATACGCAGAAATATATTCATATCTGTCAGTTGAGACATGTCTATTTACCGGATAGACAGATAGAAAAATGTATATATATCAGACAGATAGACAGATGTGCATTCATTTCTGTAAACATGGATGTGTCTATATATGAATATTCATTGCGTTGGGCCGTGCACAATTTTAACAAACCGACTACATGAATAATACCAGATAATATACTTGTACGGCCAGTTTGTTAAAATTGTCCGAGGCAATTTTGATGACATCCATATACACAGAAATAAATGCATATCTGTCTATCTGTCTCACATATTTACACTTATTTATCTATCAATGTGATAGATAGGCATGTCTCAACTGATAGATATGTATACATTTCTGTGTATATTCAAGTCTGTATCATGAATATGCTTTGGGTCGGACTTTGCCAAATTTTACCAGGGACTCAAATATTTTCCATATTTCTCCCTCTACACTTCTGGTTTAGGGAAAATGAACACCTTTTGGAGGGAGGACTCAAAGAAAGGCGCCTGCTTCCACTTTATGTCTTGCCCTTCTTCGCTATGCAGAAGGGAAACCATATTGACGTTGTAGTGTACTCGCTGAAGGACGTTTTCAACACTCTCCTTATGACCGTATTGTCGTAGTTGGTCCACCAGGGTGTCCACGTAGAGGGATCCTGGTGATAAAAAAATAATGGTAGTAATGCTTTTAATTCTTGTGTAAATCTATTTAGTGTAGATGGTTTCAGAAATGTTGTTTGTTGATTCTTTGGTTTCCTTTTTCATGAAGTGGGTATATCTAACTTTGCTTGAAAATGATACCATGTGTCTAGCTACTATACAAGCTTATAATACTATTTTTACAGTAATATTCAAACATTTCTTGTTGGAAACTGACATTCTAATAATAGATTACTATTACTACCACCATCATCTCATAATCCTCCTCCTCATTATCATCACCATCATCATCACCATCATCATCACCATTATTTCGTATTTATGTGCACGCAGAAACCCACACCACACACACACCAAACCCACGTACACATCCAAATAAAGCATAGACGAGAATCGACCAACTCACCCTCCTCTCCCCGGGTTGCATACTGGTACCACATCGTCGCATACGAGATGAGCGTGTCTGCAAAGGAGTTCACGAGAGACATGTCTGTGTAGTCTGCGTACTTGTCTTGCCATTCAGAGCCAGCAGACGCGCGCCAGGAAACGGAGAGCGAGTCTGTGCTTGCTCGCATTGCCTTTACTTGACCTGGAAATCGGGTGACGTCGTTCGATTGGTAAACTCGTAAGGATTGGTTTTGTTTATCTTATGTTGTTTTTATTTTCTGGTCAGTGGGACAGGGGGTTAAGGAAAAGGGCTTTACTCGAGTCTCAAGTACGTAAAATTGAGCAGACAGCAAGTGGGAACATGAAAAACGCTGGAATATGACATCAAAGAGTATTTAAGTCCGTAAAAGATATCCAAACAAAACAACCATAACCTCGAGAGTAAACAATAAAAATGACATTTCAACAAAATGAAATGTAAAAAAGGACATTTCAACACAAGGAAATGTAAAAAATGACACTGCATCCTTTCGTAAACACCAACCCTTATCTTTCGAAACCTCACAACTGCCTCTATAACGAAACAACCGCCCCTGTTTCACTTACAAGTAGAAGAGAATCTCCTGCGGTCCTTCTTAACGGCACAGGCCTGGATGAAGAAAAGCTTGGGTTTCTTGATGTACCACTCGATCTCCGTGACGGGTTCGATCAGCTCCAGACGGCGGTGGATGCGTCCGTCCTTCACGTGCAGGTAGGTCTTGTCTCCGTGTCCCATGAACCACACCACCAGGCTGAAGGGAGAGAGAGAACCTGGGCTTCCATGTCGTTGGAGATTTTGAGAGGACAGACGGTGATGGTGTAATATTCCAAGACACAAATCGAGGGAAGGTTGTGTGGGAAGGTCGACCTACCTGTCGTAGTATTTGTATCTCCCTGCCTTCAGTTTGCTGATGATTGACTTGATCTCCTCGGCCGTGGGGTCATTTTTCACGAAGAAGGCGTACTTGTACTGCTTCTCAAATAGCTCCCTGACCTTCGCGAGGTCCTGCGACGCCCCCCTTCGCCCCTCCGTCATGAGGAACACGAGGCACAGACCAGGGGACCTCGAGGCAATGGGGTAGCGGCCGAGGGTGGTCAGAATGCCGTCGATGTGCGGGTCTTCGGCTCCTTCTCCGAACTTCATCTTCTTCAGCTGGTCGAACAGGAAGTGGAGCTTGTGCGTATACAAGCGGTTTATCATTTCCTTCCTCAGCATCTCAAGGACGAGATAGTAGAACGCCACGTCCTTCAAGCCTGGTACTTTTTCGAGGGCATCCTGCTCTAGCTCGGGAGACAGGAGTTCCCTTGCCTTCTCGTCGCCCCGGGCCGTGCCGGACAGAATCTCGTAGAGCTGGAACACATCCGAAGGCGAGAGGCTGTCCCCTACCTCCGCGATGACCGTGCACCCCGGCTCCACGAAGAACGTGCTCCCCTCGCTCTTCTCAGGACCCACCGTCAGAGGAATCTTCTTGGACGAGATAATGCACTCAAAGTTCTCCCTGATCTCCGTCGGGACGGGCAAGCGGAACACCTCAAGGAGCTCGGTGAATCTTAGGATGTCCTCCTCGCCGTCGTTGAGCACGTTACTCTCATCGGAAAAGTTACTCTCGAGTGTACTGCGGGAGTTGGAGTCTGGCTTCACGCAGGAGAGAGACAACAGACGGCACTGCAACTCGCGTCTCAGGGGCGTGATCCGTTTCTCAGCCAAACACCTCTGCAGCAGGATTCAAATTCATGTTTTTTTTTTTTTTTTTTTTCTGATTTATTAGCTGAGAACTAGATGTTTATGTCTATCATGTAGAGCATCTAAAATAATTTTATCTTCCCAGGTTTAAGATACTTTATGTTATGTGGCTCGGGATTTAATTGTAGAAAAAATAAATCATGGTAATACATAAGAAAGAGAATAAGATAGATAAATAAATACATATACCCTGACGAAAACTTTCTCAAGTCCTTACAATAAGAAAATAATTAGATACAAAAACGGAAAAGAAAAGAAACCAAAACAAACTCGACTGAAAACCGGAACGACGTCTTACCTTGAATTTCTCAAGTAATCTTAAATTCGACGAACTTTCGGAATCAGCAAAGATGCCCCCCACGCCCTGAGACGCACCGAGGGCATCGTTCGCTCCAGAGAGGTCGGCATACCGCTGGGTCTTGGTCATCTAGAAAATTTTTTTTTTTAGATGGAAATCCTTCTTGGCGAGTGGTAGTCAGCAGTGTGATAGTGCACATTATGTATTTACATTATTGTCTTTATTGTATTATTATTATTATTGTCATTATCATTATTAGGGTCATCATTATTATGGCTATCATCATCCTAAATATTGTTATCATTATTATCATATTATCATTATCATCGTTGTTATATAATATTCTGTAAAACATATACATTAACCCTCATCTCAAAGTTATATTCCATAAAAAAAACTGAAGACAAAAAAAAAAAAAAAAAAAAAAATCTGAAACATATAATTTTCACCACAACTCACTCTGCTCGGGTCAACAGAGAGGAACAGAAGCTTAGGCACATCTTCATCTTGCAAAGTGGAGAGAACATCTTGATCTGCAACAAGCGTGTTGTGTTAGCTTCGTCGGCCATGTTGCATTTTTAGCCGTATGTGTCACCTAGAAATACTAAAGATCTTTCTAGATAATGACAGCAAGACACATTTAGAATAGGCACAACACTCATAAATTGGTAAGTTTATAGAGAAAACAGCAACAGCCAAAACATATCAAGAAGGTATTTAGTTACTTGGGTGTATTGTACGTGCTAAATTGAAACACTTGTATGTCGGTATTTAATTACTATAAAACCGGTGAATATTATGTATTTAGATATTATGTTAATTATTCTGTTTTACTGCTTCTAAAACACTTGTATGTCGGTATTTAATTACTATAAAACCGGTGAATATTATATTCTAAAGAATTTGTTGTCGTTTTTTCTATGGATTTGTCTGTTTATATCTACATCAAGATATTACGAGAATTATTATATTCTTGTTAATATGTTTTCGTTGTTGTTGTACCTATAAATGTTTATGAGTATTATGTTACATTACAAACTATACTATTAAATATATTACATTACATTATATTACACTACAGATAATTAATATATTATATTACAGACTGGTATGACGCATAATCTAGAAGCTTCTTTTGCATATCTTTTCCATAATATTTATTGATTTATGGCAATTTTTTACACGAAAACCTTAGTCACAGTACAAGTACAAACAACCCGCTAACTGAGCGAATTATCGAGATAAGCGAAATCTTATCTTGGGACAGGCCAAGGTGAGCTTCCTGAATTAATGTTAAGCCTATTATACCCAGGCAGCAAGTTAGCGGGCGCCGGCACAAAGGAATCTGCTTCGTTTCTGTGT
>NW_020871663.1:295586-310586 GCF_003789085.1 Penaeus vannamei | reverse complement strand
GGAAAAATGCGAAATTCGCCATTTTGAAAATGCAGCACCTGGGTCAAAGGATTCCGACTTCAGAAACAGCAAGACATTCAATTTTATTTGATTTTTGCACAGAACTACCTTAAAACTACAACTTGATCGAGAGCGTTTTTTCGATTTCGACCTCAATTTTTTTTTTGAATTTTTGAAGTCGGGACTTCAAGAAAGAAAAAGGTAAAACTTTTCTTACATTGACCACTTTTACAAGAAGTACAGGCAAAAACTGCGAAAACGCTCTCGATCAAGTTGCAGATATTTTATTTTTCTACAAAATGAGCCATAATATGTTAATTTTGGACATATGGTGTGCCCGGAATCCTTTGACCCACCCCTAATGGTGGAGTTCCGAGATATCGGCATTTTACGTTTCTTCATCTTTCCAAGGCTATCTTGATATCAACAAAACAAGGCATAAGATTAGTCTTCCTACACCATAATCCTCTATCATCTACCTTCATTCCGAAGTCTTGTGGACATTGCCAGCTCGTAACGGTTTCTCAAAATCTTACGTATAGTGCAGAGTGGTGGCAGTGATCTGGGGGTCTATAGGCCTACATTGACCATTTTTAAAAAATTCTCAAAAATCCAAAAAAAAAAAAATCATACAGCCATTCTGATTTCATGTTTGAATGGAACTATCTTTCTACTATTATTATGCATTTTTGAGAAGTTGACCTTACTTTTTTCTTGGTGAATATTTTCCGAAGGTGACTATTTTAACACCCTAATAGATTTGAAAACATATGTCACTTTTACAAGAACCACGTGAAAATATTGCAAATCCTCATGGCAGTATGAAATAGAACTATTATTCAGCTACAAAATGAGCCATAATACTTTAAAATCGGACCGATTATACGTGTGCTATGCGTAAAAATATGACGGACCTAAAAATCGCGATCTTATTCCTTTTTATTATGTCTACATTTTACATGACAAATCATGTACAGAATACTTGTATTTGATATAATTATCTATCATATACCTATTATTGATGCTATAATGGGGTTTTACAACGTATAATATTTGTCGAAAGAATAACTTTTCTCCAGTCGGACGGGTACCAAACACATACTTTTCCCCACGCGGCCGGGCCGTCCTGGACCATGAAAATCGTATTTTTAAATCTGCGGAATAACTCTACGGGGTCACGTAGCCAAATTTCACTCTCAGACCCCGTGGAAAAACGAAAAACAATTACATGGCGATGTAAAACTATGTATATAAAGTATATGAGCACATATAGATAATTTTCGTGTACCCCATGACCTTTTGTTTATTTATATTGTTACTTCCGTTTGTTTCTTTGTTTATTGATTGTTTATTTGTTGTTTTTTATTATTAGTTTATCAACAGATTTGAATAAAATTTTAACCTGAGGTTTGTCTTAGCCTAATTAATATTCCATAAAATTTTGGTGGTGATCCTGAATATTTGGCAAAACTACCCCCCATGGGTGGGGGGGGGGGTTTGCATTTTCGAAATGTTTTGCTCATAGATCAAAGTAACTATGTATGATGAAAACATAAAGAAAAGAAAATACACCATATGAAAAACATATCATGTTTAGTTATTTATATGGAAAATTTCTTCATTGTCGTTTTTTGGACGCTTGCCGGATTTTTTAAATTATTCCGAAAAAAAGAAGGTTGGTCTCATCTTATGTGAAATTTGATAAGCTTTCAGAAAATAACCTCATATTTTTATTATCTCTAATCATTGCGTCACAATTGACGATTTTCTAAGGTAACATCAAAAAAATAATATTTCGGTCGACATCGAAAATCGCTGCTACCACCTAAAAATTAACGGTCGGGCCTTGAAATTTTCAGGGGAGAACCGGGGGCCTAGAAACTCCTTGAAAATGCATTAAAGTCAATTTCGGCAAGAGGGGCGAAAATCGCCGAAAAATCACCAGAAGGTCCCCTTCAACATTCGTCACGCAGTCCTTCCAGGAGCCCGGTATACCCTCATCTTTGTGCTTCTTTTCAGATCTTTCTGACTCCACACTCGATCCTTTAGTCTCGCGAAAGTGGCTGACGCAGACTTGATGCGACAGTCCAGCTCTGCATCTAGGTGGTTACCCGATGTCATCATTGAACCTAGATAACGAAACATAGTCACGTCATTCAGTGGGGTTCTGTTCAACAGCACATTTGTGGGAACATGAGGTTGGCCAGGTGGTGGTTGGTAAAGTACCTCAGTCTTTTGGGCGTTGATTGTAAGGCCAAACTCAGCTGATGATTTTGCGAAGCCATCCATTATTTCCTGGATGTCCTCAAGCGAGTGAGCTACAAGTGCAGAGTCATCGGCATATAGTAGTTCACGGATACATTGCATCAGGATTTTCCGGTGAGACCGCAGTCTCGATAAGTTGAAAAGACCACCATCCATATGTGTACGGATAAATATGCCTTTGTTCAAATTTGATGGCATGTTTTCCAACATTGCAGTGAGGTACATGGCAAACAACGTTGGGGCTAGAACACAGCCCTGCTTGACACCATGTAGCACCTCAAAGGCATCCGAATTATTACCACTGATAGACAGTGGCTTTCATGCCAATGTGAAACGCCTTGACAATAGCGAGCAGTTTCGGAGGGCTGCCATACTTTGCCAGTACACGCCATAAGGTATCAAATGCCTTCGTAAAGTCAACAAACACTGCGTATAGTGGCACGTTCTGCTCCACTGCTTTTTCTTGGAGCTGCCTGAAGGCAAATATCATATCTACGGTACCACGTCCTCGACGAAAACCGGATTGGCTTTCTGGCAGTACATCTTCGGATATTTTATGTAGTCGCATCAGGACGACTTTGACGAGGATTTTGCCTGCAATTGATAGCAGTGAAATTCCCCTGTGGTTTCCGCAGTCACGGCGGTCACCTTTACGTTTGAAGAGTATGATGATTGTTGCATCACGGAAGTCCTGTGGTAGATTGCCGGCTTCCCAGCAGGTTTGGAAGAGAACAAGGAGCTCGTGATGAAGTGCATGGCCTCCCTTTTTGAAAACCTCAGCAGGGATGCCGTCAGCACCAGGAGCTTTGCCACTGCTCAGCAGTTTCAGAGCAACAGTGAGCTCAGCCTCAGTAGGTGGGATGTCTAGATCACTGCGAGTGGGATGTTGATTTAACCTGCTAATAGCGCTGTTGTCAACTGTAGATGGTCGATTGAGGAGCCCTTGAAAGTGCTCCCGCCACCTGGACAGAATGTCACTGGTAGTGTAGTGGAGTTGTGATCCATCAGCACTAAGAACAGGGTTGGAACCACTCTGCCTCGGGCCGTAGACAGCCTTCAAACCATCAAAGAAAGCTTTTGAGTTTCCTGCATCAGCAAAGTCTTGCAACTCAGCAGCCTTGTCCAACTACCAGTTGTTCTTCATTTTGCGGATAGCTGTCTGAAGCTGAGCTTTAGCTGCTTTGAGTTTGTTGGTGGCTTGGCGGGTCGCCTGCCCAGAAAGCACACGTTGACGACACTGGCGTACTTCGGCTAAAAAGGTCATGGATTTCTTCGTTGTTGTCCTCAAACCAGTCCTGATGATGGCGCTGTGGGTGACCCAGCGTTTCTTTAGCAGCAGAGTAGACTGCTTTTCTGAGGTTGTTCCAGTGTGTGTCACTTGACACAGCCTCGGCCTGGATGGGCAGCCCAAAGATGGCTTCAGTGACTTTCGCAGCAAGTTTATTTATAGTAGTCAGATTGTTCTTGAGTGGGGTAACATTGAGTCTCTTGGGCCAAACTTCAGTTTTTTTTGGATGGGAGACTTGATGTTCAATCGGCAAAATATATATATATATATATATATATATATATATATATATATATATATATATATACACCACACGCACACGCACACACATATATAAACATATATATATATATATATATATATATATATATATAATATATATATAATATATATATATATATACATATACACACACAAGGGTGTATTTTTGCATGTTTTCTACATTTGCATGGACTGGATAATGGGGGATGCAGTCATCCAAAGACAATGCAAAGCAACACTGGATAATATCTATGTCAATGTCCTGAACTTTGCAAAATGTGCTGGCATCATATATGAATTTCCGGCCTTACAGCACCTCAAGATATATTCAACAGCTATACGACACCACTGGATCTAGAGGCCTCTCAGACCATGACCAAGAACCAAGACTGTGATTTATAGAGAAACTGTTCAGTAGGTGTGTCCTTTGACATCGTAATTTTTCACGTCTTTGTCACTAAGGAGCTTGTTTATCATGAATTACTCCACCAGATGATGGGCAGGGGTTTGCAGTCGAGAGGAGACTATGGATAGATTTCTACAGTGTAAGATAGGCTGAAAACAGATAGACATGGACTCTGGGAAGGTGTGAGAGAAGTTAAACATGCCCTGGACAATACGGAACCGAGGAAATGGAGATGGTAGCCCTACTTGCAGAGGGATTAATCCAAGAAATTGCTCTTAGTCCAAATACTGAAGATCCCAGAGCACGAAGGAATAAAGACTCAGCGACTCGTCTCTAAACACGAAGTGGGTTTTAGGAAAAGAAGTACTTGTATCATTCCACTGTGAATCTAGGACAGAGGAAATGAGAAATTATCGACAGAGCGATGGTTCTCGGTGTTCATAAAGGGAGAAGCCATAAGAAAGCCGATAGTCTGGGAATGAAAGCATCCGCTGAAGTTGGACTCTATACATATGATGAATCAACTCTAAGTCGTCAAGGGGCTTGGTCTCCCTCTATTTATGGACGTCTTCCTCCAGTTAACTGGTCTGTGTGGGGTGTTTAAGTTCTTGTAGGATGATTCTATCCCCAGGCCTAAGGTTTTGCCATGGATAAAATAAACATTATTAATAGTATGACTTTCTTACACTTGTCCTCAATGTATTTCAATGGTTCGTTTCATAGATAGCATATATTGTTTATGAATCATTTTAACTGCGTTTAATAAAGATGGTGGTAATGATTACTTTGATAACCATCATCATGGTTTAAATGAATTATTGTATTGCAGTTGTTACTGCCGTTATCAGTAGAGATGTTCTATAAGCGATAAATAACATATTACTGCTAGTATATTCTTATCAACTATAATGTGCACTGTTAGCATTCTTATATATTTACAATATATCACTTAATACACATATATAATTATATACTTTTCTTGGGTGAACAGGATATACATGTTTTTGTTATCTCCATCGTTATCACACAAGTATGAGGCACTATTACCACCCTAACACTGCATAATCAATTGATAAGATTTCCCTCAGATACAGTCATGGTGGAAATTCACACGTTTACAAATACCGTCTAGTTCATAAAAAGAAAAGAAAAAAAGCGGGGCTTATCGTCTTGCTCTGTAGAAGATATAAAGGTGCTGTCACACTAGCACTTTTTCCGTCAATTTTTTTTTACAATTTTCTGAAATGTCAATTTTTGAGCGAATTGTCGATTTTCCAGTCAGACGATAATGATCGTTTCCGTCTGAAAACCTGTCCGTCAACTTTTTCTGCCAAACATATTCAAATCCAGTGTTATATTTGAGAATGTTTGTATTTGTGTTAAATAAAATTGTTAAAAAATTGACGGAAAAAGTGCTAGTGTGACAGGATCATATTTTATAATAGTGTGACTAATAGATTATAGTGTGACAGGATATATCTAGGATTTTGATATATTACTCATTACAGATCAAGGTTTATCAGAAGTACGAGATGAAGATGTACCAAAAATGCTATTCCTCTCTATCAATCCCAACAAGGTAAGTTTTGTAGATCATGCGACTAAAAACACACACACATGCACACACATTAACAAACTAATGATCCAAAGAGTGAAATACAATATTGTTCTTTTTCCATTTCAAATAACGTACAAATAAATGCAACAGATTGAAGAGCAAGACACACCATCCGGGGCCTCTGGATATACCGACAGTATCAGCATTTACAAGAACGTCGTGGTGCCAAAATTCCGCCCTAATGAAACGTCAGATTCCGTCACAAAATTATTGGAGAAATTTAAGGTAATATCAAGTGCCTAAATTACCTTACTGTGATAATACAAGAGACAGTATAGCAATGTTTGACAATAATGATACAACTATTAAATGACGTTTTTAGTTTTTATTTGTTTATCTATTTATCAAATTCTTTAATTTTGATTTTTACCGTATTTTATTGCAGAGTTCACTAAGCGAGAAGAGCATAGCCCCAGTCCGTCGCGAACTGGAACACCGTATCCTCAAACTCAAAAGTGTGCAGCTGAACACAAACACCCTCAGCACCCTGGAGAGTAACCTCTTAAAGAAGTACGACCAGCTGAGCAATGAAGAGGAAGATATTCTGGAATTCACCGAAATCTTCGAGATGTTCAACTTATCCCTGCCCGAAAGTATCAGAGTCAACTTCGGGAATATCATTTCGAGCAAGAAGATCCCGCTGAAGAGAGGCGACATCGGGAACCACAGCAAGACGTTCTTCGTGTACGCGGAGAACAAGATCATGATGAAAATCTGCGACTCCCTCTCCCCCCAGGACGTCTATCGCCTCTACGAGATCATCAGGGAGTTAGAGGACATCGAGAAGGATGACAAAGTGAAGGACCTCTTGTCTCAGCAGATAGACCAAGGGGCATTGGAGGAAGTACCTGGCCTGAAGGACGTCGCTTTTTACTACCTCACGCTCACGATGATGAGGAAACAGCTCCTCAACCGCCTGTACACTCACAGACTCGCTTTCCTCTTCGACCAGCTGAAGGAAATGAAGAGCGGAAAAGACCCCAACATCGACCGCATTCTGGACACCCTCAACCGATACCCCGTGGTTTCTCGACCCCCGGGGCTGTGCATTGTGTTCAACATAACGGAGAACCGGGAAGGGTCAACCAAAGACGTCGTCAAAGTGAAGGAACTGTTTGAGAAGGAATATAAGTTCGATGTACTGGTGAAAGAAGACCCCACAGCTAACGAAATAACGGATATTGTTAGCGAACTGAAAGCGGCAAGATACAAGTTTTATGACAGGTAATCATAAAGCCACCTTTTTCATACTGTGCATATACCATTGAGCATTGAGACGTTCACTGAAAAAAGGGTTTGATTGTCACAATGACTTAGGGTCACAAAATTAATCATGTAATATAATTAATCTTAAACACAAACTAGACAATTAATCTTAATAAAAAAAAAAAACAGGTCTAATTGCTAGTCTGAATATATATGACACATAATTAATCTTAAACGAAAAGGCGCAATAGCCAAAAATTAAGAATATAATCAATAATTAATTTTAAATAAATCAAAAGGAAATTATCTTAAAAAATGAAACACATCAAAACACCACATCTCATTTAATGAAAGCCACTTTAAGCCAAACGTCACTCATTTTCAGCCTGGTAGTGTGGTTTATGAGCCACGGTGACGAAACTTTCCTCCAAGTGAAGAATGAAAAGCTTATTCACCGGCGCGTTGAACTCATCCAACCCTTTACGGAAATTGAGTGGTTTAACAAGAAGCCCAAACTTTTCTTCATACAGGCTTGTGCTGGAAAGGAAAATCGAAAGAGATCTTGGTCACAGTGTAAGTTTTTGATTCCTTTTTGTTTCCTGTGTCTTTAGCTTATATTTGACATTTTCCTTGTTCTTATAAGGTTTTTCTGTGACTCAAATTAGTCTCTATATTTTTTACGTTGTTTTTGCATGGATATTCCTTTTTCAAATGTATGCAAAATACGTGAAAATTGGCACGGAAATCTAACAGAAATCTATTAAAAAAAAAAAAAAAAAAAAAAAAAAAAAACTATTATACTTACACGACTCTGAAAGGGTCATGGGAATCTTCGCAGACACAGTTTCTTCCGTACAGTCTCCCTAAAGGGTAGGGCAAGATGTCTAGGATTCCAAGGCGCCTTCAAAGAGCTTCATGCCTATCCATCGCCTTATTCTTACACCAATGATAGGAACGTTAATTTTTGCGCAATTTGTTGAGGAACGCACTTTTTTAGGATTTTAGACTACCCCTCTATATTTGGAGGAAAATACATATGCTATCGCTTATGTGTCTAAAATTACACACATCACTGAGAAAGTAAATTGTCATTTGGGATGTTCGACGTCAGTCTGAAACTACCTGGCCTCACCTTTATTAATACCTTTATGTTTTTATTACTCATTTTTCGCGATAAAGTGTAGGCCCGAGCCTTCAGTGCCTGATAGGTGCTGCGCCAGTAGTTGGTATATCGTAAATCTTTTTCAGATGAAATGACATTTACTGCTTTTGACGTTTACATAATTCTTCCTAAATCAATTTTCAAAGTTAGTCTGGCTACGAAAAATAAAAAAATAAATAAAAATAAAGATACTTGAATTTCCTTAGCTAATCCACTACATACATGAATTTCTTCCCTTTCTGAAGCTGCGAAATCTTGTACCGTCATGCTGAAAATGCCATATTGACTCAAAGGAAAAAAAAAATAGATGAGTAAGTAATCAACATTATCCAACCTGTTACTTATACTATTCATTTTTTATTTCCATTTTGTAATAGAAGAATTGTCTTCAAAGGGCGTAGCTTATCATATTGTCTGATTAATCACAGAAACATTATCACACAGCAAACTTTCGCGTCCACACCATTAAGCTTGCACTTTTTAGACATACTTCAATGTGCATTCATCCTTACAAGCAAAGGTGTTGTTATTGATAGTAATAAAAATAGTAATGAAAACCGCAGTGATAGTTATATTTTCCGAAACGCTACACTCACCTTTGGAACCTTTCCAGGTTCCAAAGGGTAAGAATGAAAATCGCAATGCTTCCCAGGCTCCCAGACCAAGTAAGGAGAAATCTTACCTGTTAAATATGAAAGTATTTCATTTAATAAATAACTTGAGGTGAAGACCATTGATGACGTGTCATGAATCTAGACATTACAAGACTGTAAGTGCATTACAGATAATTGGAAGTGTGTCGATGTGATCCTTGGATCACCCCACAGCGAGATGGTAGTCTGCTTTCATCACCAGATGAGAGTGATTATCTTCATGCGATATGAGATATTCAGTGCAACTATTGTTCTCCAGATGCTGGACTCTGCTCATTATGAAGCTCTCAGATTTTGTATTGTGTCTTTCAGTAGAGTCCTTCTATGCCGAGTAGAGAACCACCTCTTTCATTACAGCAGGACTACATGAACTTGATTTGCTACATGAGACTATAAAGGATTCCAGGATCTTCTACATCTACATTGGTTTTCAACCCTCTTGATGACAGTCGATCCTATGGTAGGAGAATGAGGAATCTTGTGGAAGATTTCAGTTTGAATCTCTCCAAGGTTCTAGCTGTTGGAACTCCACAGTTCCTTCCTTGGACCAATCTAGTCGAGTTGGATCTGGTCGGAATAGGGAAAGGGGAGCCATCCTTGCAGCAGTCAAAACGACTGGACATCTTGGGGACCTTTCTGTTGTTGCAACTCTCATAGTGCTTTGCAAGCAATCAAGAACTTAAACTCATCACATCCTGTCTCAAAATTGGCTTGGACTAATGTAAGCACATGAAGATAACTGTTAGGGACTAGCGCATGTTTGTATCTTTTGGAATGAGCGAGGTGATTGGAAGGCCAAAGCAGCTACCTCTCAGGCTTGTCATGCTCATTTTCCTCTCCCACACACCAACTTGACACCCAGCATCAGAAGTTGTCTTCCTGATAAATGAAGGAGGTAATGGAGATTGGAAACAAACTACGAAAGATTAAAAAGGTAACCTTGGGAACTGGGTGACCAGCGTCCATCCCAACTGACGAGTCATAGTTGGGTTAAGAAGGCTGAGAATCTGGCACACAAGACTGACCCAAAGGCCAATGATGGCTAAAAGTGAAGCACATGAAGGATGCCAAGACGCATTAACAGTGGCATATATAGTGGAAAGAAATGCAGCATTCTCAAACCAAAGACGTATTTATCTCCCCCATATACACTGAAAAAGTATTGAGGGAGAATTGTGAAATAGAGGGCCTTATTAGTGTCCGAAGGGAGACTATTATTTTAAACAAAACTTGATTATGCATTTTTATGCAGTTTTATAAATCTTGAAAATAATATTTATGCTTTAATTTGTTGTATAATATTGAATATTATTTATTGTCTACTTCTCAGACTATTTACTGATAATTTTTTTAATGTTCTATATATTTTATCATCTTAAACCCACAATGCATTCGCCACTAATGACCATAGTTGTTGACGCAGCTGATCATTAAAAAAATCAATTAATCTATCTGTCTGCCCTTCTCTTCTTTCCCTTTTTTATTTTCTTCCACTCTTCCCTACCAACTCTCTAACCCTTATAAAAACGTTCACAGCGCAGTCGGAAGACTGTGCTAAAAGCGGTTGGATTGCCCCGGCTGGCAGTGAATGGTTGAGCAAGTACGGCTGTAATATCGACGTGTCTCGAGTGAACTCCTTCGCTGACACGCTCATCTCCTACGCGACTATGTGGTACCAGCCCGCTTCAAGAGGCAAGGAAGGTAAGGACTATATAATTTTTTTTTTTTTTTTTTTTTTTTTTTTTTTTTTTGGGGGGGGGGGTCTTGTGCTTGGTTCTGTAATCAGGTTGAATGGGAACTGGCTTGTTTTTCTAGTCTGTTTATTTTTGGTATTTCAAATTGACATAATTTTAGATCAATTGAATGTATACTTACGCACACAAAACACTCATTTTTTTTTTACTTTTTGCCTTTGACGTTTATTGAAACAGTATTAAGTAAATATTCAATCACTAAAAGAAAAGCATTTATTATTCATCAACCTTTTCCCCAGGTTCACTGTATGTTGACACACTAGTGGACCAGTTGAGGGAACATGGGTGGAAGGAAAACATAGAAAATGTTCTTCGTCGTGTTCATTATAACGTGAACACAGTGACTCTGAACAGTGAACAGAGGATTAAATGGAAGCAGGCACCATACTTTGAATCCTCACTACAGAAGGCTTTCATATTCCCTAAGCCTTAAAAAAACAGCGGCTGGTGTATATCAGTAAATTGGTATTTTTGGCATTTCAAACTGAGGTAATTTTAGATCAATTAAATGCACACTTACACACGCACTCAAAATACTAATTTTTAACTTTTTGCCTCTGACACCATGGGCATACAAGCAAACACTACACAGACACACAGACGTATGTATACCTCCACAAACTCAAGTGAGGGAGAGAAGGGGCAATGGTCCTATGATATATACTTGTTTAGATTTAAGAACCTTGTATTACTACTCTATATATCATTCATTCCATGACAAGCTGTAAAGCCTCGTTTGTTTGAAAGAATTACTTTTAGTAGTCTTAAGTGTACTCAAAAGCTGTTCGAAATAGCTAATTATCAAATATATACATGTGGATTTGTTAAATGATTAATGTATGTTCCATTTAATTCTTGATCTAAATGTGCAATGATTAATTATAATGCGCAAATACATGATTGGGAAAAGTGCAGATATCTAGAATATTGCTAAATGCTTCACTGGATTAATACTGAACACATAGCAGAGGAAATAAGCCTAGGTCAGTGAACTTTTTTTTATTATTCCACATGTTCAAATATGTTCATGAAATAAGAAAAGGAGATGAAGTCAAATAATGACAAATATTGTTTGTATATCTACTGTTCAGTGCAAAATATTTTGGTTATACAATATTTTTGTGTTTGGCTGTTAATAAGTGGAGGCACCAACCATTATATTGGGGGGGGGGGGTGGCATCCCCATTGGAGCGTCACAGGGGATATAGCCATCTGCATTAGGCAGTATAGTGACTGATTCTGTTTATGGTATTTACCTTTTACCCCACAATATCCCTAGCACCTTTCATGTTCTCCTTGGCTATCTGAGGACATAAAAGGTTGTCACCAACGGGGGATTACAATGGAGGATTACACACATTTTCTCTATATTTGGATAGAGGAAGAGTGAGAATAGTCTATCCATACCAAAATCGTCTTGATCCGTTATGCGGCACTACACAAGGGAAATGATCAGGAAGAATTAAAAAAAAAAAAAAAATGGAAATACGGTTAGAACGAGAATAGTCCTCAGATCCTTGCTCCTCTTCAACCCGAATTGATGGAAATCATAATGCAACAAAATTCAACTTATTTTCTCCCTTGGAAACACAAAACAAATGCATTCTTAATCATCTTAAAACAAACTTAACTCATCATGCAACAAATAGGAGTAGTCAACTTATCTCAGAAAAAAAACACCAAAGCTCGGAGCAGCTGTTATGGCGTCCGTCCGACAGCTTTACCGGCTCTCGTCCAACTTCTAGCCGATAAACCGCTCTGGGCACTGGCGTAGGCTGCTTGTTCCACTCTCCTCGGCGGCAGGAGGGAAAGAGTGTTAATTACAGGTCTCAAAGCTAAAGTTTTACATATCTCAAATCTCCAAGGACTCAGGACTGCCAGCAACCTCACCTGCTTCTTGTGAAGAGGAAAAGAGACGTTCCCAGCGGCTGCCTCCGTATCCCCGAACAATTCTTGTACAATTCGAGTACAAACGAAAACGTTGGCATTTCCTTTTCCTTTATGCGATGAAATCTTTGGACACATTTTTTTACTTACTGTTGGGATGTTCGTGGATGTCGTGGTGATGGGTGAGTAGGCAGAGCATGTGAGGATAAAATAAAATTCGTGACTCTTTGCTGGGTTTACTGCTGTTCCTCCTCCAGTCGTTCTACATTCTGCCGCCAGGGGCGCTCAGATCACAGGGATCGTTCATATATGATAATGTGTATAAAACTTTAACTATAATATATCTTTGTATAGAATAAATCTTTCACTTCTATAAGTATATATATATATATATATATATATATATATATATATATATATATATATATATATATATATATATTGCATATAATCACATTATCATCTTTACATATTGATATAAATAATATGGGATAATGACTAAAATGTACTTCTACCCCAACACTTACAGTGTTATTTAGTACTCTGCTGGAATGAAAATGAAATGAAGGCGGAAATTGGCTACGTAAATAAACTTAATGAATACGGTTTCCCGTTGTGAATACGTGTAGACTCCGCTGGATGATTACTGCACGATTTAAAATAAGTTGTGATCCAAGGTGGTTATTATGCTATTAAGTGTTAGTTTCTCTATTCCATTTTCTCTTGTTCAACCAAACGGTGATGAGAATTTAAACTGTAAGAAAAACATTTCTTATATATCAAACCGATTTTTTTTTTGGTGAGGTTAAATTAAAGATATGAAATTTTACGACTTAATTACTCTAATATGAGTGTCAGGTGGTATATGTTAACGTCCTTTTGGGTAGTTAGTGAAATAATTATTCTTTAGCAACACAATGATAGTTTAGTCCTAACATTTATTATTAAGTTTCTGACGAGATATTTATCACCAGCAATAAAAAAGAGCAATAAAGTTATGAATAAGAAAAGTTAGTGTAAATAGAATTATTTATATTGACTACACAGTACCATCTCTATATAAGGTACTCTTACAAAGCAAATTGTCATATGTGAAAATTACCATCTTTCTCTACAAACTCTCACTATATGAAGTTTAATTAAAACTATTGCAGAAAGAGAAATACATTCTTAACTAAGGAATATTCACGTTGTAGTTTACAAAGACATAGGCACCATTAATTTACATACATAACTATGCCCAGTTTAAACAGAATACAGAAAATAGGACTATATTTTTTTTGTTGTTTTGCTACAAGAGGGGCAGACACTGGTGGGAGAGGGCTGCCCCCCCCTCCCAGATAATGCTAAGTATATTAGTTGTAGTTAATTAAAAAGTTGCATGAAAGATTTAAAAAAAAGAATCTAGATGCACATTTTAAGATTTAAAAAAAAATAGATGCACATTTTAAGATTTAAAAAAAGATCTAGATGCACATTTTAAGATTTAAAAAAAATAGATGCACATTTTAAGATAAAAAAAAAATAGATGCACATTTTAAGATTTAAAAAAAAATCTAGATGCACATTTTAAGATTTTAAAAAAATAGATGCACATTTTAAGATTTAAAAAAATAGATGCACATTTTAAGATTTAAAAAAAAGATCTAGATGCACATTTAAGATAAAAAAAAAAAAATCTAGATGCACATCCAAAAGTGGATAGTCACCAAAATATTTCAAGGAGACGAAACTTCCATATCCTCTGTATCTCGCAATATCTCGCAAAATCTCGCCAAGTGTCTGCCCCTGATAATGAAGAACATGGCTGCAAGCACCACTACAAAGCGATACAACCTTGCCCAATTAGGTGAGAAACTCTTGTGTAAATGCTGTGCTTCCCACTCTATGCTTTCCCAAGAACAAGAACAACAAATAAGAATAGGTGTGTTGGTAAACTTTTCAAAATACTAAGAGAAGCATATTCCACAGAACCCGAAAGCACAGCACAGACCGGCTAGGATAAAGTCTTCACTGGGCACACCCACCTGAAATGGCGACATCTTTTTCATACTATGTACTTTTTTTTGTATCATTTTTATATAAGCTTCTCTACTTATCATCAGTGTATAACCATTATTTACTATTGTGTTAAGAATATATTTCAGGCTCATCATGTGTAATCCACAATCACAAGTGCAGGACAGTACAAAATCACAAAATACCAACTTTTAAACCAATATTTACAGTTCTACACAAAATAATTATGTAGTCACAATGGCGACACCATACAAATTACAGAGGATTGCAAATGAATCATTCATTGCACTATCGATTCACTCTTCTTTTATAAATAAATGTTCTATGATATGCTAGAGACTGTTTTCTATACATATATACGGAAAACAATAAATAATTGAGATGGTTCTCATTAGAAAACGACAAACTAACGGTACCATTATATTGATTTAGGCCTAACTTACTTAATTATCTGCAAATGACTTTTTAAATTCTGATCAGT
>NW_020871663.1:258086-268086 GCF_003789085.1 Penaeus vannamei | reverse complement strand
TTTTGTTTGACCCTGAATGTCGAATTATTTGATTCGTCATTTTGATTGAATTTTGATCTATTTTTCTTCTTTTTCTTCTTCGTCTTTCTTCTCCTGCTTCTTCTTCAGCTCCTCATTCTCTTCCTCTTGCATCTCCTGTTGTTATCAGGGTTATTGTTATGTTTGTTAATATTTAGCATTATCATTATTATTGCTGTGATCATTATCAGTATGATTGTTATCATTATGATTTCTTTCATTATCATCATTCTCTCCCCTCCTCCTCCTCCATCTTCGCACTCATCCTACCTCCTCTTCCTCCTTCTCCTCCTCTTCCTCTTTCTCCTCCTCCTCCGTGTTCGTCTTCCTCCTCCTCTTCCTCTTACTCTCCCTTCCTCCTCTTCCTCTTTCTCTTCTCCTCTCGTTCTACTTCTTTCCCTCCTCCTTCCTCCTCCTTTCTCCGTCTTCCTTCTCTCCTCTTTCTCCTCCTCTCCTCCTCCTCGTTCTTCTTCTTCCTCCTCCTCCTCCGCTTCCTCCTACTCTTCCTCTTCTTTCTGCTCTTCTCCTCCTCCTTCTTCTTTCTTCCCATCCTCCTCCTCCTCTCTTCTTCTTCTTTCTGCTCCTCCTCCTTCTTCTTCTTCTCATCCTCATCCATCTTCCTCCTCCTCCTCCTCCTCTTTCTTCCTCCTCATCATTATTTCTCACTCTTCTTTCACTTCCCCGTTTTTTTTTAACCCGCAACATACACCAAAATTCTTGCAAATACATACCCTGGGGCTTGTTTACATAATCAAAGTTTGTTGATCAATTGCAACTTCTTCCACGACCCCCACCCCCCCCCACCCCCACCCCCCCCCCCCCCACCCCCTCCCACCCCCACCCTCTTAATGCGTCGTAAGCTGTTCTCCTTCTTGTTCAGTGTTCATTCTCGGAGGATGAACAGCGGTTATGTTGGACGGGAATAAAGGGGTGAATTTGTGATATATATATTTTTTTATCTGTAGGTTATTTATTTATCGGTTTATTTATTTATTTATTTATTTTCGTGGGTATATTATGTACATACACATATATATCTGATTACGTGGGTGTAAGTATGTGTGTTTTATTGAGTGTTTCTTTGTATTTTCGTGTTCTGATTTATATTAGTATGTTTATTCTAATTTATGTTTGTGTTTATATTTACATACACGTTTATATGACATTCATATATTCGATTTCGTATAGAAAATTGTTTGTTTTTATTTACATACAATTTATATGACATTCATATTTACATTCATGATAAGACGATATGATAATTTTATTTTTTCAGTCTCGTTGATTTTCATGTGTACGTATTTATAAACATATATGCCCGTTTTATTCCTCTTTCATTATTAATTCATCGATAGTAATTATTCTTAACGAATATATCAACCGTGGAACAATTCTCTTTATCTTTATCATTACTGCGGCTTGTTCCCTTATACATGCCTGTTAAAACCGTTAATAATGGCATCGTTAAAGAGATTTATAGATACTTCAAAGTGTTTATAGCCGTAACATAATCTCTCTGTCCGATCTGATCGTATTTTAGATTCCAATTCCATTTGAAAAAGTTTTCCCTTTTTCCTTATACAACCAACAATGCGAGCGATACGAATGGAAAGAAAATCTGATTTTGAAAGAGCTTATAATGCGATATGAAATGAGCTAAGAAAGAAAATATAATTCGATTATAAGCACCAAGATTTACCACCAAGGTTTTCGATCCCGTAGTCAGTGTTACCAGACCGGGGAAAAGCGTCGAAACAACTCCCAGTGCGATATAAAATGACCCACGAGAGAGAGAAAAAATAATATTCATCGATTATAAACACCAAGAGTTACTCCAGAGTTATTTCCGACCCCCTCGTCAGTGTTACCAGTCCGGGAGCAGCGTCGAAACTGTGTGTGACCGGCGTTCGGATCAGTGATGCCAGACCAGCGAGACTCACTCTTCCTTTCACACACGGATGACCCCGCTCTTGCCACATGGAGTGCACTGATTTTCACTCGCTCCTTCTTTTCCCCTGGATGACTCTTTTCCCTCTCAACAGGTGTCTTGTGTTTGTTAAATATAGAGATAAAGGGGACTTTTTATAGATGAATCAGAGGTGTTTTATTCATCGTCTTGATATGATATGAAATCTAGCGAGGGGAGAGAAGAGAATAAGAGGGAAAGAGAGAGATGATAATGTGAAATCCAGCGAGGGGAAGAGAAGAGAAGAGAATAAGAGAGCGAGAGAGAGAAGAGAAGAGAATACGAGAGCGAGAGAGAGAAAAGAGAAGAGAATAAGAGAGCGAGAGAGACAGAGACAGAGAGAGAGAGAGAGATGCAAGTTAGACGAGCGTGCAGTATTTGGCTCAAGTTCGGGTCGAGTCGTGTCGTAATCCGCGGCTCAGGCTTGGGTGTTCGCGCATGCGCAAACCCGCATCTGGATTCACGAACGCTCTCCTCTCTTCCAGCTGGACACGAATCCTGGGGGGGGGGGGTCTGGAACACTCCCCCCCCCCTTTGGAGTTTCGTTCGTAACTGTCAATAGCACGTTAATAATTCTCGACCTTATGACAGCTTGGCCGACGGGTGAATTTCCGCGGAATGTCGTGCGTCTCTCACGGCCGCGCGTAATCGGATTCTGAAATATGATTTTGAATTTATTTTGTGTTGTGCTTTATCGCCTTTTGTTGTCGTATTGTGTTTCTCTCTTTTGCTGCTATGAAGTTGCCTGTTTCTCTCTCTGTCTCTCTCTCTCTCTCTCTCTCTCTCTCTCTCTCTCTCTCTCTCTCTCTCTCTCTCTCTCGTCTCTCTCTCTCTCTCTCTCTCTCTCTCTCTCTCTTCTCTCTCTCTGTCTGTCTCTCTGTCTGTCTGTCTCTCTGCTCTGTCTCTCCTCTCTCTCCTCTCTCTCTTCTCGTATATATATATAATATATATAATATATATATATATATATATATATATATATATATATATGTGTGTGTGTGTGTGTGTGTGTGTGTGTGTGTGTGTGTGTGTGTGTGTGTGTGTGTGTGTGTGTGTGTCTCAATATGAATCTTTCCTTCCTATTTTATTTTTGTATTTTTCTTTTGCATTTTCTTTCAGCATTGCTTCACATGTCATTTCCCCTCAATTATTATCTTACCTCACCTCTCTCGTTTCCTCCTATCTACCTTTTTTATCATCCTCTTTGCCGCTTCGCCCATTCACTCCGCGAATCCGAGTGACGTAAGGCTGACTACACGAACGCCGAAGCGACTTATAAGAACGGGGCTTCTGATGTTACAAAATCCTGAATGCTGGCCGCGGCTGTGTGGTAAGAAGTGCCCTCCTCCTCTCTCCCCTCCTCCCCCTCCTCTCTCTCCTCCCCTCTCTCTCCCCCTCCCTCTCCCTCCCTCCCTCCTCTCTTCCTCCCTTTCTCCCTCTCTCCCTTCCCTCCCTCTCTCCCTTCTCCCTCCCCTCCTCTCTTCCCTCCCTTTCTCCCTCATTTTCTCAGAACAGTTCTCATCAATTTTCTCCCTCACTCACTCACTCACTTCGTTCTTCGCCCTTCGTTCCTCCTTCATTCTCTCCCTCCCATTTCCCTGTCCTCCCTCCTTCTCTCTCTTCCCATTTCCCCGGTCCTCTTCATCCTCCTCCCTCTCTCTTCCCTCTCCTCCTCTCCTGTGCTCCCTCCCATCACTCCAGTCTTCTATTCCCCTCCCTCCTCCATCCCTCCACTCTCATCTCCCTCCCTCCCTCCCTCCCCTCTCCTCCATCCATCCCATTTCCCTCCCTCCTTCCCTCTCTCCCTCCCATCCTCCATCTCTCCCTCCTTCCTTCTCCCCATCTCCTCCTCCCGTCCCTCCATCGCCCCTCTCTCCTCTCTTCTCCTTCCTCTCCTCCCTCCACTCTCCTCCCATCTTCCCTCCCCTTCCTCCCTCCCTCACTCCTCATCCATCTCCCTCACATCCTCCCCCTCCTTCTTAGCAAACGTGAACCATATTATGCAAACGACAACGCAAGTGGCCAGACGTGTGAAATGGTACGAGTTGTGACGTCATAGTACGAGTTGTGACGTCATAGTACGAGTTGTGACGTCATAGTACGAGTTGTGACGTCGGAGTGCGAGTTGTGACGTGAGTGCGAGTTGTGACGTCGGAGTGCGAGTTATGACGTCGGAGTACGAGTTGTGAACGTCGGAGTACGAGTTGTGACGTCATAGTACGATTGTAACGTCGGAGTTCGAGTTGTGCCGGAGTACGAGTTGTGACGTCGGAGTGCGAGTTGTGACGTCATAGTACGAGTTGTAACGTCGGAGTTCGAGTTGTGACGTCGGAGTACGAGTTGTGACGTCATGTACGAGTGTACGTTTTGTGACGTCAACGTCGCGAGTTGTGACGTGTACGAGTTGTGACGTCAGAGTACGTAGTCAGAGTACGGGCGTGAGAGAGAAAGACAGCTTGTTGGTATTTCTGTAAAAGGCGCTGCTGGTGTGTACATGTATCCGTACACATATGTGATTTATGGATATATGCATATGTGGATTCACATGCATGAATAGTGCGTTCAGCTGAGGCATACGTGTAATTGTCATATATATTTATATGTACTTCGTGTGCATGCGTGTATTCACACACACTGAAACACAAAAACACGAAGGAACATATACATACGCACAAACACACACACTCACAAACAAACACAGACACACAAGCACTTTCTATCTCTCTCTCTCTCTCTCACACACACAAGCACGCTCTCTCTCTCACACACACATAAGCGTTTCTCACTCCACATACCAGTTGCATAATCTCTTTCTCTCTCTCTCACACACACACTCTCTCACAGACACACAAACACTTCTCTCTCACTCTTCTCTCACACACAAGCGCTCTCTCCAACACACACACACCACACACGCATACAATCTCTCTCTCGCTCACAACACACAACACAACACAGCACACACACACACACACACACAACACACGCACACACACGCACACACACGCACACACACACACACACACACACACACACACACACACACACACACACACACACACACACACACACACACACACACACACACACACACACGCACACACACACCACCAGCAAAACCACACGCAAACTCTGAAAACCAGCAGGTGCTTCCAATGTACTAGAGGTCATATATTTTCCTCTTTTTGCTCCAGTTTCCTGAATCAACCGCAGAGAGTTCGGTTTGACCTCCTAGGGGCCTGTGAAAGGTGGGGGGGGGGAGGGGCAGGGGATGGGGGATGAGATGGAGGATGGGAGAGAAAGAGGGGGGAGGGGAATGTGGATGGGGGATAGGGAAGGATGGGGGTGGAGGGAAGGTGGGGGGGATAGGAAGGGATGGGGGAGGAGGGGAAGGTTGATGGAGGATGGGGAAAGAGGGGGAGGGAAGGTGGATGGGATGGGAAGGGATGGGGAGGAGGGAAGGTGGATGGGGGATAGGAAGGGATGGGGGAGGAGGGGAAGGTGGATGGGGGATAGGATGGATGGGGGATAGGGAAGGGATGGGGAGGAGGGGAAGGTGGATGGGGTAGGGAAGGGATGGGAGGAGGGGAAGGTGGATGGGGGATAGGGAAGGGATGGGGAGGAGGGGAAGGTGGATGGGGGATAGGGAAGGGATGGGGGAGGAGGGAAGGTGGATGGGGGATAGGGAAGGGATGGGGGAGGAGGGGAAGGTGGATGGGGGGAAGGGAAGGGATGGGGGAGGAGGGGAAGGTGGATGGGGATGGGAAGGGATGGGGGAGGAGGGGAAGGTGGATGGGGGATAGGGAAGGGAGGGGGAGGAGGGAAAGGTGGATGGAGGGATAGGGAAAGGAGGGGGAGGGGAGGTGGATGGGGGATAGGGAAAGAAAGAGGGGAGGGGAAGGTGGATGGGGGAATAGGGAAGGGATGGGGGGAGGGAAGGTGGATGGGGGATAGGGAAGGGGGAATGGATGGGGGGGAAGGAGAGCAGAAAGGGAGAGGAGGAGAAGGGGAGGGGAAGAGAGGAGGGGACGCTGGGGTTACGATCGTTTTGAAGACAAGTTTTTTTTCACTGTCGTTTTTTGACATTATTTTATATTATACTCAATGCGTGCTGGCCAATGATAACTTTAAATGGAGTTCTGATGTTATGAGTAGATTGAGGTCTATGTGTGTCTGTTTTTTTACGTTTTTTTTTTTTTTTTTTTACTTTTTTCAGATAATTTTTCCACCTTTTTTTTTCTCTTTTTAGATAATTTTCCAGTCTTTTTTTCATTTTCCCTGATAATTTTTCCACCTTTTTTTTTATTTTGAATAATAATTTTCCAGTCTTTTTTTTTTCTTTCTCTTTTTTTATTTTGGGATTATTCGTAAAAGGTGAATACAGGGTTTAATGCCATAATGACTTTATTAATATTTCAACGGAATTTATGGGAGTTTATGGAACAAATATAACAACACCCTGAATTAAAAACAAGAATGGTTGTTAAAGGAGTAGCATTAGAAGAATTGAATGATGATGAAATAGGTAAATAAGCAAATAAACAAATGAATAGATAAACAATTGGAAAATAATGGATCAAATATCCTTCATACGGTTAACACCTTTAAAAAATTTATATTCTTACATATTCTGCTTTTCTTGCCATTCTTTTTCTTCCTTTTCTTCCAAACCGACACTACATTTTCTTGTATTTTCTATTTCTCTCTCCATATCTTTATCTTTTTTTCTTCTTTTTGGACTACATTTTCTTGCATTTTCTAAACTATGTCTCCATTCTTTTTTCCTATTTTTTTTCTTTAAACTACATTTCCTTGCATTTTTTTTATCTTCTCTATCATTTCTTTTTTCTTATTCTTTTCTTTTCCTTACCCTGCCTTTCTATCTTCTCTTCATTTTTTCTCTATTCTTTCAGACCACATTTTCTTCCATTCTCCATCTTCTCTCACCTTTCTTTTCTTTCCCTTTCCCCTTATTTTAGTCCATATTTCTTCCATTCTCTATCATCTCTCACCTTTTCTTTTCTCTCCCCCTCTTTGTTTCTACCTTTCTTCTAGACAGTCTTAACTCCTCAGTCAAGATATATTTCCCAAGAGGATATCTCCATTTTTTCTATACTCATTTAGACCACATTTTCTTCCATTCTCTATCTTCTCTCACCTTTCTTTTCTTTCCCTTTCCCCCTTCTTTTAGTCCATATTTCTTCCATTCTCTTCTTCTCACCTTATCATCTCTCACCTTTTCTTTTCTTTTCCCTTTTTTTTTAGATCGTCAAGATATATTTCCCAAGAGGATATATCCATTTTTTCTATATTCTTTAGGCCACATTTTCTTCCATTCTCTATCTTCTCTAACCTTTCTCTTCATTTCTCCATCTTCCTTCGCGACCGCCCTAACTCCTCAGTCAAGAAGTATTTCCCAAGAGGGGATCACGCGCTCACTCTCTCTCCCCGCCGAGCTCTGGTTATGTTTTCGTTATCGTTGTTCATCTCTTCTTCGAGAACAGCTTGGACGTGGGCTGGATTGGGGGTGGGGAAGGGGCAGGGGATGGGAAAGAAAGAAGGGGAGGGAAGGCGGGGGGATGGGGGAAGGTAAGGGGGTAGGTGGGGGATGGGGGGAAGATAGAAGGGGAGGAGGAGAGGAGGGAAGGGGGATAGGTAAGGGATGGGGAGGAAGGAGAGGGGGAATGGAAGATGAGGACGCTGGGGACGATCGTTTTAAAGAAGTTATTTTTACACTGGTCGGTTCTCTGTCTTTCCGTATCAGTCATTACTTTCTCTCTCTCTGTCTGTGTGTGTGTGTCGATCTATCTATCCCTCTTTCTCTTTGTCATCCTCTCCTTCCATCCATCATCACCCTTTTGCCAGTCCCTTCTCCTTCACTCCAATAACAACCATGATTAAGAGTCGAGGAATTTAATGACCCAATTAGGCTCCGAAGCTAAGGCTTGATTACCCATAATTGCCGAGTTCCTTCCTGTTTTCGATACTTTAATTGCCCCCAATCATTCAATGGCGACTGTGGCACTCATTCGAACGAGCTGTCTTGGCACTGGCGAGTGGGATTCGTTGATTCGGGGAGCCAAGAGTTAGGTGTTGGTGGTGTTGGGGAAGTGGTGGTGATGGTGGTAGTGTGTGGAGGAAGTGGGGGTGGTGTTTGGAGAGGAAGTGGTTGGTGGTGGTGGTGTTGAGGAAGTGGTAGTGAGTGGTAGTGTTGGAGGAAGTGGTTGGTGGTGTTGAGGAAGTGGGTGGTGGGTGGTGGTGTTGGAGGAAGTGGTTGGTGGGGTGTTGGAGAAGTGGGTGGTGGGGAAGTGGTGGTGTTGGAGGAAGTGGTGTGTGTTGGGGAAGTGGTGGTGGTGGTGTGTTGGGGAAGTGATGGTGTTGATTCGGGGAGCAGGAGTCATGCGTTGGTGGTGATGGGTGGTGTTAGGGAAGTGATTGATGGGAGGTGGTATTGGTGAAGTGGTGGTGATGGTGGTGGTGTTGGGAAAGTGGGTGGTGGCTGGTGGTGATGATGGTGTTTCTGTTGTTGATGGTGGTGGTGATGATGGTGGGGTTGGAGGAAGTGGCGGTGGGTGATAGTGCAGTTGGTGGTGATTCTGTTAGTTTTTATGTTGATGGTGGTGATGATTCTGTTGTAGTTGCTGTTGGTGGTGATGAAGATGATGACTTGTGTTGATCATCTTTTAGTCATTCTTGTTGACATAGCGATGTTTTTACTTTTGTTATTGCTCTTGTTTCTGTTATTCTTATTTGTTTCCCGAAGGCATTAAAGTGTTCTTATCTCGCTCTTTTTTTCTTTTTCTTTCTTTCTTTCTTTTGGTAGGGGTTGAAGGGTTAGAATTAGTTTGATTGCTTTGTTGCAAAGAATTGAAAGGGAAATTGCTCTCTCATTACCGTTAAGGCAGAGGAAGGAGATAGGGCGGAAGCGAAGAGAAAGAAGAAGAAGGGAGAAAGATATAAAAAAATGGAAAAAGGGGAAGGCAAGTGTAAGCTGCGAGAGAAGGGGAGAAAGAGAGAAAGTGGGAAAAGGGAAAGAGGTATTGGTGGAATCTGAGAGTGAAGGAGAGAGTGAGGGAGAAAGAGAGAGAGAGAGAGAGGCAGAGGCAGAGAGAGAGAGAGGTAGAGGCAGATAGAGAGAGAGAGGGAGGAAGAGAGTGGAAGGAGAAGTGGAACAAGTGGGAAAACACAGGCAAGACAGAAACAGAGAGAGAGAAAAAAAAACAGAACTGGAGAAAAATAGTCATAAAGGAAAATAAAGACCCTTTCTCCTCTCTCTCTCTTCGCTCTCTCTCTCTCTCTCTATCTCTCTCTCTCTCTCCTCTCTCTCCTCCTCCTCTCCTCTCCTTCCTCTCTCTCTCTCTCCTCTCTCCCCTCATCTCTCCTCTCCCTCTCCCTCACCCTCTCTCTCTCCCCTCCGATCACTCCTCCCTCCTCCCTTCTCTCTCTCTCCCTCCCCCTCTCTCTCTCTCTCTCTCTGCTCTCTCCCTTCAAAAGTCCCACTATTCCTTGGCCTGATTGTCAGCGTCTTGTCTGCTTTCCTCTAAGACCCAAGGAGGAAATTTCAAAAGGTGGAGAAATAGGATTGCAATATGTTCTTGTACCTGTCCTCCTTAAAGATTACGATATTGAGGATATGTATATATTTTTTGTTTTGTTTATTTATTTGGTTTATTTATTTTGTTTGTCTTTTTATTTAAGAAGACGAAGAAGGAAGAGAAGAGGAGAGAGAGGACGAGGAGAGAGAGAGGAGAGAGAGAAAGAGGAGAGAGAGAGAAGAGGAGAGAGAGAGAGAGAGAGAGAGAGAGAGATATATATATATATATATATATATATATATAATAAATATTATATATATATATATAATATATATATAGGGAGAGAGAGAGAGAGAAGAGAGAGAGAGAGAGAGAGAGAGAGAGAGAGAGAGAGAGTAGAGAGAGGAGGAGAGAGAGAGAGAGAGAGGGAAGAAGAAAGAGGAAGAAGAGAGAGAAGAGAGATAGAGGCGTTGTTGGTGTC
>NW_020871663.1:246540-254040 GCF_003789085.1 Penaeus vannamei | reverse complement strand
ATACATACAAATATACATATATATACACTTATATGTGTGTGTTATGTATATGTATATATATGCATACATATATCTATCTATCTATATAAATATATGTATGCATACACACACATATACATATATATGTATATGTATATATATATATATATATATATATATATATATATATATATATTAGAGAGAGAGAGAGAGAGAGAGAGAGAGAGAGAGAGAGAGAGAGAGAGACATACATACATATATACACACATACAAACACATATACACACATACAAACACATACACACACTCATATATGCATGCACACACATACACACATATATATGTGCGTTTGCGTGTATTCATTACTCTCTCTCTCTCTCTCTCACACACACACACACACACACACACACACACACACACACATCAATATCAATAAAATAGCAGCACAGGATGTTATGAGTGTAACTGCAAGGTCAAATGAGTTTACTTTCAATGACTATTCCCGCATTTTTTTCAGGAACAGGATTGTTCCTTTTAAAATAATTTCCAAGTAATTCTGGAAGTCAGTTTCTTTGATCAACACTTAAGTACTCAATCCACCATATTATGACGAAAGCGAAAAATCGGGAAAAAAAGGAAAAAAAAAAGAAAAAAAAAAAAAGAAAGTTTACAGTAACCTTAAGCAGCGTCATGTTTCACGTGGATCCTATAAGGTAACAACTGATGAGGCATTTACGGTGATTCAATGCTTTTAAATGCCTTTTAAAACCTTAGAAATTCCTTATGAAATCCGAAAGTCCCTGATAAATTCGTCTGGAAATCCGGATTTTTTTTTTTTTTTTTTGGGGGAGGGGGGGTGATTTTGAAAATCCCGTAAATCTCGCTAGCTATTGAGGGATTGCAATTGCCCCTCGTAGGCCACAACCCCTCCCTGCAAACGACTCGAACCAGGCCACTCCAGGTGTGACCCAGAACGAGCTGTTAGCAGTAGTAAACAGCCTAACCACAGAACCTTACAACCTGTCGTGGGATTCCAGCCAACGTAAATGTGTGGAAAAGAATTGTGATAATTACCTACAACCCAATTTCTCAGCACTATAATATTTAATCAAATGTGGCCAAGTCACATGTACTTACCTTATGTTGACTAAAGATAAAACTGCAAATATATTTTAAAAAAGGAGAATATATGTTAACAAGTCTTAAAATACGCACATTTTTATATATGGGATATGAAAATATTAAAAGGTCGTGGAAATTGCAAAAGACTATAATTCAAATATGTGATTTATTCACTGTAGAATACAATGTATATGATTAAATATAACGATTATAATAGCGATACATACAATAGTCGTTTTTTGAAGACTCGCATATGGTCCCCCTGTCATCCTCACCTTCGAGTAGACCTACCTTGCCAAAATTACGACCTTGATGCCATTTAATATAATTTACTGCTGGGAAAAGAAACGTATGGTATAGCTGAAGAATGGGGACTGTACTCATAGATTCAGGAAACTATGTGTAACTGATGCACAATAGCTAAATAATAATAATAATAATAATAAATAAATAATAATAATAATGAACGCACATTTTAGAATAGTCCCCCCTCATTTATCCTCGTTTTCTTACATCAGTTTTCTATCACCGTTTTCTACAGCATCCACCATACAGGCTTCGATTATACAACAAAACCGACCACGAACTGTCCGACAGCATTCCCACTGATCTTGCATACTGTCACACTTGCACGTGTCTCTTGCAACTTGCCTACTGTTGTATCCTTCCTCCCTTTAAATTGATAAAATTTTCATCAATCTACCTAGGTGTCTTGTCTTTTTATAGTGTATTAGGCGATACCGAAACAGTGGTTGTCATAAAAAAATAATAAATAAATAAAATAAAATAAAATAAAAATTAAAATAAAATAAATAAATAAATAAATAAACTATAGCCAACACATATACGCGTGAACGAGCTTGTTAATAATCTCTCTCTGAACTACCCAAGTTTCTGTCCCGTGGGAAACCTTTCATTTATTTAATTGTGATTTTTATTTAATTACGAATAAAGGAGAAAAAATATAAATATATCCTGTGAATTCCGAGGATAATAGACAATGAAGCAAGTGAGGACAGGTGAAGGAAATAAAGGATGGAGGGAGGACAGAATGAGTAGAAAAGAAAGAAGGAAATGATGAAACTGAGGAAATGGGAGAGAACGAAGGAAATGGAATTGAGGAATCGAGAGAGAAAGAAAGAAATGAAGTTGAGGAACTGAAAGAAATGAAGGGAAAAAAGTTAAGAAGAGAGAGATGAAGAACAGGGAGAAGGAAGGACAAGGGAAGGAGGAAGAGACAAAGAAAATGAACAAAGAGAACAGAACAAGAAAAAAGAAAAGAAATGAAGGAAGGAAATTGAGAAAGTGGAGAGAAAAAGGACCGGATGATGGAAGAAGGGAAATGAAACGAATGAGGAAGAAGGAAAAACGATAAGAAGAAAGTGAAGAAGATATAAAAGAAATAAAGAAGAAGAGGACGAAAGAGTGAAGGAAGAGTAAAAAAAAAAAAAAAAGGAAGGGAGAAATATGGAAATAGAATAAGGAAGATGAGGAAAGAAAAAAAGTGAGAAAGAAAGGAAAGGGAAGAAAGGCGGAAAGAAAGAAGGGACGTAGGGGAATAAAGGAAGGAAGAAGGGGGATGAAAGAAAGGGAAAAAGAGAGTACAAAGGGAAGAAAGATAGATATACAAGAGGAAATAAACATATGCATGCACACATACACATACATACATGTATACACATCCGTGTGTCTACATGTTTGTATTATGCATGTATGCGTATATGTAGCTATGTATGTGTATGCGTGTGTATAAGGAGATTTTCAGCAAAAACAAGCGCATACTTTCGCCACTGATAAAGGGTGCACACGCGCGTGCAACTACGCTTCCCAAACTACGAGCGCCCACGAGCGAGCGTCCCCAACCTCTTGTATTCTTCTTCACTAGCAAACACCCTGTACCCGTAGGCCCAGAGGACGTCCTCGCACTCCTTCTGTATCGCCAGCATGTCCCGGTAGCCCAGCTGCTTCTGCCAGCGGTCCGGCATCTCCGACGAGTTTCTGCTGATGGTGAACGGCTGCTGGAGCTCCCAGGCTTCGTCCAAGCCGGAGGTGAGCCTGAACAGGACTTTGGCGACGGAGGCGGTGAAGGGGAGGCCCGCGAACTCGAAAAGCCGTCGCACCTCCTCCTCCGGCTGGAGAGCGAGGTCCTCGTACCGCACCAGCAGGTATCTGTGCGTGGAGAGACGGCGCACGAGGTGGGTCAGAGACGGAGCGAATCATGTGAACGTAAAAACCGGCGCAAGCCATAAGAAAATGATGTCAGTCATGGCTGACCGGAAACATGGCATATAGTCTGAAGTTGGATGTACAGACCCGGTCTGAATTCATGAGAGCGAATACGCAAACCCCATTATTATTATTTTTACTTCATTCAAGTATAAGCGAATGTATCCTCATTTTCTCTTATTTCATCGAGTGTGTGGCAGCGGTCTGAAGCCCACTTCGAAATAGTTTCGAAACAGAATCCTTGAAAGAAGGTCTCTCAACGCAGAATGGGCCTACCTGTCCGGGAACCGTCGCAGAAGCGTGGGAACGGCGTCCAAGTCCTGCCTGTACCTTTCACACGCCGGCGATGCGTTCGTCTCCTCCTCGTAGAAGTAGCCCGGCGGGAAGCCTCTTCTGGAGGCAATGGCAGCTCGGGGGTCGCGCACCAGGTGGATCACCCGCACGTCGAGGGAGTCGTCCTCCAGCAGCGGCACGGCCACGCGCAGAACCGCGCTCACCACACGCACCACCCCGACCCGCGAGGCGCGACAGAAGGTCTCGAAGGTGGCGGGCGAAAAGCAGAACTTTTTATCCAGTTCACAGAGAGATCTAATCCTCAGGTCTTGCGGATGCATCCTGATGTGCTCCTTGAAGTACTCCGGTCGGTGGGCGAAGCGGCAGTGTAGGATGTCCTTGAGCAAAAGCGCGGAGGCGTTGACGCCCTTCGGCAGAGTAGCATTGTGAGCTCGTATCGGTTCCTCCGAGTAGAAGGTGGAGAGCCCCGTCGTCAGGATGCTGCCGGTGAAGGTGGAGCCGGAGCGCACCTGCGTCCAGAGGAGGACGTGCCGCTGCGGCGTCCGCGCCCCCGCCGTCCGTTGGCGCTGCTGGGGTCCGGGGACGAAGAAGTGCCGCCGGGCGAGGTGGCGAAGGACCAGAGCCAACGACGAAGTGAACGCGGCCACCGCACAGACGCAAAGAACGAACCTCTTCCTCGGCTTCAGCGTGTACAGCATGTCGGGTCGGTCGAGCGGTCGCCGTCTCCAGAGCGGAGGCGAGCTGCACCGGCCGATGCGCGCGGGAGCTATTTTTAAGCGACTATATTAAACTAAAGACAGGAAAAGGCGGGAGTATTTTGAGGCACGGACTACGCCTTCTCCAGAAGAGCATACCACGTCTGATATAGATTTGACATTATTTGCACTGAGATGTCTCTCTCCGAGCCGAAAGTGCTAATTTCGACTTTGTATTTATAGGCCTATCCATCTTAAGTCTAAAGAAGTATTTATAATGTATATGTATATATATATAAATACACACACACACGCACACGCACACACACACACACGCGCACACACACACACATTATATATACATATACATATACATATATAATATACATATATATATATATGTATAAATGTATCTATACATTTATTATATATATATATATATATATATATATATATATATATATATATATATATATATATGTATAAAGATAATCCCTGACTCACTTCCGATGGACGTACAGGGACAAGTCCACAAGTTGCATTTGAAGCCATGAAGTGACCAGCAATCAGTGCCTCATCTTCTTGGAGAGGTTTGCTCTTCAAAAGTGACCATGAACGGAAAGATGTGAAAATCAGATGGTACAAAGTCAAAAGAATAAGGGGTAATTGTTACTGAGAGCGACGCACCCTCCCAGAGACTAAGGAAAAAGAAGGGAAAAAATGATGTTTTTCTGCAGGAAATCCTATGATTTCATCGATTTTCGGCGTTGTTTCTTCTGCGAATGAATCGTTCAGGAGATCGAGTACCATTTCTCCATGAACGATCTCGATTTGACAGTCCCGTTAGCAGGGGAGGGCATGAAGTGTATCAGGGAAATTATGGAGTAAAAAACAGGCTTAAATAAGAAGAATAAAGATTTTTAAAAATGCGTAAAACTACCACAAAAAACGCTTAAAATCGGCCAGTGAAACTCTACGGATGTAACCGCCATCTTTGAAATTCTACGGGCTAACGCGCCAGAAATAAAAAAAACTCTACGGGCCTCTGAAGTAGTTTTTTGTGATTCTCAAGGCGCTCTTCGGACACTTAGTTCCTTCAAAACAGATGGTGATGAGGGAATTGTGAACTGCATTAAGCGTAACGTACCTTATGCAAGAGAGCGCAATTTTAACATTCAATTTGTATGGATACCATCTCATGTTGGTATACGCAAGCACGGCCATGTAGACAAATTGGCGAACGAGGCTTGTAGCAAAGATATTGTAAATATAGATCTTGGGATACCTCTTGCTAGGGTTGCACATATATTAAAAAGTTCTCATAATGAAGAACTGATAGATCTGACGAGTTCACAAAGGCCTGAAAGCTGTAGTATAAGGCACTACAATCAGTATAGAGATGGTAAACCCTCCTATGGGTGGCACCGAAGTAAAACCAGACAATGCGACGTGGTTATTGCCAGAATACGTTTAGGTTTTAGAATGTACTGGCAACTGCAAGGTGCAATAAGTACAGATGAATCTAGATGTAGACTGTGTAACGAGTTAAATAAGCGAATGCTTGAGCATTAGATCTCGGAGTGTCGTGTGATACAGCCTTTCAGACCACCTAACATGAGGTATAAAGAACAAGAACAATGTGATTATTTTATAGCATCTGATACCTTGGAAGATATACTCATGCTATATCCTAATTTTACTATGTAAAACCATCATAATCATAGAACACACCACAGAACACTGTTATGTAAACATAAAGGCAAAGGTAGATCAACTTAGGTAATATACGTTTGCATGCTGTATGACATATTCCCATTTTACCATGTATAATTACTGTAATCACAGAATACTGTACTCTGTTGATGTATGTGAATATACGTAACACTCTGTAATCACGAATGCCCATGCCTGAACAGTTAGCCAGGGTGATAAATAAACTTAACTCTACAGGCACCAACCCACGTTTCGGCAACTCTATGGTAATTCACAAGTTCCAACCCCTACGGTTTCCAACCCCCCTACCACCAAAACAAGTTCCAACTCCCCTACCCCACCCTCAAAAACAAGTTCCAACCCCCCTACCCACCTCAAAAAAAGTTCCACCCCCCCACCCTCAAAACAAGTTCCAACCCCCCTACCCCACCCTCAAAACAAGTTCCAACCCCCTACCCCACCCTCAAAAACAAGTTCCAACCCCCTACCCCCCTCAAAACAAGTTCCAACCCCCTACCCACCTCAAAAACAAGTTCCCCCCCCTACCCACCCTCAAAAACAAGTTCCAACCCCCCTACCCCACCCTCAAAAACAAGTTCCAACCCCCCTACCCCCCTCAAAAACAAGTTCCAACCCCCCTACCCCACCCTCAAAAAGTTCCAAGGTTCCAACCCCCCCCACCCAAAACAAGTTCCAACCCCTACCCCACCCTCAAAAACAAGTTCCAACCCCCTACCCCACCCTCAAAAACAAGTTCCAAGTTCTGTTCCACCCCCCTACCCACTCAAAAACAAGTTCCAACCCCCCCTAAAAACAAGTTCCACCCCCCTACCACCTCAAAAACGTATTGACCAGTAAACCAATCTAATATCTCAATATAAATTGCCGTGACTAGGCGTGCCCGAGGGGAGGGTTGAAACGCATATCTTACTTGTAGGTAAGGCCTCTGCATCTTTATACTATATCATATTCCACTCTATTTCTTCCGCTCTACAAGATGTCTGGTCAATATGCATAACAGGTTAGGGGCTTACTTTCGAACTAATTTTGATATTTTTCTCGGTATGTACGGCAAGATAGAGCTACATCCATACTGTAAACAATAAACCAAATACCTTTATATATCAAAAGACCGAACTGTCAATTTTCCTCTGCTTCTTTCGGTCGGTCTATTGTGGATCGTGGATCGCTGCGTTTTTATCGCTTTTTTTCGGGATTTGGGGTACTTGGTGGCCTCAGAAATCGAACTGCGATAGTTATTAAGGTCTTCTGCTTCTTTGTTGCCACTGCATAGTCTTAAGAATAACCTAGAATCGACGTTACACCGAAAACAAAACATTTCTTACCGGCTCTCTGTCACCGACTACCCGCGAATCCATCTGTCAAAACTGGCGGCGAGAAACGCGAGAATACGCATGCGCAGAAGGTCCTTCAGACTGATTCCCGTTAAAATCTGTACAACCAATCTTAA
>NW_020871663.1:239040-241540 GCF_003789085.1 Penaeus vannamei | reverse complement strand
ATACATTGATATCCGTAAATCATACAGCAAAAATAATAGATATAAGGAAATTATTATCACTCACATTTTATGAATCTTTCCGGGACCAATGTTTGCCAAGCGCTGCTATCCGACGGCTCACAAAACATAAACAAAAATACGATCGGCATGCGCTTCCAATAATTAAATCAAATAAAACAGTATTATCACAATGGGATACAAATATCATTACTGTCAACTGCAGTAATG
Source organism: Penaeus vannamei (assembly GCF_003789085.1). NCBI lineage: Eukaryota > Metazoa > Arthropoda > Malacostraca > Decapoda > Penaeidae > Penaeus > Penaeus vannamei. The sequence goes on along the minus strand of NW_020871663.1, from coordinate 241,312 downwards.
CTTTCAACATTAACAGTAATGTATGCATAGTGCTGCGCAGATTGTGAGCCATCCCTTGGTCGGCCAAAGGAAACTAAATCTGCCCATTTGTAGCGGTTCTATATTTAGCATCATGAGCAAAGTCGGCACCACCGCCGCTTGTGGTCCGACCAGTTGCAATTCTGCCCCGACCCTTGTGACTTCCAGGACTGCGCCGCCTTCGAGAATGGGGCGGCGACCCGTCGTCCTAGCTCTCCTGGCTCTTCTGGTGACGTGGTCGCTGCTTCAGCTCCTCTGCCAGCTTGGTGGTTCTCTCCTGAGGCGCAACACAAGCCAGCCTGTTTACCCCGACGGAACTAGGCACCGCCGAGCGCACAGCCAGGTCCTCCTCTGGACGCAGATCCGCTCCGGGTCCTCGTTCACCGGCCGCGTGCTGTCGCTGGGGACAAGAACCTTCTACTCGGAGGAACCCATTCGCGTCCACAACCACGCCTTAGGGAGGGATGTCGGTGCGGCCGCTGCGTTTCTCAAAGACATCTTGCTCTGCCGTTTCTCTCGGCACTTGGAATATTTCAAGGATTACATAACTTGGCATTTTCAAGATCTGAAAGTAAAATACCTCTGCGAATTCGAGCCAAGGCTGTGTTCCTCTCCCTTCACTTATGAAGCCTTCTGCCGCGCCGCCCCCGTGGTGGTGGTGCGGGTAGTGGCTCTGGCCCTGAGGGCGTTCATCCCGCTGTTGGAGGACGACGAACTGGATCCCAAGGTGGTCCACTTGGTCCGCGATCCCCGGGGCGCACTCAGCTCCAGGAGAAGTCTTCCTTCCTATGCCCATCTCTACGAGGAGGAGTCGAACGTGAGCGCCGTGTGCGAGAGGTACCGGGAGGACCTCGCAGCGGCTGCCACGCTCCGTCAGCGCTTCCCTGAAAGGTGAGAAAAGGAAGAATATGAGGAAATGTGGAGACACTATCAAATTAAGAGAAAACATTATCATCTATCAGGTCTGTCCTGAGAAATAGAATTAATATTTTCAGTTGAAGTAAGAGGAAGTCAGACTTTTCTCCTACCGGACTTTTCCCCAAAGCTATTTTGTGCTTGGGGTCATTTCCCTCACTAATGCGAGTAGACATTTCTTTATTTGTAGTTTGGGGTTGAAGTAAATTAATTAGATTGACTTTATTATGTTTTGTTGCTGTCTACTGTCGCTACTCGCTGTATGAGGGAAGCGTGGAAAATGTTTTATAAGTTTTGTGACAAGGACCTGAGTTTTATTACGTTAGGATAAGAAAGAAATATACATATATAATCTAATAACATATATTATTCATTGTTACTTTCATATGCAAAGAAGTGAGAACAAGTGAAAAATATGAATGAGAATGAATCTTCACAATACGAGAGATGTATTTGACCGGCTTCGATTATATCTTCGTCAGAAATACATGGAATATATGTATTTCTAACGAAGATTTATTCTAAACCGGTCAAAAACATCTCTCGTATTGTGAAGATATTCATTCTCATTCATACCTTTTTCTACGCCAAGCTTACATATAAGTGTATAGGTTTTGTCTACGTGGCATAGTTTTTTTTGAACTACACATTGACAGAATGTATATGGACACAGCAATAACCACCCATACTATAAGATATTTCAGATGTTCTCGGTGAGTTTTTGAAGAATAATGAGTAGAAATATATTTTGCTGCTTTCTTGTAACAGTTTTGATGTATTATGAGTTAAATATGGAATGATAATGAAAGTGATTAGTATACTTTTAGAGTGATTGATGATGGGTATAATTTGAGCCATAGGCAAATTAGAAAAGCTCAATCATTTTAGATAATTTACGGTGAAATAGAGAAATTAGGCAGAGGACACAAAGGGATTTTGTTATCATTTCATGAACAGCTAATGGAAGAGCAAAACAAATATATACTTTTACTCATTATTCATGAAATAATTTTCTACGAAAATCAATAGTTCTATATGCATAAACATACACACGCTGGCATATGTATATATATATATATATATATATATATATATATATATATATATATATATATATATATAATATACAATACATACCTATAAGGAAAAATATGCGAAACATACCTATGGAAAATCGTTGGCATTGACCAGCTTCTCAAGTTCCTTCGTTTTCACTTCGCTATTTTTCCTTCAACCTACTATTCTCAGGTATATCTTGACCCATTTCATCGCGCGCATCGCCCCCAGGTACATCCTCGTGCGCTACGAGGACCTGGCGCTCAACCCGGAGCGAGAAGTC
>NW_020871663.1:231540-234040 GCF_003789085.1 Penaeus vannamei | reverse complement strand
GTAAGGGTTATAAACACAGCAACGTTCTGTGGCGTGCAGAGTGATGCCCGGGACCAACTCTTTGATTGTATGCCCCAATGACGCAAGTAAAAGGAATAGTACTGAGAAATACCATGAGTAAGGGAAATATTTTGAATATGTAAACCAAAGACTATCTACGAAAGAGCGGAAAGTCGAGCAAGATCCTGTGAGTAATGCGGCGTCGGCGCAATAGATGGCGTTAGTGAGCATCTCGTGACGTCATCTCATACCCGTCTGTTTGTTTACATAGAAGCACGAAAATTGTTATGACTGTTCCGACATTGTCAGAAAAGTCTTATCCTTGTTCTGCTTGTAAAAAGCAAAAAGAAGAGAATAAATAACTTATATTTCATATTTTTTTCCAAGGAAAAAAGAAATGTTTGTAATATTCATGCTTTTTTAAATATAACCTAAGATATGTGACGTTCAGATTGACATAAGCAAATAAATTGGATCACAAGGAATTATTTTTATGGGTAAAAGTGTCAAGTCATGACACCCGTCTAAAGAAGTAGAGGCCAAAAATCTACTTAATAATATAGTGCAAGCCTTAAGCTACAATTTGACTTAAGCTGACAGGTTTGATATCAATAGAGTGAAAAAAACTATGTCAGGTTGATTTTGAGTTAGATTATAGTTATCACCAAAATCAGCATATATATTTATTGAACAATCATCATTACGTGGTAGATCTGTATAATAGGAACAAACAGAAATATAGAAAAAGTAAAATAAGTTCAAATGTTAACAGGGCAACGACGGGTGGCCTGTTTCGAGCTCCTAGCCAGAGTGTACAAGGTGTAGCAGATGCATTCCAAGCAGCTCCTAGGAAAGGGGATTAGGGGACAGTTCCCTAATCAAACATTAAAACTTTTTAATGGGGAAATTAATCTCAAAATCATGCGGTCGCAATGCAAAGAATTGAAATAAATATGTTTATTTCGGCCATTTATTTGTAAAGGTTATGTTATTATTCTACTATAGATATTGTAATAATTTTCTTTAATTTATCAAACTCAATTTCTATGTATTAATGCATGTTTGGCAATATAATCATATACATTAAATGTTACTAATGTTATGTGACTGTAGGCCTATAAGTTTATTGTGCCACGTGGTCTGTGTCTGTATGATGTATACGCCGTATGTATGCCATGCATAAGGATAAGTCCGATATGCGAAGCTGAGCTTCGCCCAGGCTATGGGGGAGCCCGGCCTGTGCCGACTAATGTCGACTCGATCACCGTGTGTCAGCAAGTGCTGACGCTACAGAGCTTAGTCCTTACCCACCGCGTGCCCCACCAGCAGTAACCTCCGGGCGACAACTGCAACTTCTCGCTCCTGGGCGGGGCGCGAACTGCCGCCCCCTCGGATGAGAGGCCGACACGTTACCACTGTACTAACCTGGAGCCCATGCATGAATGAACTACCAATTTAGGGTTGTTAACCAGCCCTAAATTGCCGAATGGGTAGTTTCGGGCTGGGAGGGGCGAAGGAATTATATGAAGAAAATAAATGCTACTACAAAGTCATGATACGATATGAATTATATATATATATATATATATATATATATATATATATATATATATTAGTAAATAAGCTATTCGCAACCCCCTCTGAATAAGTCTGAACTGACCAAGAACATGAGCCCGAGTGAGCACACCCCACTGAACGACGTCGGAAGTTTAGTTGGGCGTCGAGTCAACAGATGGCGCTGGTGGACGACCGGGGAGCTCACATTTTTTAGAATGCGTTCGATAGCATATTTCCTGTCTTTCGTATACTGTCTTTGATGTAAACACAGAGGGAAGAGGGACTTTATTCAATGTATATATTTTGAAAATCATTATCTCGCTTTCCTCTCTGGTTTTCTCTCTCGCTTTCCCCCCACACTCGCTCGCGCCCACCGCCCCCCCTCTCTGCACGCCACTGGGCCCATCATAATGTTGTTGACGCATATGTCGTGACTGACGGCTTGGCGATCGTAGTATGAGGTGAGCTGGATGCGAAAGCGAGGATGGTGGTCGTCGGCAAGGATTCAGACGGCGCAGAAGTGGGGAGTGATGACAAAGGAGTTGGAGTGGCTGTGGGAGTCGATGTCGCAGAAGCAGCTGCTGTTGTTTTCGCGGGCGTGGTAGTTGTTGGAGTGGCGGATTCGATCTCCAGAGACCTGATCGTTGAATTGATGTAGGCGTCCTGCAGGAGAGACACGGCCACTGTCTCTCCGATTCCTCTCAGGCGTATCTCGTAAGGCGCGCCAGGGTCTATGTTGGCGTCCGTGACCTGGAAGAGGAGGTCTCAGGTGAGGTTTTTAGGTTCTAGCATAAAAAAAAATGAGAGTGAAGCCTCTTTAAACTCTGCCAATCATCATAAATGGTTGAAAAAACAAACAAATAAATGAATAAAGTACAAATCTCAGTCATGACTAGCAATCTTTCCTCTTATTTTCCAGCTTCAGAATCGCCTGTCAAAGCCA
>NW_020871663.1:214040-226540 GCF_003789085.1 Penaeus vannamei | reverse complement strand
TTTGCGAAAGGTTTTGAGGACCTCAAACAGGAAATTTTCAAAACTAATCATTAGCTATACGTACTGGCATTGGTTCTTCGTTCAAAAGCTTCGGCAAAAAATACCCCAAAAAATAGGGGGGCGACCCATTTTGGACTCGCTTCTGCATTATCGGTATTATTGAAAATGCAACCCCAAACCTAGTTTAAAGAATCTGAGCTTACCATGTGGTAGAACACATAATTCTATGATAGTTTTCTCCTGTATAATTTTCTGCGCAAATTGATAATAACGGTGTTATAGAGAGCATAAAATTAAAGTTTTCCAGGAGCCGCAGTAACCTTCCGCCTCCATCGGCGCGACAAAATGACAAAAAAGAGTGACAGGAAATCAGACGGATTTGTATGCGAGGGAAATCAAATGCGCCAATTAGATGTGTGCGTGAACGTGACGTGACCACAGACACTCAATAGAACCAATCAGATATGGAATAGATCATCACTTGAAAATAGAAGCTGGGCCTAAGAGAAGGCAGTTGAATTTCAAATCAATTCCATCATGGTTAGCTAGACAGTGTAGGTTGTGAGAATAATTATTTCGATTTCACCGCGAAATGTCAACAAAATGACGAAGCAAGCTTACAATATCTACGAGATCACGGTGTACTGCGGTGTAACTTTACTGTAAGCGATCGCAATTCTCGTCAACAACGGACTGGAATACCCAGACGATCCCAGTATCCCACAGCCTGGCCCGCGAGTTAACGCGTTAATGTAAGATGAGGTTAAAACTTCCTGGGTCTAGGCTCTATCCTGTCGGAACATACGAGGTGAAGATTTTGCAGTGTAGTGGTACTATGGCCCTTCGTTGACCCACGCGACCTCTCGGCCCAGGTGCTGATCGCAGCTAAGGCCACGAATTACGACCAGACGACCAGCTGACCTGTTCGTCCGTTCGATTGACACCATGAACCATGGCAGTACCAATGTCCTCGTGCAAACCAGCAGTTACCTCGAGCGGCAACTGGGTATGCTAACAAGCCGCCGAGGTGACCGCCAAGGTTGCTGGTTTCGGGCAAGAGGAGACACCGCCTTGCTGCTGCCGGTGCCGGGGACCGTTGGAGACAGATTAACCAAGGATCATCAGGTCATGTATCCCAGTGCTTCTGCAAGAAAAACAGAGTTCCGTGTGCTTTTGACCAAAGCGAGCACTAGTCCGCGGTTGTGATTTTAAGTAAGGAGAAAACAATTACGCGTCACAGACCAAACGCGAGTTAAGTGTCGTGCTTTTTTTATATATGTTTGTGATAGTAACACGTTTTTATTAATTCAATCGTATCGTGATTGTATTCGTTCGTTCTGTGTATTGTAATTCGTGTATATATTTTGTCTCGTTATTTTGTCGTTTGTGAATTTGTTCGTTTGTGCTATTAGTGTATTTCGTTCGTGTATATTGTTTTGTCTATATGTATTCGTGTATGTGTAATTGTTTGTATTTGTCTTTTAAAGAATATATAGTATGCATACGGAAAAGAATAATAAATCTAACATTTTAATTTACTTTCTTTCAAAACCGAACAACTAAAATATATAATAGATCGTATGATTAAAATTACAATAAACGTAAATATAACAAGATATATAATGAACATAAAAAGCTGAAGATAAGAACTGAAGTTTGATGAAAATAAATGACTAAGAGGTTAAAATAAGTATAAACAAATGAAACTGATTAATGACATTGAACAAATCCTCCAAACAAATAGCTCGGTCATATCACTGAACTATGTTAAAGAATCTAAGGGTCGGGATCCCTATTCCCGTGGTGGCGGCTACCTCCATTTGTGTGTATAAATATAAGTATGTCAGCTTGGTGTCACTACAACAGACCATACGGGGGGTGGGGAGGTGGCAGCCATCCCCCCCCACACACACACACCTGAAAGGGGGTATAAGGGGTCAAAGCCCACTATATCTACTGAAAACGTTTGTCCGTACTCTCGCCGGAACATACGAGGTGAAGATTTTGCAGACCAGGTGGGGGTTTAAAGGGGCGGAGCCCCCCTATACAACCCAGAAATGTGTTAATATACTGTACTTGTTAGTATTCTGCCGATATTTCTCGAAATTCCCTGCTATGTAGGCCTATATAGGCCTATCGAGACCGACATCGTACTTATGCTTCGTTTGCGAACGAAATGAATGCTGTATTCGTTTGAAACACGACGAAAGCTATTGGAAAATTATTCTATTCCCCCCCCAAAAAAAAATGTGTGGGGTTGTATTTTCAAATTACCACATTATCAATAATTTTACTAAGGAAAAAACAGTTCTGAAAGCCGACGATTATACTAGACACCCCTATATTGAATCGTTTTCTTTGTACTTTTTACTCATAGAAAATGGCAAAGATAGGGGATACTTTATAAAATCTCAATAGTCGATATCAATTCTTACTGATATATAATATATATATATATTATATATATATATATATATATATATATATATATATATATATATATATTATATACATGTGTGTATGTGTATGTATACATGTATGTATGTATATATGTACATATATATATATTTTATATATTTACACACACACACACACACCTATATATATATATATATATATATATATATATATATATATATATATATATATATATATATATATATATATACAATATTATATATATATATATATATATATAAATATTATAATATATATATACATATAATATACATACATATATATATACATATATATATATACATATACATACATATATATATATATATATATATATATATATATATATATATATATATATACATATATATACATTATATATATATACATTATATATATATATACATTATATATATATACATATATATACATATATATATACATATATATATACATATATATATACATATATATATACATATATATATATATACATATATATATACATATATATATACATATATATATACATATATATATACATATATATATACATATATATATTATACATATATATATACATTACATAACATACATATACATACATACATGTATGTATAGTGTAATTTCCTCACACCGTATTGCTAGTAATACACGTATTAGAAATGTTACTCCTTTTGAGTTGACATATTTATGGCGGGTAAATTTACAACACCCTGTATCTGTAGGAGTGATTAGGATGCACATACATACGCAAATACAAACACACACACAGAGATACACACGCACACCATACTCGAATACAAACAAACACACACAGATACACACGCACACCATACTCAAATACAAACAAACACACACAGATACACACGCACACCATACTCAAATACAAACAAACGCACACAAAATACACACGCACACCATACTTAAATACAAAACAAAACACACACAGATACACACGCACACCATACTCAAATACAAACAAACACACAGATACACACGCACACCATACTCAAATACAAACAAACACACACAGATACACACACACACGCACACATTTGTATATATAACCTGTTCTCGGGTGTAGAAACTTCTTTTTAAAGGTTCTATAATAATTATAGACAAAACAGAACCTTTGAAAAAAAAATTATCAACTACCTAATCTATCTACTTATCTATATAATAATTTCAATCCTGTATACCTAGTTTTTATTTCTTTCGTTTTAACAGTGGGAGGCTCATTTCTAACCTGTTATTGTATCAACATAGGTAGATTGACTTCTTATATTTATGTAATGATAACCAAATATGAAAATTGGACCATATATTTGGTTTATTTAATTTTAGATGTGGAGTCGACATGTGAATTGCCACTTTTAACCTTTTTGGTGTCTGAAGATAACAGATACAATCTTTGAGTTGAAAAGGAGTTATTGGGGTATTAACGGCGATATAGTTTATTAGATAAATTGATTGACGTTTATTCTCCGTAATCTGTGTGGGGAATATATAACTTCATTAGTCAGTTGCGTTTATATACGAAGTGCGGCGCGCGCACAACGCAACACACACCACACACACACACACACACACACACACACACACACAACACACACACACACCACACACACACACACACACACACACACACACACACACACACACACACACACACACACACACACACACACACACACACATATATATATTATATATATATATATAATATATATATATATATATTCATGTATACTTATACGTATTATATATGTAAATATATACACATATGTATATGATATGATATATATTATATATATATATATATATATATTATTATATATAATATATATATATATATACATATAATACATACATACACATACATGCACATGTATGATATATACATGTACAGGTTTACACACACACGCCCGTACGCGCGCGGCGCGCGGCACACACACACACACACACCACACACACACACACACACACACACAACACACTCTCTCTCTCTCTCTCTCTCTCTCTCACACTCTCACACTCTCACACTCTCTCTCTCTCTCACACACGCACACACACCCACACACACACACAAACATATATATATATATATATGTATATATTTAGATAGACAGATAGCTAGATATTTATATATGCTCACACACAACTTCTACTAAACCGCGGATTAATTAATCAAAGCCTCGGACAATATTACCCCGCTCGCCAGATCATCTTCTCAACATGATTGTGTTTACGGAAGAGCGTTAATTAAATCAGCAATATTATTACCGCGTTTGCTTTGGTGAAGTGTTCCCGCGTGGCTAAGCGCTGTTTTGCTGCCGAGCCCTGGTGTCTGTGTCTCTGCAGGACATATCGGCTGATTAATTATGCCTTTGAGTGTTTTTTTTTTTTTTTTTGTAGGATTTTTCAAGCATAGGAGACAGTCCTTTAGGAGAGGTGAGCAAGTTTTATTACCTGGAAATGTTATCGATAATAGTGATTGCAGGTTATCTGAAAAAAAAAACTTGGTATTTTCTGTTGTAATGCAAATTGTTTTAATCTTTTTTAGTATTGTAATGTAAAACCAAATCTTACATAATATCTTGTTAGTTATATAAAGACAGCATTTCGGAACATCAGGTAACTATCCACAAGATGGCATATGTTACCTCCGTAAGATTTTTTAATTACTTTTTACTCTGCACTTTCTTTTTCATTTTCCCAAGACCAGCTTTTTGCCACAGTATGCTCTATGAGGGTCCGTTCTCTACTACAGTATGTTATTCCGGGGTTCATTCCTACCAGCATGTGCTCCATGGCTTCGCTTTCTCCAAGATATTTTTAAACAGGTAGCCCCTCTTCGTTTTCATGAAAGTCTAACCAGGTAACTTCCGAGCTAAGTCCAGGATCTTCACCTGTATTCACTGCAATTTTATTTTTTTCGATTAGTTTTTAAACATTGTAATTAATGAACCACTTTCAAAGAAAATGAAAAAAAAAGCGATTTGATAGGGTAAAGGAATGGGGCGGAGCTAATTGCAGAATCACATTAACCTGATGAGAGTGCACTTTGAGATATCAGATACAATTAGATACATAATTATTTGTGTAATTTACTTGCTATTATATTTACCAGAAGTAAAACCAAATTTCCCTCTAATATTGATATTCTTTTTTTTCTCGAGAAAAAGTCAATTCAATTTTTGAGTTCAAAAGGTTATATGTTAACAGAGCTACCGTTTTATATGTGTCTTTGCTTATCAAATCTTGAGTATTACTAGGATTAGTTTACAGTCTTACAAACCGTTTTCTATTAATAATCACTCCTAGGATTTGTTTTCTATGACAGAGTACACCCAGGAGAGGACTCTTCTGAATATGCATGACTGGAATTTATTTCCCGGATAAATGCAACCTTTTCTCATAGCAATCACAGGATTAATTCTTCATGTAAAATGTCGTGTACTCCCTGGAATCACTGTCTGACAACATGCCCGCTTATCTTTGGAATCTTTTTTCTATTTACTATCTTCTACACATGCACTCCTGGTCCGTTTCGACTGTGGTTTGTAAATGTTAAATAAGTAAATGTTAGTTTGGTTTTTGCCACTTGGAAAACCCATATCTTCTGACAGATGTTTGGGCTCAAAATTATTAATAAGGTATAGAATATAGATACCATGTGTAAAGAGAGATAAGTTTATTACAAATAGATACAGAATGGCTATAAATGAATAGCCTGTAAATAAAGATTATATTGTTGAGAGCTATTATCTTTTACGATATTAAATGTAATAGAAAGTAACCTACCTCGTTTACAGGAGGCATGGCTAAAACTTCTTTATTTTTTTTCCATGTTGTTTGAAAATCCTACAAACTGCATTTGAGATCATGTATAAAAGTGAGATCTCTAATATAATTGGATTAAGTTCTCTCGTCCTATATAGAATCTAATCTTAATCAAAATAATTTCTTCGTAACAGATGTTCAGGAACATTACGCGCAATTCAAGGATTTTAACGGGTTGAAAGAGAATGGAACATCGACTTTACTAGCTGCTATGAAGTTGGTCGTCTGGACGATGGAGGATACGGAAGCAACAGCACTCGGCAGTTAAGCAGGTACTGCCGACCTATAAGTGCCAATGGCTTATAGCGCTCCATGGAAGCAGCTCGCGTCTTGCGGTCGACGGAACGAGAGCTTCTTTTTTCTGCAAGACACCTGCTGCATCCATGCTCTGTCATGTCTCAAAATATTTGAGCAGAGAGAGGAGAGAGGAGAAGAAGAAAGGAGGAGAGAGAGAAGAAAGAGAGGAGAGAAAACGAAAAGAACGTGAGGATAGAGAGAGGGGGGGGGAGAGGAGAGGGAGACTGAGAACGGGAGAGACGAGAGAGATGAGACGATGAGAGAGAGAGGGGTGCGGAAACAGGTGTAGGGCAGATTGGGTAGAAGGAAGAGAAATGTAAGAGAGTAGAAGGAAAGGGGAGATGATAAGTTATATATTTAACAAAACCAAGTTATAACAACAAAAACGATAGGTTTAACCTCCACTTAAGACATATTTGCTTAGTAATAAGGAGCTAACTTCACGCACTGTTCCACTTGACTTTTCACCCCAGGCTAATGAGGACAATGGAGTTATGGGCCTTGGATGCCAAGAGGGAGAGGGGAGAGAAGACTAAGGTATTTTTTAATGAGCAAAGTCCCTAAGTTGGTGCGATAGAATGGGGGTTAGCGAGAAAAAAAGGCAAAATCTGGGGAAAGAAATTATTAAAATAGCATATATACTTTTTCCCATGTTTATTATGGGGAGCGACAGGGTTGCTGAGGGTCTATCGTGGTAAGGGCATTGGGCCTTGGAACCTCTAAAAGAGATATTATAGAAGCCGAGGTCACGGCCGGTAATGGGAAAGCAACCTGTAAAGTACCGGTACACCCCGGGCGCTGCTCAGTGGGGGCGGAGTCCCGGACGCTCTCGCCTCCTCGATGTGTGGTAAAGCCGAGGCGTCCCTCCGCGCGGATGCGCCGGCGCGCAAAGTGCGTCCCCGAAGCTGATGTGGCACCCGGCGCGGAGGGACGATGGGAGAGAAGATCGAGGATAGAGATAGCGAACCGTTGCCAGGGTCACAGGAAGAGAAGACACGCGCCGGCGAAGCCGAAAGAACCCGAGCGCAAAAAGGATGAGGGAAGACCCCAGAGGTATTAAAACAAGGGATCAGATAAAATACTACTAAAAATGGAATATGGCAGACCTAGATGTAGGAAGTGAACAGATGTGGGAGGGTAGCTTCAGGATGAATGTAAGATAATGATTTATAGATTGCAATTATCACGATTTGGCAAAACTTCACGGTACATGGGAAAGGGTAGAAGCAGGGAGAAAGGCAAACGGGGAAAGTCCTAAACTGCAAGAAACTAGGAATCTTGCTTCAGACGCAAGGATAGGTGCATCTGCAAGAGCAACGGACTTAGTCACTTCAATGTGTGTCCCCGGTGATGTTCGAAGGGTCAAGGTCATTTACTTCTAGTTCATCAATTTATGTCACCATTTAATCCACGCTCGGACGCGGGCCGTTGGTCTCCCCCACATGGGGAAAGAATTGAAAGGCAGGCGAAAGATCAACTCTGTTGAGGGGGCCGATGAGGCCCTTGTGGCAAGGAAGAATTTACAGGTATTTTACACCGGGGAGGGCCGAGGGTTGATCCTCAGGATGAATGACGCTGCTGAACTCGGGAAAGGGCAGAGGCCCCGCGAACTTTTTACGGAATGCGAGTTTAGGACGGAAGAGTGGACGAAATAAATGTGCGCTCGTGCCAGACAGGTGTCAAGGGCAGATGAACTGCCGCACAGAACTGCCATTTGGCGTACTGTACAGAGCATGCAGAAGAGGAATGGAGAACTGGGGAATATGAGAGGCGGAGAGAGAAATGGTGAGTGGTACTTGAAGATGGGAAGGAGAAATATGATGGGCTTGAGCGAAATAAGATGACGAAATATAGGACAAAGAGCAGTATCAAGAAAGGGAGTAAGAGTGAAACGCCAGGATTTGTCGGACGATACCGCGCGAAGTGAAAGAGATGCCCGATGACAAATAACTAACATAAAACAGTATCAAAGGACACATGAGGAAAGAAGCGCGGAGAGCAAAGCGGGTGTCAAAAAAGATAATAGAATGAAACGAACATACGCAAGTAGTAAAGAGAAGTAGGGATGATGAGTATAACGAAGAGGAAAATGGAACGCATTCCGACACGAATTGACCAGATAGAAGAATGAAACTAGTAACAGATACTGACCAAAGAGAATAACCCAGGAGGATGCAGAGATCCTCGTGCTTTCGAAGAATTTAGAGAGTTTGCGAAGTAGCAGGAGGAAAGAGAGTCCGAAAAGTGTTATGTAGCAGCATGACGCTAGAAAAGAGAAAGGCTCCGCAAGAATTGTAGGGCACCAGGCCTCTGGGATCTCCTCTTAATTAGGCACGATTGGGCTAAGGGGAAATCGGACGAGAGAGAGAGAGATACAAAGTTTAAAAGAGAAGAACAGAATGTCGTTCATTGGGAGAAAGCTCTGAGAATAAGATAAAATGGCCAAGAATGGAGACGACTGATAAGGAAGTTAGGCACGCGCGCGCAGGGGAATCAGAGGGAAAAGGAAAGGGATTGCAAAAGGGGCGGAACCGATGTAAATAGATGGTTTTAGACAATATAGACCAGGAGAAGAGGATTCGAGCCTGCAACTCTGGGTCTAGCTAGACGGTCCAGAATAATCCAAAGGACTTCCTCTCTAGGAGAACTAGGTTCCATATAAAGGAATCTTGCATACGCTTGGAATTATAAATGGCTTGAACTTATAAAATTAATTCGTTTAGAGGGGCCTTTATATGTGTCTATAGTATTAATACTTCTCCCAAATCTCAGCGGTCATGATAGGGCAAAATCTATTAATATGGTGGGAAGAGAAATTAAAAGTGAAACTCGGTAGCCACTTGTGAAGCGCTATTTTGTCTAATAAACACTATAAACCGGTTTTTTTTTGGAAAGAAGTTGCTGGTGACTGAGAGTTGGAATTGGATTATAGAACCCGAAGGTCGATGCGGACCGAAGAGAGTTTTAGTGGACGAGATTGATTGAGATCGATATAAGATGATTTCTTTTTGATTATTTTAAACACCTTTTCCTTGTTGAAAGAAATCATTGGCAAAACAGATGATTGTAGAGATGGCGAAATATTCCCTGTAATAAATAAAAATATTTTTTTGAGAAAAAATTAAGTCTATTTCTTATAGGAGAAATTACGTCCATTACTAATTACGCTCAATACTTATAAGTTCTCCTACTGGCCACTCTCATTCTGTGTTCTACACCCCACGCTCTCACACAAAAAAAAAGGCTCATACAGAGGAAACAAAAACTATCAATAATTAATTGCAAATATTTAGGAAAAGAGAAAAGTAAAAAAATATTTTCACTCAACACCCAACCAAAATTCATCCCTATGTTTTTTAGACAAAAAAACAAACAAACCATATACGGTATGCTCTCCATCGGCGCATGCTGCATTGCACGCTGGTCACCTCTCCATGCCAAACAGACGGGCTTGTACATTATAATGAATCAATCGCCTCAAAAAGTGATAAAATGGTAACCGGCGAAAAAAAAAAGTTAGTCTTGTGACTACAAAGAATGAGGGCGAATGCCATGAAACGATGCGTGATCGGCAGAAATGTCTATCAATTCAAACCAACAAGAATCATATATAAATATAGCATCCCTATGTCTGATGACCATTAATTAAGTAAACAACTCATTACGATCAAGTCTATGAAATACCTGCTGTTATATAATTTCATATCTGGCTCAACATGAGAAACTCGCTCTCTGTAGTGCTCAGATAAGGATAACATATAAAGAGATCGATGCCTGGTAGAATTTCGATCTCTACGCTACTGACGAGGTTCATTTAAATCATATTTTATGTGAAAAATTTGCTATATTATGTCTCAATTAGATGTGCAATTCCAATAATCATCCCCCCAGTGTTTTTTTTTCTGCCCTGACTTAATTCAAGTCCCAACTGCCCAGCCCTCCTCCAAACTCAAACATCATACCTCCTTATTGCTTTGCGGATGACGTCTGAGAAATTTCTCAACGTTCTAGCTACTGAATCTCGAGTCCTTGGGAACTTGCTTTTTCTATTCTCTGTGCATATAAGTAACTCGAGTAAAGGAGACCCTGGCTCTTTTATGGTCCCTTGGTCAAAAGAATATATACCTTCGGCTCTGATATTCTTGTAAAAGGTCGGATGTATGCAGGGAAGTTCAGAACAGACAAATAAACATACACGCTGCATGCCTTGCCCAAGACCTGTATAATGAGTGGACCGATAATGGGTTAATAACACCATACGTCGCAGACTAGCCCTCCAAAACATTTGGAACCAGCTGTGGAGTCTATCGGACTGTCTGGGAATCTTCTACGGAAAACCGGTACGATTCGATCGGATATGCCTGGAACCGCCGATAATCAAACATACGCATTCTCCCGAAGTAGTCCTTTTTGGTAAGGTAATGTTTCCAATAGGACTTCCAAACGTTCAGTTGCAGCTCAAACTCATAGTTACGAAAACAATTTTCGATTTCCCTTTGTATATTGTATAGGGATGGTAAACAATGAAACGAAGGGTTAAGCGTGCACCCTAGCTAGTAACTGGTTCGGGGATTGCCAGACAAGCTGCCGTTGCTTGGCGGTTCTCTTCAGTAACCTCAGTTTCTTGGGCAGTTACCCATAATCTGAGGTTAACACACCCAAGAGATATAACAGAAAGCTTAAACTCAGGCCCAGCTATGTGGAGGCTTCCTCGAACGCCGTTGGGATTTGCAAAAGGGGGCCATTGCGACGGAGACTCAGCATGGGTCCTATATCCGCAACGCTCCAGAGGCGCCTCCTCTCCTTGAGGACCACCTCCGCGCTGCTGGACCCCTTCCCCACACATTTCGATCTTCGCATGACCTCGATGTTCCTCAGACCTCCAGCACATAAATGAGACCATTATCTGGTCAGCTACAAATTGGAACTAGGGCGGGAAAACACTGTAGACGGTATTGTCAGATCAAGGCAAATGACTTTAGCCTGAGCGAAAATTCGGAGGACCGGCATCCTTCTTCATCTTCGTCACCACCTCGAATCTGAACAAATAATATGTTGATCTTGAAAGCGTTTCAGAATCCGCGATGGTTCTGGACAAAATTAAAAATGGCTTCATATAATTTCATATCACAAACGTCCACACGACGTCAAATAATGACTTGTGACTTCATACTTCACCATCACACAGTCAAGAGAGTGTCTCGACTCAGAGTGACGAACTGTTGTTAATGCACTGTATTTATTTCGTCCTGATAAACACTGCACGTTCCCTCTCAATATCACTCGCGTTTGCAATAACGGTTCTCGCTCTTGTCAATCTGCCTCTTTTTTGAGTCTACAGCATGAAACAAAATCTATCAGCACTAACAATATTGCATGCTACATAAACCCTCCTTTGCTCTCCATCCCACACGTGCAACTTGACGTTACTCTTTTATTTATTTTCTAATTCATTTTCCTCTCTGCCTCCCTCCCTCCCTCCCTCTCTCTCTCTCGTATAATCTTTTTCTCTATTTTTTTCCTATATTACGACCGCCGTGGGGCTAGACAGAGTTCCGCTTCTGCAGGTGCGCCGGCGTCGCGACCGCCTCGAACTCGGAGGAAGAACACAGGTCCTCTTGCGTCTCCGTGTGCGTGACCTGGTGGTGCTGCGACTGGCTCTTGCGGAAGTTGCGGCGGTGCGGCAGGATGTACGCCAGGCTGATGGGGTTCTTCCGCATGCTGGGGGTGGGAGGGCGGGTGTGGGGGGAGGGGAAGGGTGGATGAGGGTGGAAGTGGAAGGAGCGAGAGTGGGGGAGGTGGAAGAGGCGGGTTTAGTGGAAGTGGTAAGGGCGGTTGAGGGTGGAAGTGGAAGGGGCAGGTGGGAAGAAAGCAAGGAATGAGGACGCGAAGGAAAGAGT
>NW_020871663.1:179182-206440 GCF_003789085.1 Penaeus vannamei | reverse complement strand
AGCCGATGACATTTTAACCCGTAGCCGATGGGTGGCATATACGTACATGCCATGGCTGTTGTGGACCGAAACACGGATGGCAATGTATCATGCCCATTCCCGCGCCACTGGCTTGTCACACAGAGTTTCTTTTTCTCCAGTAGTAGCGGCTTCATTTATATGGTAAAGATTTTAGGCAATGGCACCTATAATGAAGGTAAACCTTCAAAATTTTTATATTTTTATAAATTATATCAAAATAAAGCTTTAAGGTGCTAAATGTCGCTCGCAAACTACTGATTGAGCTGTACGCAAACAGGGGAAACTGCCGATGCGCACCAACAATCCCGTTCATATGTCCACTTGCCAAAATTTTTACCCGTCGGCACTGGGTTAACTTTTCCTTTCATTCATCATGTATGTAGTGTTTGTTAGGATTTTAAACAATCACATTTATTTATTGCTCATGTGGTGCTCACAATCTGCAAGAGGAAAAAGGAAATAATCAATATTTTTTTTGCAGGAGCACTCCTGACATGCTTCAAGGCAGGAGTACAAGTTGAGTGGGGCAAGGACACCTGCCTGACACTTACAGAAAATGTTAGCATCTCATCATCGCATGGCATCTCTCGCCATGTGGCACGTGTCAACCCATCCCTCAACTTGTATCCGTCTCACATTCTGCATCGCACAGAGGTAACATATGAGCATTCACTTATTGTGTTGATATCATTATTGTTTGTATTGTTGACTCTTTTGATAAAATTATTTTGTCTTGGTGACTCAGTACTTTTAATGATCCCAATGGTTACAAAACTTAGTTGTTAATATTTTCTGCATTTTGCCTTTTTCACCAATGAAATATTTACTCTGCAGGTAGACCACTGGCTGTCAACTGCTTCAGGCCCCCTTTCATGTGGAGGTGACATCAGCTCCACATTAAGCCAGATGGACAAGGCCTTGGCACCTGCATCTGTGCTTGTTGGAAAGCAAGTCACTGTAGCCGACCTAGAAGTCTTCGCTGCTCTCTACAGTAAGATGTATTCTGTGAATTCAGATTGAGAAATGGTAATTTACATTAGATGTTCAAAATATATATCTTGCTTTACAATGAGTGTTGTAGGATGAGAATGTCACATCAGTTAAATCTTCAGGGTTATTGACTCATTACTTTGTATTGCTTTCCAGAAAATGCAGCCTGGAGATCTCTTGTCAGCAGTAACAAAGCACCAACACATGTGCTGCGTTGGCACAACTCCATTGAAACTCAGGTAAAGAACAACTTCATATGATTATTTATTTCATGGTTCTGTATCTAGTTACTTCCATTTTTTTTCTAAAATTTCTCAAGATGTATAATTTTTAGCATCAAGCTCAGGAATCAGACATAAGCCATGGATTACCGAGACCTTAGCTTGCTGTACGTCAAGCTAGGAGAGCAAGAATTTAAATGTTTTTGGCTAGACCAGGTTCTGTTTTCTTAGGGCCAGTGAGAATCATATAGTGGAGATCTTAGAATTTTGCTAAATATTATACATATTATCAATACAGGTAACCTTTGTTATTATACTGCTCATTAAGGGAACCATACTGCATGGGAGGGGAAGGCTTTAGTTTTGTGTTGAGGGAATGAAAACTGATTAAAGACTGACTTTGAATACCTGTACATCTGAAGAATTAGCCATGATTCAATATAAGATACAACAAAATTACATGATTTGCTGCTGGGGATGGCATGTGCGCAAGTACTAAGTCACCAGTAAGCCAATAACAAGAACTACCTGTCTCACCTGTTTACCCTCTTCCTTGATTTTCAATAATATTTTCTATTATTTAATACTGCTGTTAGTAATGTCAATAACAATATAGTAATACAATGCTGATGTTGATAGCAGTAGTAAA
This sequence comes from Penaeus vannamei, assembly GCF_003789085.1. Taxonomy (NCBI): domain Eukaryota; kingdom Metazoa; phylum Arthropoda; class Malacostraca; order Decapoda; family Penaeidae; genus Penaeus; species Penaeus vannamei. Next base: position 204,559 of record NW_020871663.1, on the reverse strand, counting down.
AAAAGCATTTTCTTGCTATTTCAATGAAAGGTAAGGTCACAAGATCTAATTGACTCCTTTGTGGCTAAGCACTGACAGAGCCAGTGCTCAGCCACAAAGGAGTCAATTAGTCAATTAGTCAAGTCATTTATGACCAGTACTTCTGGTTATCTTCAAATTACAGAAATATTTTAACAAAATACTAAAGTGAATGCAACATTTTTTGTCAGCATTGGGTTAAGCTAAAATGTTAGCTGAGCAGTTAGTTGACATGTTAGCTTTGAAAAATTCAGTAAAATTTCCATCAAAATAATCCTTAATTTCTTTTTTGTTATTGTGACTTTTAGTGTGATGTTAATTTTATTGTAACAAGTGTTTGTTTGAAATGAATACATGTATTTTTTTATATAGAAATTAAAACAATTTTTTTACAAAACCTCTTAGTTGCTTGTTTGTTTGCTGGATAATTTGCATTCCCGATAAAAGTCTTGTTAGATGTTAGTAATCAGTCTATTTGTTTGAAAATTTTATTATTCATTCATTTGTTCCAAACATTAATTATACAGAAGTAATAAACAGATAAATACTTGTATGTGCCTAAAGATAATGCTTTATATATGTAGATGGGTTGACAACATTCTTATGATTTATGTGAATTATTGTGGAAACTAAGGTCATATCTGTCCTCTCTCCCTCTCTCCCTCTCTCCCTCTCTCCTTCCCTCCCTCATATAATAATTGTTTCTTTCTTGTGGAACTGATAGGCCATCCATCTAGGACATCCCTGGGCATTAGAATACAATTGTAATGGATGGCTGAAGGTGACCAATGGAGTAGAAGAGTCTGAAACATCAACTCTATTTGTTCTGATAAAAAAAAAAAAAAAATCTTTCATGCTTTGTTTCGGATTCCAGCATTCATTTTACCTTCTTAATTTCTCTTTCCTATTCTCATTTTCCTTTTCTCTCACTTGCCCACTCTTTTTTTCAATCTATCTTCTTTACTTCTTTCCTTCGTAGAAACTTTAGCACAGGAATACTTTGAGACATGGAATATTAGTACATTCATTTTTCCATGAGGGTGAGATAAATAATCTTTACTTTAATTCTGTGTGGATAAGTAGCAAAAGTGCTGTCTCCGCTTCTGGGTTCATCACTCAGTGTTGTAAGAATGTGAACCACCAAAGCTAGTACCAGTGGGGTCTTTTCTATGAAATTTATGAAATCTTATCATGATCATCACTAGTATGATAAGCAGATGCCATACTAGCAGTTTTTGACTTACATTTAAAAGTTTTAAGTCAGGACAAGGCATTAATGTATAGTTTGTCTGATTTTAGCAGTTATTACTGTATATAAAAACTAATAGATCTAGACAATTGGTGTTTAGAGTACCTGCATTCGCTGCGACAACACCTGATGAACTTCAACAACCTTTGACCCACAGGTTTCTGAGTGTATCACAACACTACCAGAAGAGGTTAGGAATGCCCTCATTCCAGTGGCCAAAGCAGCACCCACTTCCTCGCCTTTTAAGAAACCCGAAGAAGGGGGAAAGTTTGTGGAGCTGCCAGGTGCTAAGATGGGGGAGGTTGTGGTGCGATTCCCCCCTGAAGCGAGTGGGTATTTGCACATTGGACATGCTAAGGCTGCTCTTCTCAACCAGTACTATCAGTTGGCATTTAAGGTTTGTATTTTGTGAGTTTTTTCATTTTATTTTTTTTTAGAAAGTGTAGATTTTTTTAATTGACTATGAGATTTGTTCATAGAGTAAGGTTGAAAATTTAACAAAATTGACACTGATGGTAATACCATGGTATACCTTTTCAAGATAAAAAGAATGAAAGTGTATATTTAATTTTTCTGAAAGAAAGTAAATTAACAAAATTGATTTGTGTTTATTGATTAGAAGGGAGATATACATGATTTTAAAAGAAAAGGAAAATGAATATTTTTAATGGATTAAGCAAGTACATACATTGATGTTTGTTCAAAATCTAATTTATCCTATTATTTTGTTTCAGGGAAAACTGATCATGAGATTTGATGACACGAATCCTGCAAAGGAGAAAGAACACTATGAAAAGGTCATTCTTGAGGATGTTGATCTGCTAGAGATCAAACCTGACATATTTTCTAATACTTCTGATCATTTTGATTTGCTTATTCAGCTGTGCGAGAAACTGCTGAGAGAAGGCCATGCATATTGTGATGATACTGATGCTGAAACCATGAAGAAGGAGCGTGAAGAGAGAAAGGAAAGCAAGAATTACAACAATTCTATTGAGAAAAATCTCAGCATGTGGGAGGAAATGAAGAAGGGTACAGAGTATGGACAGAAGTGCTGTGTTCGCGCAAGGATTGACATGAAGAGTAACAATGGATGTATGCGTGACCCCACAATCTACCGATGCAAGAATGAAATTCACCCAAAGACAGGTGATAAATATAAGGTGTACCCAACATATGACTTTGCTTGCCCAGTTGTTGATAGCATTGAAGGTGTCACACATGCTCTGAGGACAACAGAATACCATGATCGTGATGACCAGTACTTCTGGTTCATTGAAAAGCTGGGATTAAGACCACTGCATATCTATGAATATTCGCGCCTAAACATGAACAACACTGTTCTGTCCAAGCGTAAACTTACATGGTTTGTGGATGAAGGATATGTTGATGGCTGGGATGATCCAAGGTTCCCAACTGTGAGGGGTATTTTAAGAAGAGGCATGACTGTCCAAGGTCTGAAAGATTTTATAATTGCCCAGGGATCATCCCGATCAGTGGTCAACATGGAATGGGACAAAATATGGGCATTCAACAAAAAAGTTATTGATCGTATTGCCCCTCGCTACACAGCACTACAAGGAGATCTTGTTCCAGTAAACATTGCAGGAGTTAAAGAGGAGTCCACTGTAGCCCAAAAGCACCCTAAGGATCCTTCCATTGGCAACAAAACAGTGTGGCGTGGACCACGTGTTCTCATTGAGCCTGTTGATGCTGCAGAACTCAAGGAAGGGGAAAATGCTACTTTCATCAACTGGGGCAACATCACTATCAAAAAAATTCATAATATTAATGGAAAAATAGTGTCAGTAGATGCTGTGGCTGATCTAAGTAATGAAGATTTCAGGAAGACCTTGAAGCTGACATGGTTAGCTGACACAGATAAAACCACCTTTACTCCTGTTGTCTGTGTGTACTTTGATCATCTAGTCAACAAGAGTGTGTTGGGGAAGGATGAAGATTTTAAGGACTTCATTGGCCACAACACACGTGCTGAGGTCAAGATGGTTGGAGATGATGAGTTGAAGAATCTTAAAGTTGGAGAGATCATCCAGCTGCAGAGGAAGGGCTTCTTCCGTGTAGATGAGTCATACAAACCAGCTAGTCTCAGTAGCTGCCAGGAGAAACCTGTTGTCTTATTCTCTATTCCTGATGGTCATTCCAAGGATGTGGCAACTGCAGCCTCTGTTAAGAAACTGGCTAAAATGAGTGACAAGGAAAAGAGCAAGAGTGCACAAGGCAAAAAGGCAGAGAAGAGTCCACAGGAGGAGGTGAAACCAGTGGTTGGGACAACTAGTATTAGTGGAGGGGCAGAACTGCTCAATAAGATTAAAGAGCAAGGTGATAAGATTAGACAGATGAAGAGCAACAAAGCAGACAAGAATGTCGTCATGGCTGAAGTTGAGATTTTGAAGAAGTTGAAAAAGGAATTTCAAGATGTAACTGGCATTGAGTGGAAGCCTGATGTAGTACTTCCATCTTCTGCTCTAGAGAGTTCTGCACCTGTTGGTGGACAGTCTGCCCAGGCAGTTCATGCCCAGATCAAAGAACAGGGTGACAAAGTTCGTGAAATGAAGGCAAACAAAGCTGACAAAGAATCTATCAAGCAAGCAGTTGATGTGTTGTTAGAACTAAAGAAACAATTCAAGATGGTAACTAATGTCGATTGGAAACCTGACATCAACATATCTCAGTTTGCAGCCAATGCTGCTGCCCCTGCTTTAGCTCCAACTCCAGCTCCTATTGCAGGTGATGGAAACCAAGCTCTAGAACTTCACAATAAGATTAAGACTCAAGGTGAGAAGGTCAGGACTCTAAAAGCAAGTAAAGCTGATAAGGATGCCATTAAAGCTGAAGTTGATGTTCTTTTAAGTCTGAAGAAAGATTTCAAAAATGCAACCAATATTGATTGGAAACCTGACATTGATGTCTCACAGTTTGCTGGGACAGTAAATGCTGTGACATCAAGTACTGCTACAGCTTCAGCAATTGCAAGTGCAGCATTAGATCTCCACAATAAAATTAAGACACAAGGGGATAATGTAAGAGCCTTAAAGGCAAGTAAAGCCGAGAAAGATGTCATAAAGAAAGCAGTGGATGAGCTTTTAGCCTTGAAGCAACAATTTAAAGATTGTGTAAATGTTGACTGGAAGCCCGACATTGATATTTCACAGTTTGCTGGGTCACCTTCAGATAAGGGCACTTCAGGAAAAGGGGGAAAGGTCCTTGAAATCCATAGCCAGATCAAAGCTCAGGGTGACAAAGTTCGAGAGTTGAAGGCAAGCAAGGCAGACAAGGACAAAATTAAGGGTGAAGTTGATGTACTTTTGTCACTTAAAGCACAGTTTAAAGAGGCAAGTGGATTGGATTGGAAACCTGAAATAGATTTATCTCAGTTTGCTGAAGCAGCATCAGCCCCATGTGCTGGAGCCAAAACAGCTGCTCCTGCTGGTGCTAAGGTTGCAGCTACACCTAGTGAAGGTAGAAAATCAAAAGAAAAGTCACCAACTAAGACCACCAAGGCAGCTGCAAAGCAAGATGATAATACTATGAAGAAACAGACTAGGCTAGGCCTAGAAGCTAAAAAGGAAGAAAATCTTTCTGATTGGTACTCCCAGGTCATCACAAAGTCAGAGATGATTGAATACTACAATGTCTCAGGATGTTACATTTTGAGGCCTTGGTCATATGCCATATGGGACTTTATTAAAGATTTCTTTGACAAAAAGATTAAGGACTTGGGTGTGGAGAATTCATATTTCCCCATCTTTGTCTCTCGTGATGCCCTAGAGAAGGAAAAGACCCACATTGCAGACTTCTCACCTGAGGTAGCTTGGGTAACAAGGTCAGGATCAAGTGAAATGGCAGAACCTGTTGCCATCCGTCCCACTTCTGAGACTGTCATGTATCCAGCATTTGCTAAGTGGATCCAGTCTCACCGTGATCTACCAATGCGTCTCAATCAATGGAATAATGTTGTACGCTGGGAGTTCAAGCAACCCACACCATTCTTAAGGACTCGTGAGTTCCTGTGGCAGGAGGGGCACTCTGCCTTTGCATCTAAACCTGAAGCTGAGGAAGAGGTTTACCAGATTCTAGATTTCTACACCCAAGTCTATGAAGAATTGTTGGCCGTACCTGTCGTGAGAGGCAGGAAAACAGAGAAAGAGAAATTTGCTGGAGGTGACTTCACCACAACCACGGAAGCTTTTATCTCTGCAAGTGGCAGGGCAATTCAAGGAGCTACATCTCATCATCTGGGACAAAACTTCTCTAAAATGTTTGAGATTGTGTTTGAAGATCCTGAGACAAAGCAGAAAAAATATGTCTACCAAAACAGCTGGGGTCTTACAACTCGTACCATTGGTGTGATGGTAATGGTTCACGGTGACAATAAGGGATTGGTGCTACCCCCAAGAGTTGCCACCATTCAGGCAGTTATAATGCCTGTTGGAATCACAGCCAAATCCACAGAAGATGATAAGACCAACTTGATTGCAGCTTGCCAAAAACTGGTAGAAGACCTGAAGGCTTGTGGAGTTCGAGCACGCTGTGACATGCGGGACAATGTGACTCCAGCATGGAAATTCAACCACTGGGAATTGAAAGGTGTTCCTCTGAGACTGGAACTTGGCCCGCGAGAAGTGGCAGCAGGCGAGGTTTTTGCGGTGCGTCGTGACACGGGGGAGAAGAAGGCTGTGAGTCGTGCGACTGCGGGGCAGGAAATCAATGCACTCCTCAACAATATCCAGTCAAGCCTCTTTAACCGAGCAAAGGCAGATCTTGATTCCCATAAGGTTCAGGTAACCTCGTGGAATGATTTCACTGGCAATCTGGACAAGGGTAATGTTTTGCTTGCACCCTTCTGTGGCCGTGAAGAATGCGAAGACGCCATCAAGAAGGATTCTGCACGAGAGGAAGCAGTTGAGCCAGGAGCACCAGCAATGGGTGCAAAGGGACTCTGCATTCCTTTCGAACAGCCGGGAGACGTGAGTCGCCTCTCGTGTATCCACCCTTCTTGCAAGGACAAGCCACAGGCCTATACCCTGTTTGGTCGGTCATATTAACACTGACCCATGTTCAACAGAATTTTGTCATGTCTTTTCATAAATTCATAGCTTCAATATTTTATGTACTGATTCGATATGAAATACATTATATATGAGTATTTCGTTGTATTCTTTAAAACAATGTGACAACCATATATATTATACTACTGCAGGAGTGTTTCTTTCCTGGAAAATGTTTGTATGTATTTCTTATATAGTTTAAAAAGGGACTGAATATGCGTTGTTACCAGAGCCATATACATAAGTCATGAACCACAAAGGACAGTGATAGCCGGTCTCTTCGATACCAATTATACATGTGATTGCCATAAGTAAATATGTGTATCGGTTAAATACAAACTTTGTTACAGGATGTAACCAAATCATGTCTTGTATATTTTTCAATAAAAAAAACATTTTTCTAAGCCTTTATAAAATGGAAATAAGAGAGACCAAGAAGCGAAGGCTGCTACCTCTCGGACTAGTAATGCCATATTTTCCCTTCCACACATTGACTTTAAACCCATCATCAAAAAATCTTAACTAAAAAGTGGACATAAGTGGAGAATCGCCAAAAATAAACCGATAAATTAAAGATGAGTTTGGGGGTTGGATCCCCCTCAATCCCTTGCCCGTTGTCGTGGGGGGGGGGGGGCGCTTAGGAGACGAAGACTGAGACCCAGTACAGGGATCTTCCCTGCCTAGGGCCTCAGCCCTCGACTCAACAAATTTTGCATGATCTTTTCCCTCTCCAGCTTTTGTTTCCGTCCCTTCTCCATCCCCTTCTACTATCTACTTCCTAAGGTGTGAGAGCCGTGCTGAGAGGATGAAAGGCTGACCTAGTGCCAGTCCTGAACGGCCTGCGGGAACTATGGGCACGGTACTCCCGATTTAATTTTAGCCCGTACCTTCAGTAGCGAAAGGAGGTGGACCGTTTAAGCCTTTTTATATAATCAAGGTTCCCCATGACCGGTAATGAAAATGTAATTCTTTTATTAGAGGCAATGAGGCTAGCCCCTTTATCAAATAGCCCCAACCCAGGCTCTCCTTTGACCACTTCTCCGAACACTGAAACTACTACCCACTCCTCAATGCCTACTAGTGCATTAACCACCCAAGCAGAGACTCATATCTCCAGAAGACTTTCCTACCCTCAGATTCATCAACTCTACCCCGCAACCTTCATCAAACACCCAATCGTCCCTTATTACTACCTTACAGCCTTATTCTCCATCATTCCGTAATACTCCCTCTTCCACACGTCCCCGACCATCCACCACCACCAACCCTACAGATATCTTAAATATTCTGTGTAGCCCAGCTAAATGGGACCGATTTTCCGTGATCCCTTCTACAGCTCCTTACTCAGGCAACACTATTCTCTTTCAACAATGCCTCCAAAAACAAGTTGGCAGGGTCTCTTTCTATACCAGACGCGATCGCTCCCGTCTTGTAACAGTCAGATCAGAAACTGAATCTCTAGCACTATCAAATTTAATTGATCATTCTGGCAACCCCATTCCTGCAGAACCTCACCCAACCCTTAATACCTGTACCGGAACTGTCTCTCTCTCCCCAGCAAACTGCCCAGTCGATACCAAAGATTGGTCAGACTGTGGAGAGAAGACTTATTAGGATGCCTCAAAGACCAAGATGTGAAATCAGTACATTGCTACACCATTCCTCCTAAAGGTCAACGAAAGAATCCGACCAATATTGCCAAAATTACCTTCCGTACACATGACCTTCCCTTACGTATCTACACTGGTGGACAATCCCTCTCTGTTCGACCATACCAACCCCCTCCCCGTCAATGTCAAAACTGTTGGCGCTTTGGACATCCTGCCAAACATTGCCGTTCCACAGATCGATGCCCCATATGTGCCCAACCTGGTCATAATCGATCAAGCTGCTCAGCACAAACACGAACATGTGCTAACTGCTGCGTGCCCCATAATGTATTTTATAGAGGCTGTCCCACTTACAAGTTTGAATCTGAGATAGCAACTCTCAGATACAAAAATGGTCTCACTTTACGTGAAGCCAGACAGGAAGCACGTCGACAAAGTTTCTCCCATACTCCATACTCTAATAACATCATTCGCTCAGCCCCTCCCCTCCACCCCAAGATGTCCCCATTTCCACTTCTACATTCTACATCCCTCAGACTAATTCTTTTACCACTCTAAACCCAGACACCTTAATCTCAACCACAGCTCCAATCTCAACTACAGCCCCAACACCACCTCCTCTCCCTCCCCGCACTACCCGCAGTAGACAGACTAAACGTTCTAACCCTTCTTCCCCTACAGCACAATCACCTCCACCTACCTTTACCTTTATTCCTGAGACACCAGTCTCCTCTCCCCCCCCCCCTCATAAGAAAACCTTTATCCCACAAAACTCCCCAACCAACTCCACTGCAGAAACAATTACCTTCCCACCAAACTCTCCAACCAATTCCACTGCAGAAACAATGGATGACATTCAAAGCTATATGCTTGAGACAAAAGATCCCATAACTCATGCTCCTTCCACACTTGAAATGGTTGCCGATATTCATACCCCTCCTACCAATATTCCCCTAACCCTTCCTCCTACTCCCTCTCAACACAACCTAACCCCCTCAATCCCGTCCACCACCGATATCCATCCTTCCAATACCCATCCTCCTGACATCCATCCCCCTCGTACACCCCCTCCTCCTACTCCCTCTCAACACAACCTAACCCCTCTCATTCCGTCCACCACCGATATCCATCCCTCCCAATACCCATCCTCTGATATCCATCCCCTCTTACTCACAGCACCCTACACCCTTCCTCCTAATCCCTCCCGAGACAACACATCCCCTTCAACTCCAACTACCCATCCTTCCGATATCCATCCTCATACCACTAATACTCCCACATCTACTCCCTCCCAACACAACCCACCCCTTCAACCCCAACTATAGGCACACTTTCTCTCCCTCCATCCCCTCTATCTTTTGCACTCCCTCCCGGATACACACGGGAATCACTCATGTCACAACAATGCTCTTCCCCAGATTTCCTACCTCCTATCCCCTCCTTTTACCCCTAGCTCCTTCCCCTTCAAATTCCCCAACATGTACTTGCGTTATCATTCGTAAATCAACTAAGAAATAACTCCTACATTGGAATATTCGCGGTTTCCGCTCTCATAGATCAGACCTACGTCATATCCTTGCTTCTTATAATCCATCTATTATCTGCCTCCAAGAGACTTTCCTCACACACCCTCCTATTCCAATTCCCAATTACCATTTTATCTCTTCCCCACACTCCCTTTATGTCTCTTCTATACTTATCCATCATAAAACACCTTATGTCATACCTCCCATACAAAATACTGTCCCGTGCACAGCTATTCGCATCTTTCTTCGCCGCTGGATCAGTGATTTCAGTCTACTTCTCTCCATCCCATCCCATTGACTTTGTTGCCTTTGAAACTCTAATTTCCCAACTCCAACTACCTTTCCTCGTAGTTGGTGATTTCAACTGCCGCCACACTCTGTGGGGTGACTCTACCACCAACTCCCGAGGCTGATCTCTAGAACGCTTCCTCTTCACAAATAGCCTGATTATTCTTAATTCAGATCGCCCCACACACGCACACACAATCCTTTTCATGCCTTGACCTCTCTCTATGATTTCCTACTCTACATTTAGATTTCCATTGGTCAGTTCTAGACCACTTCCCCTATACTGACCACTTCACAATACTCCTTTCTCCTACTTCATATGTACCACTTCCTAATCCTCCACGCTGGTGCTTTGATAGAGCTGACTGGCATACTTTCACTTCACTCTCTAGTATACCTATCCCTCCACCCCTTTACCGCCCATATCAGATATGCTACAATGTTTTACAACCACGATCTTAAGAGCTGCCTATACAGCCATTCCTCGAACTTCAAGACCTTATACCTCTAAATGTGTTCCATGGTGGAATTCTGATTGGACCAAAGCGCTTCGCTTAAAACGAGCAGCCTGGAACAGCTATCACTACAAACGAGGCACCCCTCACCAGCTATCAGCCCTTATTTCCTTTAAAAGAACATCTGCCCATCTTCGCCTTACAATTAGAAACAGCAAAATAAATAGCAGGCAAAATTGTTTCCTCAATTACATCTTCTACATCTATTTCAGCTGTTTGGCGACGGATCCATAAATTATCAGGCAAACATCCCCCCCATCCTGCACCCGTCCTCCATATTCGAGATACTCTCATCTCTGAGCCTGTCGATGTAGCTAATGAACTGGGCAACTATTTCAGCCAGGTCTGTAGTGGCTCTCACCTTTCCCCACACTTTTCTTCCATTAAAGCCATCAAAGAACACATCCTTATTACCTTCACCCTATCCTCTGACGAGTCCTATAACGTTTCTTTTTCTTCTTCTGAACTCAACGCTGCATTACAGTCGTGCCGCAACACTCATGAAGGCCCTGATGGTATTCACTATCGTATGCTCCGACACCTCCCATCTTCCTCTCTATCCTTCCTTTTAACTATTTTCATCCACATATGGACGTCAGGAAATTTTCCTTCTCATTGGCGAGATGCTCTCCTCCTACCTTTCTTAAAACCCAATAAATCAGGTACCCTACCCCAAGATTACTGCCCCATAGATCTAACTAGCTGCTTGTGCAAACTACTAGAACGAATGGTTAACTTCCGCTTAATGTGGTATCTTGAATCTCATGAGCTCCTTTCCCCTTCCCAGTTTGGTTTCCGACGTGCCCGAAGTACAGCAGACCCACTTGCCCATTTCGAGACATATATTACATCGGCATTTGCACGCCATGAATCCGAATTAGCCATATTCTTTGACCTAGAAAAAAACATATGACACCACATGGCGATATCATATCCTCCAACAGTTATCCTCCTTAGGTTTACGTGGAAACATGGGCGTGTTTATCAAATCCTTCCTTTCTAAACGTACTTTCCAGGTCAAGATTACCTCTTCCACTTCATCATCCTTTCCTCAATTCGAAGGCGTCCCACAAGGAAGTGTGCTTAGTACCACTTTATTCCTTCTTGCTGTAAATGACATAGTCTCAGTCCTACCACCAGGAGCCCGAGCATCACTATATGTTGATGACTTAACCATCTATGCATCTGGCACATCCATACCAGATCTCTGTCAATTCCTTCAGTCTGCAATAACATCAGTAACTTCTTGGGCCACCAACCATGGCTTTCGCTTCTCTACATCCAAATCTTTCCCCATCCTTTTCTCTCGCTCACGTACGGTCCCCAAACCCCTACTCTTCTTATATAACGCTCCACTCCAATACCGTTCTTCTGGCAAATTCCTAGGCGTTATATTTGATTCCAAATTGTCCTGGCGAGACCATATCTTGTACATCAAAAGAAAAGCTCAACGCCGCCTCCGAATTTCACAAACTCTTTCCCACATCTCCTGGGGCTCAGATCGCAAAACTCTCAACCATCTTCATGTTACCTTGATTCTCTCCACTCTAGATTATGGATGCCATATCTACTCCTCTGCCTCAACCTCTCTTCTTGCTCACCTTGATACAGTCCACTACAGCGGTCTCCGCTTAGCCCTAGGCGCCTTCCCTCCTCTCCAGTTGAGAGCCTATATACTGAATCGAGCCATTCTCTCTCTCCGATGCTATGCTCGATTTCACCAATTTTCCCTAACCAAACTAACTATTCCACAATCCTTGCTTCATACCTTTACCTCTTCTCCACGTTTACCAACTCCTCTCCCCGTACGCATGGATACCCTCCTCTCCCATTTCCCCTTTCCTCACCTCCGAGCTCTCCCTCTTTCTGTCCACTCCATTCCTCCTTGGCTTATACCTAACCCCTGTATTTGCTCCTCAGTTTTCCCTGACCCACCAAAATCAGATATTCCCCCCTCTATCCTTCTCACTAATTTCCTTGACTATGTCTCCATTCATTCCTCCAGCATTCATGTTTACACTGATGGTTCCAAATCCATCTCAGGAGCTGGATTCGCAGTAACATTCCCAAACTGCATTTTCAAATACACCCTCCTGAATCTAGTGTCCTTACTACAGAACTGTATGCACTCCTTTTTGACTTAAGACGCATATACTCATCCCCCTCTTCCTCTTTTTCTATTTTTTACTGACTCCCGTAATTCTTTTAACCCTCATAAAGTCAATGCACTCGACCAATCCCCTTGTCTGTAAGATCCAGAACTGGTTGTTCTATCTATCCACACGTCACAAATCTGTCAGATTTTGCTGGGTACCCAGCTATATTGGAATCCCTGGCAATGAACAGGCAGATACTCTTGCACGCTATGCTGCAATGTCCACATCACCTCAACAACGCTTCTCACATATTCCAGCTACGGATTATTACCCCCAATTTAAGACCTTCTTGTATACCCGACGGCAATCTTTTTTGGTCAAGACTCCACAACAATAAATTGCATACTGTAAAACTATCAATCTCCTCTTGGTCAGCTCCATTTCACAAAAACAGACGTTGGGAGACGGCCCTCGCACGCTTACGTATTGGCCACACTCGCCTAACACACCTATCTAATGTCACGCTCAGACCCGCCCCTATGCCCTCTATGTAATGTCCCTCTTTCAGTCCCACACATTCTCTTGTCCTGTCCACGCTTTAATACAGCACGTACCTCTTCTTTTCCACACCTATCCTCCCTTCACCGACCTCCCAATATATCAGACATCCTTACAGAATCAAACAACTTCTGCCAAGACAACCTGTTCTTCTTCCTCAGATGCATAAATATCCTTCACTTGATCTAACTTCCTTACCTAAACCACCATAATCCTTTCCCTCATCTTCAACCTTTCAACACTATTCTAGATAGTTGCCACATAGCAACTATCACCTGACATCCACCTTTACTATAGCTTCCTATAGTGCTATATGACCTTAGATGTCTAGCACATTTATTTTTAACCATTAACCATTAACCATTGGGGGTTGAATGGCAAACCCCCATTAAAATTATGTAGGCAAACCTCTGTATCAGACCTAAATAATTGACCCACGGATATCTGATGACTAGAGAGCCACCGCATATTCAAATAAAAGTAATCAGATTCCTCTGCCGTGTTCAAGACTTGCCAAGATATTTCCTATCATGACTTGATATGAAGAAGCACTGAAGAAACATTCAATATCAGATGGATTCTGGTTTTGTGAAGCAGCATCCATAAGCGTTCTATCATCACCATCCCTTTGGAACCAACCAATCTCTTGTTCGTTATACCCCTAATCATTTGCCCGTTTTTGTCGTGGGGGTTTATGAGACGAGGACTGGGACCCAATGCTGCGGATGTCCCCTACCTGAGACCTCAGCTCTCGACTCGACTAATTTTGCAAGGCATTTTCTCCCTCCTGCCCCCCTCCCAATCCTTGTCCGTTGTTGTGGTGGGGGGGGGGGCTTAGGAGACGGAGACTAAGACCCAATGCAGGGATCTCCCCTGTCTAGGGCCTTAGCCCTCGACTCAACTAATTATGCATGGTCTTTTCCCCTCCAGCTTTTTGTTTCCGTTCCTTCTCCAATTCCTTCTACTATCTACTTCCTAAGGTGTAAGAGCCGTGCTGAGAGGATGAAAAGCTGACCTTGTGCCAGTCCTGAACGGCCTGCGGGAACCATGGGCACGGTACTTCCGATTTAGTTGTCTAGCCCGTACCCCCGTACAGGGCACTGGGGGGTGGACAGTTCATTTCCCTTTAAATAATCAAGGCTTCCCATGGCCAGTAATGAAGATGTAATACCCCTATTAGGAGGCTTGCCCCTTCATCAAATAGCCCCACCGGCTACCCGACCCCAGGCTCTCCTTTGACCACAAACACAAACTACTACCCACTCCTCAATGCCTACTAGTGCATTACCCACCCAAGGAGAGACTCAATCTCTAGAAGACATTCCTACCCTCCCAACTTCCTCAGATTCATCAACTCTACCCCTACAACCTTCATCAAACGCCCCAACCTCCCTTATTACTGCCTTACAGCCTTATTCTCCATCTCCGTAATACTACCCCCTCAACAATACTTCCGCTTCCACATGCCCCCGTCCTACCACCACCAACCCTACAAATATCTTTACTCTCTTTAGCACAGCTAAATGGGACCGATTTTTCGTGATCCCCCCTACAGCTCCTTACTCAGGCAACACTCCTCTCTTTCAACAATGTCTCCAAAAACATGTAGGCAGAGTCCCTTTCCGTACCCGACGCTATCGCTCCCGTCTCGTAACAGTCAGATCTGAAGCTGAAGCTATAGCATTATCAAAACTGATCTCTCTGGCAACCCAATGCCTGTAGAACCCCATCCAACTCTTAATACTTGTACCGGAACTGTCTCTATCTCCCCAGTAAACTGTCCAGTCGATACCAAAGATTGGTCAGATTGTGGAGAAGACTTATTAGGATGCCTCAAAGACCAAGATGTGATAACAGTACATTGCTAATCCATTCCTCCTAGAGGTCATCGAAAGAAACCCACCAACATTGCCAAAATTACGTTCAGTACACATGACCCTCCCATTCGTATCTACATTGGTGGACAATCCCTCCCTGTTCGACCATACCAACCTCCTCCCCGCCAATGTCAAAATTGTGATTTGGACATCCTGTCAAACACTGCCGCTCCACAGACCGATGCCCCCTCGGCGCCCAACCCGGTCATAACAGATCGAACAGCCCTGCACAAACACGCACATGTGCTAACTGCGACTGCCCTCATAATGTATTTTATAGAGGCTGTCCCACTTACAAGTTCGAGTCTGAGGTAGCAGCTCTAAGATACAAAAATGGTCTCACTCTACGTGAAGCCAGACAGGAAGCACGCCGACAAGGTTTCTCTTATACTCCCTGCTCCAGTAATGTCGCTTGCTCTACCCCTCCCCCTCCACCTCAAGATGTTCCTACACCCTCCCCTATACCTACATACTTCCCCACTTCCACCACTTCCACTTCTACATTCGACCTAACCCAGTCAAATTCTTTTGCCACTCTAAATCTAGACACCCCAATCTCAACACCATCCCCTCTCCCTCTCCGCACTACCTGCAGTTCCACCCCTTCTTCCCCTACCGCACACACTCACCCACCTACCTTTACCTTTACTCAGACACCAGTCTCCTCTCCCCCCCCCCCTCATAAGAAAACCTTTGTCCCACAAAACTCTCCAGCAAACTCCACTGCAGAAACTATGGAAGACATTCAAAGCTATATGCTTGAGACACAAAAGTCCATAACTCATGCTCCCTCTACACTTGAACCTCCCCAATCCCTTGCCCGTTGTTGTCGTGGGGGGGGGAGGGCTTAGGAGACGGAGACTAAGACCCAAATGCAGGGATCTCCCCTGTCTAGGGCCTCATCCCTCGACTCAACTAATTATGCATGGTCTTTTCCCCTCCAGCTTTTTGTTTCCGTTCCTTCTCCAATCCCTTCTACTATCTACTTCCTAAGGTGTAAGAACCGTGCTGAGAGGATGAAAGGCTGACCTTGTGCCAGTCCTGAACGGCCTGCGGGAACTATGGGCACGGTATTCCCGATTTAGTTGTCTAGCCCGTACCCCCGTACAGGGCACTGGGAGGTGGACAGTTCATTTCCCTTTAAATAATCAAGGCTTCCCATGGCCAGTAATGAAGATGTAATCCCCTTATTAGGGGCAATGAGGCTTGCCCCTTTATCAAATAGCCCCACCCCAGGCTCTCCTTTGACCACGACTCCGAAAACTGAAACTACTACCCACTCCTCAATGCCTACTAGTGCATTACCCACCCACGCAGAGACTCAATCTCCAGAAGATATTCCTACCCTCTCAACTCTACCCCCTCAACCTTCATCAAACACCCCATCCTCCCTTATTACTACATTACAGCCTTATTCTACATCACTCTGGAATACTCCCTCTTCCACACGTCCCCGACCATCCACCACCACCAACCCTACAGATATCTTAAATATTCTGTGTAGCCCAACTAAATGGGACCGATTTTTCGTGATCCCTGCTACAGCTCCTTACTCAGGCAACACTATTCTCTCTCAACAATGCCTCCAAAAACAAGTGGGCAGAGTCCCTTTCTATACCAGATGCGATCGTTCCCATCTTGTAACAGTCAGATCAGAAACTGAATCTCTAGCACTATCAAATTTAATTGATCATTCTGGCAACCCCATTCCTGCAGAACCTCACCCAACCCTTCATACCTGTACCGGAACTGTCTCTCTCTCCCCAGCAAACTGCCCAGTCATTACCAAAGATTGGTCAGACTGTGGAGAAGACCAAGATGTGAAATCAGTACATTGCTATATCATTCCTCCTAGAGGTCAACGAAAGAATCCGACCAACATTGCCAAAATTACCTTCTGTACACATGACCTTCCCTTACCCATCTACATTGGTGGAAAATCCCTCTCTGTTCGACCATACCAACCCCCTCCCCGTCAATGTCAATACTGTTGGCGCTTTGGACATCCTGCCAAACTTTGCCGTTCCACAGATCGATGCCCCATATGTGCCCAACCTGGTCATAACCGATCAAACTGTTCAGCACAAATACGAACATGTGCTAACTGCGGCGTGCCCCATAATATATTTTATAGAGGCTGTCCCACTTACAAGTTTGAATCTGAGGTAGCAACTCTCAGATACAAAAATGGTCTCACTTTACGTGAAGCCAGACAGGAGGCACGTCGACAAGGTTTCTCTCATACTCCATACTCTAGTAACATCGTTCGCTCAGCCCCTCCCCTCCACCCCAAGATGTCCCCATTTCCACTTCTACATTCTACCCCCCTCAGACCTATTCTTTTACCACTCTAAATCCAGACACCCCAATCTCAACCACAGCTCCAATCTCAACTACAGCCCCAACACCACCCCCTCTTCCTCCCCGCACTACCCGCAGTAGACAGACTAAACGTTCTAACCCTTCTTCCCCTACATCACAATCACCTCCTCCTACCTTTTTACCTTTATTCCTAACACCAATCTCCTCTTCCCCCCCCCCTCATAAGAAAACCTTTGTCCCACAAAACTCTCCAACCAGCTCCATTGCAGAAACAATGGATGACATTCAAAGCTATATGCTTAAGACACAAGATCCCATAACTCATGCTCCTTCCACACTTGAAGTGAAATGCCGATATTCATACCCCTCCTACCAATATTCCCCCTACACCCCTTCCTCCTACTCCCTCTCAACACAACCTAACTCCTTCAATTCCGTCCACCTCCGATATCCATCCTCCTGACATCCATCCCCCTCGTACATCCCCTCCTCCTACTCCCTCTCAACACAACCTAACCCCCTCAATTCCGTCCACCACCGATATCCATCCTCCCAATATCCATCCCCCTCTTCCTCACAGCACCCCTTCCTCCTAATCCCTCCCAAGACAACAAATCATCCCCTTCAACTCCAAATATCCATCCTTATGATATCCATCCTCCTACCACTAATACTCCCCCCCACACACTTCCTCCTACTCCCTCCCAACGCAACCCACCCTTCAACTCCAACTATACCACTTCCCCTCCTTCTCATCCCCTCTATCCTTTCCACTCCCGGATACACACGGGGAATCACTCGTCACAACCAATGCCCTTCCCAGATTCCTACCTCCTGATACCCCTCCTTTACACCCCTAGCTCCCCCCCCCCCAGATTCCCCAATACGTACCGACGCTTTCACTCATAAAATAACCGATATAGCTCTCCTACATTGGAATATTCGCAGTTTCCGTTCTCACAGATCAGACCTACGTCATATCCTTGCTTCTTATAATCCATCTATTATCTGCCTCCAAGACTTTCCTCACACACCCTCCTATTTCAATTCCCAATTGCCATTTTATCTCTTCCCCACACTCCCTTTATGTCTCTTTTATACTTATCCATCATAAAACACCTTAATATCCTTCACTTGATCTAACTCCCTTACCTAAACCACCATAACCCTTTCCCTCATCAACCCTTACCCATCTTCAACTTTCTAACATTACTCTAAATAGTTGACGCATAGCAACTATCACCTGACATCACCCTTTACTATACTTACCTATAGTGCTATATGACTTTAGATGTCTAGCACATTTATTTCGCTTTAAACCATTAACCATTCTCCCTTCTGCTCTTTGTTTCCGTCCTTTCTCCAACACCTTCTGCTATCCACCTCCTAAGGTGTAAGAGCCGTTCCCTCAAGTCTAAACGGCTTGAGGGAACCATGGGCACGGTATTACCGTTTTAGTTGTCTAGGAGACCGAGTAAGTACACCAATATTGCCAAAATTAGCTTCCGTATACATAACCTCTCCCATGAAGTTATATAGTGCAATGCCCTGCCTTTTCCAACCATATCGACCCATTCCCCGTCAATGTCAGAAATGTCAGCGTTTTGGCCACCCAACTAAACACGAGCTCCACAGCCCGTTGCCCTCTATGTGCCCAACGTGGCCAGGACCGTTCAAATTGCTCTGCTGTCACGCACGTGTACCATTGGTGGTGGCTCCCATAATGTATTTTATAGGAGCTGCCCTGTCCTGCCTACAAGTTTGAATGTGAGGTAGCACTTCTCAGATTCAAACAGGAAGCACGGCGTCGAGGTTTTTCTCTCTCTACCTACTCCAAAACTGTCCTTCGCTTCGCGCACCTCTCTTTTTCAAGATGACTCAGCAACTCCCCAATATCTGTTACCTCTACCCACCCTCTCCCTCAGCCAATTTTCCAGTCTAAACCCAGATATTCCAAATCTCTACCACTTCACCGATGCCTACCCCTCCTCCACTTTACCTTTCGCACCAGGCAGTCTAGACGTTCAACTCCATCCACCCCTTCACCCACTTCTCTGCTCTTCGGACAGCTAGTCTCTCTTCTCCTAACAAGAAAACCTTTGTTTCTCTGACCTCCCCACCCAACTCTCCTCCAGAAACTTATTAAACATCCAAAACTTCCTAAGCATGGCCCCTTAGAACGCTCCCCTCCTTCATCCACCCATTTCCTCTATATTTAAAGTATTTGCTGATATCCATCCTTCTCCTCAAGTTCCCCCAACCCCTCGTCCTCCCACTCTCCTTCCCTTCTCCATGTGCACCATTCCATCTTCTTTCCCTATTATCCTTACCACACCCACCTGGATGCTCATGTGACTCCCTTATGTCGCAAGTGTCCCCCGGATCTTTCCAAACCTAACATTCTTCCTGATACTTCACCACCTCCTCCAGTTCCCTTATCTCATTCAAGATTCCCGAAGCAATGTTCCTCTTCCTTACTTAGACACACTCTCTCCATTTCATCCCGTCACCCTACACCCTTTTCTATTTTATTAATCTCCACCTTACTTGCTCCCTCTACACCCTTTTCGCTATCATACTATCCTATAACTCTCTATAACCTTTGACATCAAATAGAATTTAGCCAAATCGGTAACATTTTTACCCTCTTCATCACATTTTACCATTCAACCTTTGATGCCAAGCATATTTACTTGTTTTAACCATTAACCTTCCATTTAGCATGCACGGACTCTCTTGTAACTGCATTTGAAAACTAATAAAAAGGACTTCCATTAATTATAATTTTCATATATAGATGATGTACCTCCTTATGGAAAATAGTTTGAGCTGGTTCTAGCTTCGGTTTTGGCACATAATAATAAACAGTGGGACTAAAGGCCTTCTTGAATACTTAAAAAAATTAGATATGTGACATATTTCATAGTTTTGGAGAAATGCAGGAAATGAATATTGCTAAAGATTTATGATCTATCATTTTTCGACGAAAAGACTGGATTCTGGGGGATAACGAGGCACTTTCTAATAATAATAGATCGGAGTAAATAAATCATAAAGGATAAATAGATACAATAATGAATGAATGCCTAGATAGATAAAGCATTTGCTGTTGACGACTCACCCCTGCGAAGCTGTTATTTCGGATTTAATTTGGATAATTTTTATTAATTGAGAATTTTCTGCCCCGTTAACTCTAAAACTCGGATGTCTTCCTGCATTAGCGGCGTATTTAAAATATGGTAATAAGGTGAAGATCCCGGGTAAGGAAGTTTTTTTTGTTCATATGGCGAGGTTTATGGATTTCCAGACTGGTTGATAGTCAGTGGCTAATGGTTAAAAGCAAAGTAAATGTGCTAGACATCTAAGGTCACTACAGGAAGGTATTAGTAAATGGTGGTGGCAAGTGATAGTTTCTATGAGTCAACTATCTAAGGTAGTGTTGAAAGGTTAAAGATGGGTAAAGGAGTTGATGAGGGAATGGGTTAGGGTGGTTTAGGTAAGGGAATTAGATCAAGTGAAGGATATTTATGCGTCTGAGGAAGGAGAACAGGTTGTCACAGCAGAAGCTGTGGGATTCTGTAAGGATGTCTATGTTGGGAAGTCGGTGAAGGGAGGATAGGTGTGGAAAACCAGGTGCGGGCTGTATTAAAGCGTGGACAGGACAACAGAATGTGTGGGACTGAAAGATGGACATTGCAAAGGGGGTACAGGGGCGGGTCAGAGCGTGACATTAGATAGGCGTGTTAGGCGGGTGTGGCCAATTCATATGCGTGCGAGAGCCGTCTCCCAACGTCTGTGCCGGTGAAATGGAGCTGACCAAGAGGAGATGTATAGTTTTTCAGTATGTAATTTATTAGTGAGGAAACTTGACCAGAAAGATTGCTATCAGGAATATAGGAAGGTCTTAAAGTGGGTAATAATCCGTGACTGGAATATGTGAGAAGCGTGGTTGGTGTGACATGGGCATAGCGGCGTAGCGTGTTAGAGTATCTGCCTGTTCATTGTCAGGGATTCCAACATGGCTGGGCACCCAGCAAAATCTGATAGATTTATGGCGTGTGGACAGGTAGAACAACCAGTTCTGGATATTGCAGAGAAGGGGAATGGTCGAATGCATAGACTTTATGAGGGTTAATGAATTACGGGAGTCAGTAGAAATAGTGAAAGAGGAAGAAGGGAGTGAGTATATCTGTTTTAAGGCAAAAAGGAGTGAATGAAGTTCTGTAGTAAGGACATTAGATTCAGGAGGTAGGGTGTATTTGAAAGTACGATTTGGGAATGTCACTGCGAATCCAGCTCCTGAGGTGGATTTGGAACCGTCAGTGTAAACATGATGGTGGAGGAATGACAGGAGACATGGTCAAGGAAGTGAATGATAAGGATAGAGGGGGATATCTAATTTTGGTGGATTAGGGAAAACAAATGAGCAAATACGGGGATAAGGTATAAGCCATAGAGGAATGGAATGGACAAAACGGGAGAGGTCGGAGGTGGGGAAAGGGGGGTATCCATGCGTATGGGGAAAGGAGTTGGTAAACGTGGAGAAGAGGTAAAGGTAGGAAGCAAGGATTATGGGATAATTAGTTTGGCAAGGGAAGTTGGTGGAATCGAGCATAGCATCGGAGAGAGGAGGGCTCGACGTCGAGAGGGAGACGGCGCCCTGGGCTAATGGTTAATGGTTAAGCTAAATGTGCTTGACATCTAAGGTCATGTAGCACTATAGGAAAGTATAGTAAAGAGGGATGTCAGGTGATAGTTGTTATGTGTCAACTATCTAGAATAGTGTTGAGAGGTTGAAGATGAGGGAAAAGATTATGGTGGTTTAGGTAAGGGAGTTAGATCAAGTGAAGGATAATTATGTGTCTGAGGAAGGAGAACAGGTTGTCGAGGCAGAAGCTGTGAGATTCTGTAAGGATGTCTGATATGTTGGGAGGTCGGTGAAGGGAGGATAGGTGTGGAAAAGCAGAAGTATGTGCTGTATTAAAGCGTGGACAGGATAAGAGAATGTGTGGGACTGAAAGAAGGATGTTACATAGAGGACATAGGGGCGGGTCTGAGCGTGTGTTAGGCGAGTGTGGCCAATACGTAATCGTGTGAGGGCAGTCTCCCAACGTCTGTTTTTGTGAAATGGAGCTGACCAAGAGGAGATTGATGGTTTTACGGTATGTAATTTATTGTTGTGGAGTCTTGACCAAAAAGATTGCCATCGGGTATACAAGAAAGTCTTAAAGTGGGGGTAGTAATCTGTAGCTGGAATATGTGAGAAGCGTTGTTGAGGTGATGTGGACATTGCGGCATATCGGGCAAGAGTATCTGCCTCTTCATTGCCAGGGATTCCAACATGGCTGGGTACCCAGCAAAATCTGACAGATTTGTGACGTGTGGATAGATAGAACAACCAGTTCTGGATCTTACAGACAAGGGGATTGGTCGAGTGCATTGACTTTATGAGGGTTAAGAGAATTACGGGAATCAGTAAAAATAGTAAAAGAGGAAGAGGTGGATGAATATATGCGTCTTAAGGCAAAAAGGAGTGCATATAGTTCTGTAGTAAGGACACTAGATTCAGGAGGGAGGGTGTATTTGAAAGTGCAATTTGGGAATGTTACTGCTAATCCAGCTCCTGAGATGGATTTGGAACCGTCAGTGTAAACATGAATGCTGGAGGAATGAATGGAGACATGGTCAAGGAAATGAGCGAGAAGGATAGAGGGGGAAATATCTGATTTTGGTGGGTCAGGGAAAACTGAGGAGCAAATACAGGGGTTAGGTATAAGCCATGGAGGAATGGAATGGACAGACAGTGGGAGAGGTCGGAGATGAGGGAAGGGGGAATGGGAGAGGAGGGTATCCATGCGTACGGGGAGAGGAGTTGGTAAACGTGGAGAAGAGGTAAAGGTATGAAGTAAGGATTGTGGAATAGTTAGTTTGGTAAAGGAAAATTGGTGAAATCGAGCATAGCATCGGAGAGAGAGAATGGCTCGACGTCGAGAGAGGGACGGCATGCCTGATTCAGTATATAGGCTCTCAACTGGAGAGGAGCGGAAGGCTAAGCGGAGACCGCTGTAGTGGACTGTATCAAGGTGAGCAAGAAGAGAGGTTGAGGCAGAGGAGTAGATATGGCATCCATAATCTAGAGTGGAGAGAATCAAAGTAACATGAAGATGGAGAAGAGTTTTGCGATCTGAGCCCCAGGAGATATGTGAAAGCGTTTGTAAGATTCGGAGGCGACGTTGAGCTTTTTCTTTGATATACAAGATATGGTCTCGCCAGGACAATTTGGAATCAAATATAACGCCAAGGAATTTGCCAGAAGACCGGTATTGGAGTGGAGCATTATATAAGAAGAGTGGGGGTTTGGGGACCGTACGTGAGCGAGAGAAAAGGATGGGGAAAGATTTGGATGTAGAGAAGCGAAAGCCATGGTTGGTGGCCCAAGAAGTTACTGATGTTATTGCAGACTGAAGGAATTGACAGAGATCTGGTATGGATGTGCCAGATGCATAGATGGTTAAGTCATCAACATATAGTGATGCTCTGGCTCCTGGTGGTAGGACTGAGACTATGTCATTTACAGCAAGAAGGAATAAAGTGGTACTAAGCACACTTCCTTGTGGGACGCCTTCGAATTGAGGAAAGGATGATGAAGTGGAAGAGGTAATCTTGACCTGGAAAGTACGTTTAGAAAGGAAGGATTTAATGAAAACACCCATGTTTCCACGTAAACCTAAGGAGGACAATTGTTGGAGGATATGGTATCGCCATGTGGTGTCATATGTTTTTTTTAGATCAAAGAAAATGGCTAATACGGATTCATGGCGTGCAAAGGCCGATGTAATGTATGTCTCGAAATGGGCAAGTGGGTCTGCTGTACTTCGGGCACGTCGGAAACCAAACTGGGAAGGGGAAAGATTATGAGATTCTAGGTACCACATTAAACGGGTTAACCATTCGTTCTAGTAGTTTGCACAAACAGCTAGTTAGATCTATGGGGCAGTAATCTTGGGGTAGGGTACCTGATTTATTGGGTTTTAAGAAAGGTAGGAGGAGAGCATCTCGCCAATGAGAAGGAAAATTTCCTGACGTCCATATGTGGTTGAAAATAGTTAAAAGGAAGGATAGAGAGGAGGATGGGAGGTGTCGGAGCATACGATAGTGAATACCATCAGGGCCTTCATGAGTGTTGCGGCACGACTGTAATGCAGCGTTGAGTTCAGAAGAAGTAAAAGGAGCATTATAGGTCTCAACAGAGGATAGGGTGAAGGTAATAGGGGTGCGTTCCTTGATGGTTTTAATGGAAGAAAAGTGTGGGGAAAGGTGAGAGCCACTACTGACCTGGCTGAAATAGTTGCCCATTTCATTAGCTACTTCTACAGGCTCAGAGATGAGAATATCTCGAATATGGAGGACGGGTGCAGGATGGGGGGGATGTTTGCCTGATAGTTTATGGATCCGTCGCCAAACAGCTGAAATAGATGCAGATGTAATTGAGGAAACATAATTTTGCCTGCAATTTGTTTTGCTGTTTCTAATTGTAAGGCGAAGATTGGCAGATGTTCTTTTAAAGGAAATAAGGGCTGATAGCTGGTGAGGGGTGCCTCGTTTGTAGCGATAGCTGTTCCAGGCTGCTCGTTTTAAACGGAGCGCTTTGGTGCAATCAGAATTCCACCATGGAACACATTTAGAGGTATAAGGTCTTGAAGTTCGAGGAATGGCTGTATAGGCAGCTCTTAGGATCGTGGTTGTAAAACAATGTAGCATATCTGAAATGGACGGTAAGGGGGGTGGAGGGATAGGTAAACTAGAGAGTGAAGTGAAAGTATGCCAGTCAGCTCTATCAAAGCACCAGCGTGGAGGATTAGGAAGTGGTACATATGAAGTAGGAGAATGGAGTATTGGGGAAGTGGTCTAGAACTGACCAATGGAAATCTAGATGTAAAGTAGGAGAGCATAGAGAGAGGTCAAGGCATGAAAAGGATTGTGTGCGCATGTCAAAGTGTGTGGGGCGATCTGAATTAAGAATAATTAGGTTATTTGTGAAGAGGAAGCGTTCTAGAGATCGGCCTCGGGAGTTGGTGGTAGAGTCACCCCACAGAGTGTGACGGCAGTTGAAATCACCAACTATGAGGAAAGGTGGTTGGAGTTGGGAAATTAGAGTCTCAAAGGCAGTAAAGTCAATGGGATGGGATGGGGAGAAGTAGACTGAAATCACTGTGACCAAGCGGCGAAGAAAGATGCGAATAGTGTGC
>NW_020871663.1:177097-179082 GCF_003789085.1 Penaeus vannamei | reverse complement strand
CGGAGAGAGAGAGAGAGAGAAGAGGAGAGAGAGAGAGAGAGAGAGAGAAGAGAGAGGGAACAGGAAGGGTAAAACCATCATTTAAGAAAAAAAAACAATGTAAAACTGACACTAGCGAATCGAGTCAAATTTCACATAGCCAATGCAAACATCAGATACCATTTTCAAAAGGATAATGATGAAAGAAAAAGATTTCAAACATTGCTTTACTTTGTCATATGGTCATCACGAGAACAGCGCAGTCAGGTACAGGGCTAAAGCTTCTTAAAATCAGAAAGCATTAGTCAAATCATCGTTTCTACAATGTCTATGCGGCCAACATTCATGAAATGATAACACTGCAAAGGTATGTAAGTTGCCCAGAAACACTTGTTGACAATATTGCTTCATAATACCTGCAACACAAAATTTACCTGACACAATGTTACTTTGTAGCTATTACAAAAGAAAGTTTGCAGAAGAAATTCAGGCTTCCTTACCAGACTCTAATGATTAAATGTATGTGTGTGTGTGTGTGAATTATATACAGCAGATAATTTCTTGATGTATACAAATATACAGACAAAACTTCCTTCCCTTGCTTCATTTATTCATTCAAATACTTATTCAATCACACTGATACAAATAATAATACATTTGCACATTCATGAGGACACACACTCACTCACTCACTCAATCTCACACACACTCACACGCACATGCACACGCACTCACGCACGCACGCACGCACCCACCCACACACGCACCCACACACACACACACACACACACACATACACACATACACACACACACACACACACACACACACACACACACACACACACACACACACACACACACACACACACACACACACACACACGCACGCACGCACGCACGCACACACACACACACCACACACACACACACACACACACACACACACACACACACACACACACACACACACACACACACACACACACACACACACACAGTAAACTAATACAAAAAACAGTTTTAGATGCTAGAAAAGTTTTTTTTAAAGCAGTCAAAGAGCAAAAGAATTTTCCTTTTAAATAGTAGTGTTTAGTCTAGAGTGATTAGTTAACAGAGGTCAATATGTCAAAGTTTTTATTATTATTATTATAATTCTAATATTGATTTTGCTTCACTGTTATAAATACTCTATAATAATATTTTCTTTCTTGACTCTTAATATAAAAAGTATGACTAATCCAATCCTATGTCTTATTTTCATAAAATAAATAGCATCTATGTTGAAAGCTGAGTGGGTCACACTAAGTGTATTCTTGAAAGGGTTTCAAATTTCTTTAAATTTGTGCAATGCTGCAAGTGTGCTAAAAAAAAATGACATGCATTACAAAATTCGAAACTGAATGTAACAGCACCTTCACTTTCAATCATTCCACTAATCAATTTTGAACTATCTCTGGAGCCAGCTTTCAGCAAAATACCTCTCTATATCTTCATGCTTACATAATGCATGTAACTAACAGACCTTCCTATGAAAGACTTCATATAATCACTTATAGATATATGGAACAACACTTTGATTAAGAAGTAAAAGTTTTGTTGCCTTAACTCTACAGCTGGATGTGAATTTGCAATACAGTATCTTTACCAAGAACACAGTATAAGGCTTTACAAGTGAAAGTGGAAAGATTATGTATCATAATGACCAGATATGAATTTTCTTTGCTTTGTAGTTCAACTTGTGCTGAGAATGTTACCACCATAAACATCATGATCAAAGTACTGAAAGTGCAAGGAAATGAGAATATTAAATCCCTTATCTAAAGATGCACTCCTAGGCCGGCTTACAAAAAATCTGTTTATTTCATTGGCCATCTGTATAGTGAATTCCAAAGCAGCCAGAGAACTGAATACAGTGTCCCTTTAGTGATTATGTACAACAAAGTTTAAAGGTACTGACAATCTGCATGTCACTTTCTCCTGGTACAGAAAAAAAATCTAGCATTC
>NW_020871663.1:159597-162097 GCF_003789085.1 Penaeus vannamei | reverse complement strand
CTCACACTTTTCCTGAAATTCTAATTTGTATGCCAGTGGAACTTCAGAGGCAAATATCATCTAAATGACTTCACATACAGACTTTCAATTACTCTTATAAGCATTAATGATACTATTCTTCTTATTATTATTATCGTCAATATTATCATGAAGTCAGGTGGACATACTGACCGGGCACTAGAGCAATTATCTCCATTTAAACAAAATAAATATAACAAACCACAGTGAACATCTATATACATACATTCTCTGCATCATGTTACTTTTATAATACTGATTCATTGGGAGTTGTATGGCAATTTCAAATAGGAAGATGAAGTAATATTATAAGGTAGTATATATCTATCTAAATCATAATAAAAAAAAAGATGATACCAATTTTGATAGAAGTATGAGACACAAGTGTAGCTATATCTAATACTTATAACTTTGGCAATAGAGATACCTACCATCAGATAGTTATTTATAGTGTCAATATGCACTTGTTGAAGCACAGGCTGTCAGCTTGACCTGTGTGTAGACAGATTCACATGCCTATATAAGTACTCACACAAAAATCATATACAAGCACATGTCCACACATTGGCAGCCACTTCCTCTTTAAAAAGATGCACACATACATTCATACAGACAGCCATGCACACACACACACACACACACACACACACACACACACACACACACACACACACACACACACACACACACACACACACACACACACACACACACACACACACACACACACACACTCTCTCTCTCTCTCTCTCTCTCTCTCTCTCTCTCTCTCTCTCTCTCTCTCTCTCTCTCTCTCTCTCTCTCTCTCTCTCTCTCTCTCTCTCTCTCTCTCTCTCATGCTCTGTCTGTCTGTCTGTCTCAGTCACTATCATTGTCTGTGGCTCTGTCTCTCCCTTTCTATTCTTCCTCCTTAGGCACTTCTTACCATTGAAAGTAATCTTTTCAAAGGAGAGGACAGACATGATCTGATTGAAAGTCTTTGAATCCTCCTCGGCAGTTTCTGCTTGCTTCTGGAGATGTGAAAACACCTATAAAGAAAATAACTTGCATATAAAAAGATTACCTTTTCTTATATCTGAAAAATGACTGAGCGGAGTGAATGACTGAGTGAGTTAGCACAATGGATGAGAAGTGAGAATAAGAGATGAAAGGGAAGAAAAAGAGGAAAGGGAATGAGTGTAGGTATATTCATGGTCAGATGAACTGTTGAGTTTCATTGTAAAGAAAAATGAAAATTCATTCTAAGGACAAACAAAATCAGACCCCTTGTAAGTGCGGATATATACTGTGTGTATTACCACTGGCCCTCAAATTTTATTTGCCCTCCCTTTTCTCTAAATTATAACGTCTTATAACCCTAATAAAGCACTTTCTATAGAGGAATCAAGTTTGTTTTCTGTTAGGCATATTATGTGATCCATCTTTGGTAATTTCTTTTAATAATCCTTTTGGAAATAGGCCATCATTTTGCCTGTATTCCTAATGCATATCCATCCCTACATTCATGTTCTGAAAGCAAATTTGCTTGGCTCAGAGACCTCTTGCTCAACCTATGATCTAGTATTTTTTATTTTAGTTTGTTTATTCAGTTTGTTTATTTGTTCTAAGATCCACACCCTCACTTCCCTTCAGGACCTGTCTTTGCTAATCACACAGTTGAGCTTTCCTAACTCCATCTTCTTGTGAATGTGTTGAGTAGGAATTCTGACACTATATGGCACTGACACAATTCCATCCAGTCAAATCGTAGATCTTTTCCTTTAACTGCATTCCCTCTCTACACAACATACTATTCCATGTTTGTCTTTTTACTATCTACATGTTTAGTTATTGACAAATACATCTATATACATTTTTTTGGTGTGAAAAAAGAATTATGTTATATGTAGTTTTACATATTCATAGGTATTTATCCCTTTATTATTCATATGCATGAGGTAACTGTGATAACTTTGCTTTTAATGATGCTTACATATGAGATAATGCATTGAGATTTAACTTGTTTGGTGCAAAAATTGAGCTCTCCAAATGCAGACTACCAAAATTTGCCTCAGTGAATCGTCAAAAATCACACCTTTTTTGCAGCTGGGGACAGACAAGCTAAAGGATTTGCAAAGCTTTGAGGTTAACAAGAGTTTCATTACATTCTTATTTGCTTTTTCTGTTTTCTTTGTTGTCCACAGTTCACTGTAACCTTCGCCAATCATTGTGGTTATGAAAACCCCCTTTTTTTTGTATGTGTGTCATTTTCCCAATCTGGGTAGGGTCTGTTAGACAAACAAATAACTGCACAGTCTATCTAGCCTTGATCACTAGCACTCCTTTGGCAAGAATCAACTATTCCTTATCTTGATGGGCTTTTAGTTATATGAAAATTATATTAGGTTGCTTCTTTCATAATTATCAACTATTTTCATAACTGTTATGGAGCTAATGATTCTGCCTACAAGAACTGTGTTGTACAGTTTAATGTGAGTGTGTT
>NW_020871663.1:143015-155515 GCF_003789085.1 Penaeus vannamei | reverse complement strand
AATGAAAACAAAAATCAAAGAAATAAAGCTTCCTCCTCCCCAAAAACGCAATACCCCCCCCCCTCCCTATACCCCAAACCCCTCCCCTATACCCAAACCCCAAACCCCATACCCCATACCAACCCCAACCATCTCCAAGCCTTACGTACCCCCCCCCCCCCCTGAAACCCCACCCACTCCCAACTGCGTCTATCAAAAATAACATCAATAAAAGAAAACAATAGGCCCTATAAGATTATAAAAAATAAGAAAATCAGAAAAGATGTTAAATGAAAAAGATTCATGAAATATAGCCCTTTTATGAGTTTCTTTAGAGCAGAAGAGAGAGAGAGAGAGAGGAGAGAGAGAGAAGAAGAGAAGAGAGAGAGAGAGAGAGAGAGAGAGAGAGAGAGAGAGAGAGAGAGAGAGAGACGAGAAGAGAGAGAGAGAGGAGAAGACGAGAGAGAGGAGAGAGAGAAAGAGAGAAGAGAGAGAAGAGAGAGAGAGAGAGAGAGAGAGAGAGAGAGAGAGAGGAGAGAGAGAGAGAGAGGGGGGAGGGAGAGGGAGAGAAGGGGAGAGAGAGAGAGGACAGAGAGAGAGAGGAGAGAGAGGAGAGAGAGAGAGGAAAGGGGGAAGAGGAAGAGAGAGAGAGAGAGAGAGGAGACGGAGAAGAGAGAGAGAGAGACGAGAGAGAGAGAGAATGAGAAGAACGTTCAGACGTCGTCCGGCGCATGACTCGATATCTTCGAGAGAGGAAGAAGAGACAGTAGTAAGAGATTACGGAACCGCCGACGGAGACGACAGAGTCAATGACGAACATGCCCATCCAGAACGAAGACCGACGGAGAGGGAGAAGAAAACGACAAGAGAGCGACAGAGCGAGAGAGACTTACGAAAGAGGAGAGAGAGACACTATACCTTTGCTGCGACCTCACGGGCGATCGAGACGTCAGGAGAGCACATCACTCCCTCTTGCTCGACGCGAGACTGACATTGCACGCCGAGCCGAGACGAAGATACCGTAACCGAAACGCGAGACGACGAGAGGAACGACGAGATGAGAGAGAGAGAGATGAGAGAGAGAGAGAGAGAGAGAGAAAGACGGAGAGAGAGAGAGAGAGAGAGCACGCTTACAGAAGCACGAAAGCAAATTGCTTTTCAATGATCATAATCAACACATTTTTGTACGAATTTTATGTCATGAGTTTACTTGTTTTTTTTCGATTCATTCAGTTTTTTTTTTTTTTAGCGGTGGGGTGATTGTCAGAACCTATCGTTTTCTCATTTTCTTTTTCTTGGACACTTTCTTCGGTTTTGTCTCTCACTCTTCTCCCATTTCCGTCCGTCTTCTCACCTTCCCTTTGCGTGTTCCATCTCTCACGCCCTCTTTCATCTATCATCCTTCTGTAATTCTTCTCCTTCCTCTTTCGTCTCATTTCTCCTTTTTATCAGCATATCCCTCCCTCTCTCCTTCCCTTATTCGTATCTTCCCAATTCCCTCTTCATTTTTGCGGTTTGTTTCTCCTCTTTGTTCTTCCCCTTTATTTCCTTTTCTTTCTTCCTTCTATCTCCTACTTCTTCTTACCATTTTTCTTCGCCTCAATTCTTCCATTTTACCCTCTTTCTCCTCACTTTCCCTTTCACATTTCCTTTGTTTATTGCCTCTCCCTCTCCTCCACATTTCTTCTTCTTCCATCTCCTTCGCTCATTCTCCTCTTTATTCCCTTATCTCCTCGTGTATTCCTAAATTCTCCTTCTTCCTCTTCTCCTTTTTCTTGTCATGTCTCCCCTCTTCATTTACATCTGCGTTCATTATCCTCTTTTCTCTCATTCTCATTCACATCTCCTATGTTTATCATCTTCCTCTTCTCCTCTTTTCCTTCGTTGATTGTCCTCTTTCTTTCCCCTTTTCATTTACATCTTCGCTCAATTACCCTCTTCCTCTCCCTTTTCCCTTTACATCCCTTCGTTCTCTTCCCTCGCCATCTCTCTTGTTCATCACGATTTCATTCTCTTGCATTTACATCTCCTTCGTTCTTAGTTCTCTTTCTCTGTTAGTTCTCCCCTTTTTTATTCATATCTTCGTTTCTTACCCTCTCGCTCCTCCCATTTCATTCGTGTCTCCTTTGTTATTACTCTCTCCCCTTTCCCCTTCCTTACGTATTTTCCTTTTCTTATATCCTTCTTTTGTATTATTATATTAGCCTCATTCACCTTTCTCCATCTATCCATTTTCCTCCCTTTATTCGGAATCTGAGACCCCAAATTACCCGTTTTGCCTCGATTCCCTTCCGTTTTGCCTCGATTCCCTTCCCCTCCGCTGCTCCCTTGCAGGGTTTAGGTCTCATGGATTTCAAGGGAGTCAGCGAGCTCGTGTCCATCTCATGAACACCCGATATCCTCACCTATGATTCATAAGGCTAAACTCTGCAGGAAGACCTCGAGACGGATTTAATATCCTCATGAATCCGCGTCTTGCACGAACGCGCTCTCATTGCAGGAGTTCGTTTATTTTCCTTACCATGTTTTGGGTAAAAAGTTATTGATTCCAGATTCCTTTATATTTTACATCTGATCTTGGGACTTCGTTAAATTTTGCAGCTTGGGATTTTGAATAAAGTATTTAATAAGCAATCACTTCTCACTTCTAGACTAATTTTACATTATTATATAATATATATATATAATATATATATATATATATATATATTATATATAATAGAGAGAAGAGAGAGAGAGAGAGAGAGAGAGAGAGAGAGAGAGAGAGAGAGAGGAGAGGAGAGAGAGAGAGTAGAGTCTTGATAACAATAATAATAAAAACTTGCAGCATACATTATTTTCTCTTTGTAATATCTTTTCTTAATTTCTTCTTGCAGACAAGGTCACATTCAAAGAACCTCCCACAATTCAAAAGACTTTGGTTCCCCAAAATCAAAAAAAATAATTGTTTCCCTCCGTTGGACCCTCCCCTCCCTCCCTCCCCATGCACCAACCCCCAAAAGTATGGACATAAAGTACGAACATAAATTAAAATGATCATTTATTTATGGAAAATCTTTGTTTTACAGTTTTATATCTCCGCTCAGGAAGCACATAACATTTTGAAAAAAGGAAAGATCACATTCCATAATATTCTCTCAATTTCCTCAGGTACGACTTCCTTTTTCTTCTGTTTAATAACAATCTCAAACGTACAATCTTGCATATGGATGAAGAAGAAAAAAAGAAACAAACCATCTTGTAGTCACTTCTCAACCACGTCATTCGACTTCATTTCTTTCTTAGACTTAGAGCTTTCATCATCACTTTATCACATCAATCCATATATATATACTTTCATTTCTTTGTTACTTTTTTTTTAACTCTTCATTTTATTTATCTTAACAAATACTCTGCTTTTTTAAAAAAATAAACAAGTGGGCTAAATCATGGGAACTTTGTACTCGCTGCCAAGAATTCTGAAACCGATCTCAAGAAGCCGCTCAGCCAATCAGAACTCGTGGGCTTTCGCGGTCTTAGGAGCGTCTCAAAGTCAGAATTCTAGCCTTAAAGTGTCTCGCAGCCATCAACAGGATATGTTAAAAAATAAAAATAAATAAGCACAAATAATAAAAACATCAATTACAGCAATGAAGAATATCTCAATCGTAGTTTTATGCGCTAACCATAAATAACATGAATGAAAAATCGATGAATGAAAAAGGCAATCGCGCATATGCCCCGCCCATTTCACGCTTAGCAAGTCGCTGATTGGTGGAATCCACGCTTCAACTAACCAATAAGACGTGAGCAGGAAAGTTCACAAAGTACAATAAAACAAAACCAAACACAATGTCACAGGAATAAAGATGATCACAAGCTTAAAAATAATAATAATAATAATCTTAAAGTAATTACAATTGCAAAAAAAGGAATAACTAGCAAACTGATAATGATAAATAGTGATAATGTTGACAATAATAATAATAATGATAATAATAATAATAATAACAATAATAATAATGATGATAATAATACAAGAAATATGCTGATCCGTACTTAATGCTCCATGATATTATTTCTCTTAAAGATTACACAAATGCCAAGAAAAATATACCCATTTAGTATCACTGTATATGGATCAAACTTACACGTAAAGATTAACCAAAGTACAGAGGTCTAACGTGATTTCAAGGGCGCCAAAAGAGCACATCATTATTGGCTAGGACATAAAACTATAACATTTTATATCCTAAGCACAAGTCACAGCCAAGAAACGAACGCCCAACCATGACAAAAACAAAACAAAAACACAAATGAGAAAATACTATGTATATATATATAAATCTTGTTTTATAATATATATATCCATCTATATATATATTCCTTTTTTAATATCCTGTTAGCTTGGCATATATCTTTCCTCTTCACGAAAAATATATATATAAAGGTGGTTCAAATCCACGGTAAAACCAGCACTTCGGAAACGACGACGGCTTCGGGTCTGCCGAGCCGACGGCCGCCGCCCCTCGAAGGTGCCGAGTTCATTCAGAATTTGGCCCATGACTAGCTTCTAGATATGTCCGCTAAGAGATCCAACAATACAAAGTGAGCACGCAACTCTCATCGTCCTTATCTATGGAAAAATAAATATTGACAAAATGAAATACACAATTCCGCCTCTTCCTTTCAGGAAATGAGAGAGATTCTCTCTCTTCTTACTTGAACGAGTAACTAAGAAAAAACTATTTTGATAGTTTCAGCTTTACTTAAAGATATCTTTTCAGAGACAAAAGGATATTAATATTAAAAATAGTGACTCGTGAAATGTTAACAAATGACAGAATGCGAAGTTGAGGGAACAAAAGAGTAAATTGGTAAAACCAGAAAAACTCGGCGAAAGACATTTGTAGAGTGGAAATAACGAAAGCAAAATCGGTCTTCATGGGCGGACTGGTATCTGGAAACTAGCGGTGTCTGGCAACTTTTACACACACACATCTCGTGTACGTTAAATTTGCTAAATGAAAACAAGTAAATAAACAAATCCTATTATAAACCTCCTTCTGACACTTCGTACATACAATATCCGTAAAAATAAAGACACAAAAGACAAGAAATAAGATGAGAAGAAATAAATCACTTTCATCATCATTCATAAACAATAAAAAGAGATCGACTTTGTAAATCCTTAAGACTATTATAATAAACTTTGTCCGCCGCCGAAGGCTGTCACAAGAATACACATGGGCCCGGGGAGGGGGGGGGCAAGAGTTCACGGTTGTCATCTCTGCAGGGAGGGTGGGCGGGGGAGGGGTCACGAGAGTGTTCAGCGCCCGCCCTCTCCTCTCTCTTCTCTCTTCACCAACACCAACACATCCACGAGCACTCAAATTTTCTCTCTCCCTTTCTTTCTTTCTCGCTTCTTCTCGACCTCCTGCAGAATCGCTTCTTGCACTCTCGAGGGATAGCCAAAGGTCGAGCAGGGGGGGAGGGGGGAGCCCTATCCGAAGTGCTGCTGCAGCTCCTGCGGCCGCGGGCGGTGGGGCCCTCCGCGCCCTCCCTCCCTCTCTCTTGACACCGCGACTCCGAGGGCCGTGGGCGCCGCCCAGACACCATGCGCTTCCTTAGACTTACACAGTTTAAGATCACAGACCGAGTGCGTGGGCGAGCCACAGTGCTTAAGAGTACGTCACCTCTACGTCGCGGTGGTGCTCGAGACCTCGGCCTCGACCCCGCCGCCCTCCGCGGATCTGCTGGCGCTCACCTCGCCCTTGGTCTTGGGGTCGTCCTCGAGCGTGGGCGAGGCGGGCGGCGTGGTGAAGGACGAGGGCTGCGTGGGGAGGGGGGCGTCGCCCCCGCCGCTCGCCACGCCGCTGTCGGGGCGGGCCTCGGGGGCGAGCAGGCGCGCCGCCTCGCCCGCACAGGTGTCGGCGGCGGCGGGCCGGACGCTGGTGTCGGGCGCCGCCGCCTCGGGGCCGCCTCTCGAGGGCGACGAACAGGTGGTCGCCGCCGCCTTGGCCCGCTCGTCGTCCTCCATCTCGCTGTCGCTGCTCGAGTCGCTGCTGCTGCTGCTGCTCGAGTCGCTGCTCGAGTCGCCCGAGGACGACGACGACGACGACGACCTGGCGGACGAGCAGCGCCGCAGCTTGAAGTTCTCCTCCCGCAGGCGGCGGTTCTCCGTCTCGAGGCTGCTGATCTCCGACTGGAAGATGGAGATCTTCTCCGCCGTCTCCTCGTCCACCAGCACCTCGCCGGGGCCCACGTCCTCCTCGTCCTCGTCCTCGTCCTCCTCGGGGCCCTGCTCCTGCTGCCGCTGGCGGTGCCGCGCTCGCACGGCGCGCAGCTGCCGCTCCAGCAGGTCCACCTTCTCCTCGAGGGCGAGGTACTCCTGCACCAGCTGCGCCTTCGTCATGGTGTCGAGGCGCTCGGCGTGCACGTCCTCGTAGGCCGTCCAGAACTCCCGCGTGAGGAACTCCTCCTCGTCCTCGGGCGAGGAGTAGAACTCGTCGTAGGCCTGGTCCTCGGAGTCGACGCTCAAGGAGGAGTCGCGGTGGCGGCGCGGGCGGGCCGCCACGATGTCCGTGTCCTGCAGCTGGTCGTGCTCCGCCATCAGGAACTGCGTGGTGTTGAGGGGCGCCACGGGCTTGGTCCGCAGGCCGTTGGCGCTGGCCCGCTGCCGCGGCTTCTTCTTCCTCCTGCGGCGCGCCTTCTTGCTCTTCTTGCTGGGCGGGGAGTCGCTCTCGCTCTCGGCCGTGCCCGAGGGGCGCCGCAGGCCCCGGTGCGGCCCCCCGCACATGCTGGGCAGCGCCACGTTGTCAACACTAGTCAATGTGACCGAGTCTAACATGTTTACTCTGGGCGATGGTAACAACACTTCTGCGCTAGCCATCTAGGTCAAACAACACTCGTCGCTATGTGCAAAGGTAGTAGGGTGATAATTGCTCACTCAAAGTTCGTCGCTGCCAACCGCGTGGATGAAGATTTCTAGTACGTCTGAACACGGTCATAGCAGCCGAATGACTGTTTTCCAAGATGGTTTCGCTCCCGCAACCACCAGCGGGCGCGATCCGTACTCCTCCGCCCCCAAAACTAGTGCCGACACAAACCACCTTTCTAATTGAATTGTCGCGTATACAATGTTTCTAAATTGTATTTATTCATATATATCATTATTAATCTCCACAGATGAAGTTATAATTTGACTTTAAATCCCCCTATTTACGAAAAGTCACAAAACTGCGGAGGAATACCATGACGTCACGCACCTTCCACCCTCAGTGCTGTATCGAGTGAAGGAGAAGCCCGACGCCATTTTGGTGCTGTGGCAAAATGAGTGCAATTTTAAGGCGATAAACGCGTCTGAGTGTTGAATAAAATGAGTACAGGCCTTCAACTACATGTGGAGTGCAACGGGAAGTACCACAGCAGCTGTCTTCACAAGAGGGAAGTGCCATTCCCGCCGAGAAGCAGCGATCAGCTGTTGAGAGAGAGACGCATCGACGTGGTTTTTACTCCCGACTCCACGGGCTGGTCGTCAAGTTGTTTCATTTACCCCATTCCTCATCTTAACGTATTAAACACATACATAAACCCATATGTGCACAACCCGCATTTAGTCGTAGGTGGAATTTTCGGTTTATTATTTATGTTCGTGTGTTATATGTGGCTGTGGTTCCTTTGTCCGCGAAAATTAAAACCGACCAAGACGGCGCTTGCGCATTCCCCACGCACAGGGACGGAGGTTCGCGGAGGCCAAATTTCGCGGCCGAGAGATGTGTCAAGACGGGATTTGCAGGTGATGTCAGCTCTTACAGATGTAATAACATTTGGCATTTGATTAATTTACAAATGTACGGAAATCGAAAGGCGAAAAAAGAAGTCGAGAGATAAATGTATACATATTGAACCTACTTGTAGACGATGTAGACCTATGTCCTCCCCCTTCATATACCTTGGCTGAAGTGTTCTAGTGTGTTCGATTTTGTCGATTTCATCAATAAAGCAGAAGGTGGCCTTCGAAATTAAGAAACAAAAATGGAGATGTCATATATTTGCAATATTAATCGCGTTAAAAGCAGCAGAGTCCATGGAACGTGTGGAAAACGACATGAAAACCTTGGCTGCGTCTTATGTTTTCGTCTCCGTTCGCAGGGAGGGAACGTCTTAAGTCACAAGTACTTCGACCACAAGTCTCCGTGTGTAACGCAAGTGTTTTCGCTGAATGGCAATAATAATAAGTGTTTTATTTAACCATTGGGAGAACCGGATTGATCCAGAATCGAGGACTCCCCCCCCCTCCCCGAGTGGTACCTCGCCTGGGGCCACTTTTATCTCTGGCTTTGCTCCCCTCCCTCCCCTCCCCCCGCTTCGTCGTCGCCTCGCACTCGCACTCACTCGCTCTCACTCACTCGTTCGTTTCCTTTGGGTTCCTCGGGTTTTCATAAGTAGGTTTTCCTTCTTTCGTCTCTGCTCTGGGGTAGGTTTCTCATGGGCGAGGGGGGGGGGGCACCATGGTGGTGGTTCTTTTTTGTGTGATTGCCGTCTTCGTTATTATCTGGCTTGCACTCATTCACCCCCCCCCCCTCCCTCCGTTCGTGGAGTTGCTTTTCGTGTACTCGCTCGGTCACGTACGCTCGCTTGCGCGGCTCACAGGCACGTACACGGACAGTCATGCTCACTCCCATTCTCATGTACACATACTCACAGTCATTTAAACACACAACACACACACACACACACACACACACACACACACACACACACACACACACACACACACACACACACACACACACACACACACACACACACACTATCTCTCACTCTCTCCTCCTCCTCCTCTCTCCTCCTCCTCCTCCCTCCTCTCCTCCTCCTCCTCCTCCTCCTCCTCCTCCTCCTCCTCCTCCTCTCCTCCTCCTCCTCCCCTCCTCCTCCTCTCTCCTCCTCCTCTCCTCTCCTCCTCCTCCTCCTCCTCCTCCTCCTCCTCCTCCTCCTCTCCCTCCTCCTCCCTCCTCCTCCCTCCTCCTCCTCCTCCTCCTCCTCCTCCTCCTCCTCCTCTCCCTCCCACCCCACACACACACACACACACACTCTCTCTCTCTCTCTCTCTCTCTCTCTCTCTCTTCTCTCTCTCTCATCTCTCTCTCTCTCTCTCTCTCTCTTCTCTCCTCTCTCCCTCCCTCCTCCTCCCTCCTCCCTCCTCCCTCCCTCCCTCCTCCTCCCTCCCTCCCTCCCCTCCTCCTCCCTCCCTCCCTCCTCCTCCTCCTCCTCCTCACTCTTCCCTCCTCCCCTTCCCCTCCTCCCCCCTCCTCTCCCTCCCTCCTCCCCTCCTCCCTCCCTCCCTCCTCCCCTCTCCCTCCTCCCTTCTCCCCTCCTCCTCCCTCCACCTCCTCCTCCCCCCCGATCTCCTTCCTCCTCTCCCTCCTCCCACCCTCTTCCTCTTCTCTTCCACCTCTCTCCTCTCCTCCTACTCCTCTCCTCTTCCTCTCCTCTCCTTCCCTTCCCCCTCCTCCTACTCCTCCTCCTTCTCTCCATTCTCCTCTCCTCCTCTCCTCCTCCTCCTCCTCCTCCTCCTCCTCTCCTCTCCTTTCTCCCATCAATTACCTCTCCCTTTCTTTCTCCCATCCCTCCCCCTCCTCACTCCCTTTATCCTTCCCTCCCTCACTCCCTCATTCTTTCTTCCTCCCTCTGACGGCAATGTCCCTCCCCCTCCCCTTTCCCCCCACCCTTCCCCTTCCATCCATTCATCTATTCCCCAACCCCCTCTCTCCCCCTCCTCTCCTCCTCCCTTCTCCCTCCCTCAGTCTCTCTCTCTCTCCTCCTCTCTCTCACTCCTCTCCTCCCTCCCTCTTCCTCCCTCCCTCCCTTCCCTCTCCCCCTCTCCCTCCCCTCCCCCCCCTCCCCCCTCCCCCTCCCCTCTCCCTCTCCCCTCTCCCCTCTCCATTCCGCTCCCCATACCTCTCTCTCTCGCTCAAAACACACAAATACAAACACCAACGCGCTCATATACACGCTACATGTTCCGTCCACAGGCACCAGCGACATATTTACCTTCCCTTTTCGTGACGGACTTTTTTCCTGCCTTCGTGACGCGCCGCAATAAGGGAATGGCCCATCGAAGTAGGGGAGCAAGGCCCTCCCCCGACCCCCGACCCCGACCCCCGACCCGTCCTTTTCCACCCTGGGGCTCTGCTTCCGAGGGCCGAAGGGTTGGCTTTTCGTCGGGCTTCGAGGGCTTGGTGGGTTTGGTGGGCGGGCCTCGTGTTCTTCGGGTTTCGTCGTTAGGCTCGTCCGGTTATTGAGTTGGGCGCTTTTATTTGTCTATTTTTTCCGAGAGGAGTTTTCGTGTTCTGGTTCTAATAGCGTGTTATTTTATCCGGTCGGGAAGGAGAGAGAACATGACAAATACAAAAAAGAAAAGAAAAAAAGGTTCCGGTGCAGTGACTATTCCGCTCCCCTTCTTCCTCCCCTCGCTCCTCTCCCTCCCCTCCGTCCCCCTCTCCTGACACGGGCCATCCCCCCTCCCCCCCTGCTCAGGGTTCACACCTCTCCCTTTCCCTCACATGCGCCACGTTTA
The DNA here is from genome assembly GCF_003789085.1 of Penaeus vannamei. Taxonomy (NCBI): domain Eukaryota; kingdom Metazoa; phylum Arthropoda; class Malacostraca; order Decapoda; family Penaeidae; genus Penaeus; species Penaeus vannamei. Next base: position 144,978 of record NW_020871663.1, on the reverse strand, counting down.
CGTCGCTCCCTCTCTCCCCTTCCTCTCTCTCTCTCTCTTTCTCTCTCTCTCTCCCTCTCTCTCTCCCTTCTCTCTCTCTCTCTCTCTTCTCTCTCTCTCTCTCTCTCTCTCTCTCCTCTCTCTCTCTCTCTCTCGCAATCCCTGTCTCTCTCCTCTCTCTCCTCTCTTCTCATCTCCTCTTCTCTCTCTGTCCCTCTCCCTCTCCCTCTCCCTCTCCCTCTCTCTCTTCTCTCTCTCTCCTCTCCTCATCCTCTCTCCTCTCCCTCCCTCCCTCCCTCCCTCCCCTCCCTCCCCTCTCCTCCCTCCCTCCCTCTCCTCCCTCCCTCCCTCCCCTCTCACCCTCTCTCCTCCCTCCTCCCCTCTCTCTCTCTCTCTCTCTCTCTCTCCCTCTCTCTCTCCTCCTCCTCCCTCCCTCCCTCCCTTCCTCCCTCTTCTCCCTCTCTCTCCTTTCTCTCCCTCTCTCCCTCTCTCTCTCCTCTCTCCTCCCTTTCTCTTCTCTTTTTCTCCCTTCCTCTCATCACCACTTTTTCACCATTCTCCCTCCTTTCTCCCTCTCTCTCCTCTCCATTCTTCTCTCTCCCTCTCCCTCTCTACCCCATACCCCCCCCCCCCTCCACTACTCTCGCCTTTCTCTCTCTTCATGGTATTGAGTTCCTTTTTTTCCACTCTCTTTTATTTCCTTTCACCTCTCTCTCTCCTCCCCGTTCTCACCCTCCGTTCTCTTGTTTCCTCTTCATCTTTTCAGTCTCCCTCTCTTTTTCCCTGCGTGTCTTTATCCGAATTTCGTTTCCCAGTCTTTCTCCTCCTCCTATTCCTTCTTCTCCTTCTTCTTCTGTCCTCCACTCCTCTTCTTCTCCTCTTCCTCCTCCTCCTCCTCGTATTCCTTCTCCTCCTCTTCTTCCTCTTTCTCCTCCTTTTCCTCCACCTCCTACTGCTTCTCCTTTTTCCTCCTCCTCCTCCTGTTTCTTATCCTCCCCTTCCTCCTTCTCCTTCTCTTCTCTTATTTCTTCTCCACCTTCTTCCCTTTCTTCTTCCCTCCTCTCCTCCCCTCCCCCCTCCAATCTCTTCCCTCCTCCTCTCCTCTCCCTTCCCCCTCCCCTCGCTCCTCCTCTCTCACCCCAGTCGACCATTTCCGCACTTCTGTCTTTTTCCCAATTTATCTTTCTGCTTCTTTACTCTCACGTTCTTTGTCCTTTGCTAAAGAACCCCATTCCCCTTCTTTCATCCCTTCCTATTCTTCCTGGTCTTCTTCCTTTTTTACTTCTTCCTTTCTCTCCTTCCTCTTCCTCTCCTACTCCTCTTCCTCCTCCTCCTCCTCCTCCTCCACCCTCCTCCTTCCTCCTCCTCCTCCTCCTCCACCTCGCCTCTTCTACCTTCCTCCTCCTCCTCCAGCTCTTTATCTTCCTCCTCCTCCTCCTCCTTTCATCTTCCTCCTCCTTCTTCCCCCTCCTCCTCCTCATCACTCTTCCTCCTCTTCGTCGTCCTCCTCCTTCTCTTCCTCCTCCTCCCCCTCCTCCTCTTCCTCCCTCCTCCTCCTCCCCCCTCCCCTCCCCCCCTCCTCTTCTACCTTAATCCTAGGCTTAATCCCCCCCCCCCTCCCCCGTCCACGACCAGTCTGGTGCAGTGGCGAGTGGGAAGTCATACCAGCTCCGCTCTCTCCCCTCTCTCCCTCTCTCTCCTCCCTCTCCTCCCTCTCTTTCCTCACTCCCTGCCTGTATTTCTCCCTCCACTTCCCTTTCTTCTCTCGCCTCTCCCATCCCTCCCTTCCCTCCTTCCCTCTCCTCGTTTTCCCTTTCTCTTCCTCTCCTCCTCCCCCCTCCCTCTTCTTCCCTTCTCATACTCTTCGATCCCCTTCCCTCCTCTGCCTTCCTCTTCCCCTCCCCTCCCCCTCCCTTATCCTCCCTTCCCCCTTCTGCTCCCCTCCCCCTCCCACACGCCTTGCCTCCTCCTTTCCCCTTTCCTT
>NW_020871663.1:117304-142915 GCF_003789085.1 Penaeus vannamei | reverse complement strand
CGTTATATAAAATATCGTCATCATTAATATCCGTCGGGGATTGAAACCCGAGTCTGTCGCGGTAGGAAGGCCGACCAGTGCAACCATTGCACCACAGAAACATAAAAAATTGGGGTTGAATTTCTATATCTATACTGTAGCTTTTACTAAAAACATTTATTTATAATGTATGTATTTAATGGTACATATAAATGCATATGTGTACTTTCACGAAGAGAGCAAGATGTATTAAACATTATTGTATACCCACCATTGCACTGAAATATGTCATCTTAAAAAAAAGCAAATGAAGTTATCAACCTTTTTAAATACATCTCTGCTTAGCTCCTTCAAAAACCTCCTTTCCTAAAATAGCCAGTTAAAAAGAAAAAAAAATATCTCCTTCTTATTTCAACTAAGCAATAAGATAAAGAGAAATCCTAAAAAATATAATAATCACTACCTTCTTTTCTCTCTCTCTACTTGTTTTGTTGGCATGCCTACTGCTGTTACCATTGTGGTTATCATCAATACTCTTCACAGACTTCCAAATCGACAATACCATTAGAATACGTATTTCGAAATTACCAGTGAGCCATATAGTTTATTTACAGGTGTTACCACTCTCGTTTGCAAGTCTACATTTATTTGTCAAATTTTGTGGTTAAAGGAATCAGCAGTAATGTTATCAATATATCCCTTGATCACAAATAATACTTTTCTTTTAATTACATGCTATTAAAGTTATATGATTGCATTCATTCACCCCCATATACGTTTGGAATAAATCCCTCTATTACACTATTCATCTCAATGATTTCATATTCACACGAATCTATATAACTGCACTCGTTCATCTCATGCCTATTCCTCGACAACCATCTATTAGATCCGTGTTGAACGACTATGTGTTGATGTCTGTTATACAAAAGTCAAAATCTCTGGTTATCATCTATGATTCCTGCTGAGTATGTAAAAAATCTAATACATTTGGTGAAAATTGCGTTTAATACATCTTACTTTTTTAGGGAAAGTACACACAAACGTAAACATATATATATATATATATATATATATATATATATATATATATATATATATATATATATATATATATATATATATAAATAATCACATACACAAGTGTAATATAAGTATTCTCTTAAAAGAATGAATAAGATTCTAATAAATTTCTATTTATTATATGTTTCTGTGGTGTAGTGGTTACCACGGTCGCTTCCTACGCGACAGACTCGGGTTCAATCCCCGACAGATACAGATTGCTATAATCTTATGCATGAATTTCTGTTTGCATCTCTATTTACTTACCTTCGTTCCATTTATCTTTCTATTTTTGTTTCTGTCTCCGGTGTTGACGATGCGAAAGAGTGTGAAGGAATTAGAGGGTTTGATTTTTTTTTTTTCTTTGTGTGTGTGTGTGTGTGTTGTGTGTGTTTTATGTGCGTTTTCACAATTTTGCCTTTAGTCCTCTCATAATCATGACTGTAGTGATATGAGAAGCAAAGAATGGGAGGAGGATGTAGAGGTACAAGTGATGAAGAGAAAGAAATAAAAATCAAGACGGAGTAGAAAGGATGGAAGGAAGGAAAGAAGCAAAAGAGAAGAGAAAGAAGAAGAAAGAGAAGCAAACTTTATTTTATCTTCGTTCCACTTTGCCTGCTTCAGATAAGGAATACGATTTCACAAGAGAGAAGAAGGATCTCTTGCTTTACAGTGGCTTGATAATTACCTATATAATTTGAAAGGTTTGCTGTTAAATATTAATATATTATTTATACCATTTGATATATATATTTCATTCGAAGTTTTTCAAAATGAGTATTCTCTTAAACATGCTAAGAAAACATGTAATTTCATAGCGACTTACAGAAGTTGTATATTGATTTATATTTGTTTTCGAAAACGTAATGGGTAAAAACTGTCACTTCAGAATTATAAGAAATTTATGATAAAAACAAGATTTCATCGAACAGGAATATGAATGAACACCAAAAATTACGAAACTATATGACGAAATAAGTGTGATTTCACTTTTCATTCCACGTAACTTCTTTATTACTTTCTTTTGTCTGTCGATTATTCATAGTTTTCTTTCCCACTTCCATTCCTCCTTTCTTGTTTAATTCGACGTATCACGAAAGAGAAGTGCTGGAATTATGCGTTCCATTCTAGCTTTTAATTAAAATGCCAATACTTCATTTGGTAAAGTTATTAATAATTTGAGAATGGAATACTTCAACTTTCCAAAGGTATACATCTCTATACTTCATTGAAATCTTATTAATTTGGTGGGAGATCAATTTTGCTTCAACAGATTTTAAAAGTAGAATATAATCACCTCAGATGTTAAAGGAAGAGAAAAAGATTCTTTTTTTCTTTCTCTTCATCACTTGTTCGTCCTCTTCGTCCTCCTCCCATTCTTTGCTTCTCATATCACTAATTCAGTCAAATGATTATGAGAGGACTAACAGCATAATTGTGAAAACGCGCATAACTAACAACCAAGGAAATAAAAATGAATACAAAATCAAACTCCCCAATTCCTTCATACTCCTTCGCATTGTAAACACCAGAAAAGAGATAGAAACAAAAGTAGAAAGATATATGGAACGGAATGTTAGTAGATAGAGATGCAAACAGAAGTTCATGTATAAAATACCATCCCTAGTATCCGTCGGGGATTGAACCCGAGTCTGTCGCGTAGGAGGCGACAGTGCTAACCATTGCACCACAGAAACATATACATTATTATTGAAATTTCTATATCTATACTGTAGCTTTTACTAAAACATTTATTTTATATGTATGTATTTAATGGTACATATAAATGCATATGTGTACTTTCACGAACAGAGCAAGATGTATTATTTTATATAAATTATAAGAAAATTATAAGAAACATGATAAAAACAAGATTTCTTCGAACAGGAATATGAATGAACACCGAAAATTACGAAACTATATGACGAAATAAGTGTGATTTCACTTTTCATTCCACGTAACCTCTTTATTACTTTCTTTTGTCTGTCTGTCACTTATTCATAGTTTTCTTTCCCACTTCCATTCCTCCTTTCTTGTTTAATTCGACGTATCACGAAAGAGAAGTGTTGGAATTATGCGTTCCATTCTAGCTTTTAATTAAAATGCCAATACTTTTTTTTCTGTGCTTCTATTCCAAATTTCTTCCCTCTTTCCCTTTTTTCTATTTTTCTTTGTCTCATTTCACAGATATAGATTTTTCACTACATTCTCTCTCTCTCTCTCTCTCTCTCTCTCTCTCTCTCTCTCTCTCTCTCTCTCTCTCTCTCTCTCTCTCTCAAAAAAAAAAAAAAAAAAAAAAAAAAAAAAAAAAAACACGGCCAAACACGCTGGAGAAAAGTATTATATTTGACTTTTGTATAATAGACATCAGCACATACTTGTCCAACGCTTACCTAATGGATGGTTGTCCAGGGATAGGCATGAGATGAACAAGTGCAGTTATATAGGCCTACTCATGAGAATATGAAATCAGTGTGATGAATTGTGTAATCGAGGGATTTATTTAAAATATATACGGGGTGAACGAATGCAATTATGTAACTTTAACTGATATGTAATGAAAAATATATTATTTGTGATCGAGGGATATTTTGATAACATTACTGCTGGTTCCTTTAACCTCAAATTTCGACAAATATATGTAGACTTGCAAATGAGAGTGGTAACACCTGTAAATAAACTATACAGTTCATTGGTAATTTCGAAATACGTATTCTAATGGTATTGTCGCTTTAGAAGTCTGTGAAGAATATTGATAATAACGATAATGGTAACAGTAGGCATGCTAACAAAATAAGTATAATAGATAAAGGAAAAGAGCTAGTGCTTTATACTTATATAGCTTTTTTTTCTTTTAACTGAATATTTTAGGAAAGTTGGAGCCAATGAGATACTGAAAAGAGTTGATAACTCCATTTGGTATTTTTAAGACGACATATTTCAGTGTAATGGTAGGTATACAATAATGTTTAATTCATCTTACTCTCTTGGTGAAACTGCACATACACATACACATAGGTATGAAAAATCACACACAAAAGTGTTCTCGTGAAAGCAACAGTATAAGTTTAGTAATGGTCGTAAATAAAATGTTTCCGTGGTGTAGTGGTTAGCACGGTCGCCTCCTACGCGACAGACTCGGGTTCAATCCCCGACGGATACCATTGCATTTCCATTTTTTTTATGCATGAATTTTTGTCTGCATCTCTATCTACTTACCTTCGTTCTATATATTTTTCTACTTTTGTTCCTGTCTTTTTCTCCGGTGTTTACAATGCGAAGGAGTTTGAAGTAATTGGAGGGTTTGATTTTTTTTATTTGTTTGGTTGTTTGTTAATGTTTCTGCGCGTTTTCGTAATTTTGCTGTTAGTCCTCAGATAATCATATGAGAAGCTAAGAATGGGAGGAGGACGAAGAAGACGAACAAGCGGTGAAGAGAAAGAAATAAAAAATCAAGACGGAGTAGAAAAAGTGGAAGGAAAGAAGCAAAAACGAAAGCAAATTTTGTTTTATCCTGTTTAGTATTATCTTCGTTCCACTATGCCTACTTCAGATAAGAAATATGATTTCACAGGGGAGAATTATCTTTTTTTACAGCAGCTTGTTAATTGCCTATATAATTTGAAAGGTTTGTTGTCACTGTAGTTCAGTGTTATAAAATAAATAAATGCTACTTATGGGGTCCGAACTGAAGTAGAAATGCAAAGTAGACAAACCAGACAGTACAGCTACCAAGGTGTGAAATTATACTACTACTGCATTGTGACAACTGGATCTTGTGCTAACCATATGTCTTCTATTTTGTATTAGATGTAATTCTTGTTTACACTTCTCTCTCCTCATGAAACATTTCTTCAGCACTATGTATAAATATTTTTATTTATACCATTTGATAATTCATTTTAAAAGCTAGAATTATTTTAAACATACTGAGAAAGAATGTAATTTCATAGCGACTTACAGAAGTTGTATATTGATTTATATTTGTCTTCGAAAACGTGCTGCGGTTGTGTAAAAAAAAAAAATGTTTCTTCAACAGAAAATCATAAGAAATTTATGATAAAAAAACAAGATTTCATCTAACAGGAATTCGAATGAATCCCAATAATTCAAGGCAGAATTTCAGGTTTGTTTTAAAGCGATTCTGTAAGGAAAAAGTACACACAGTAGATTAAGCAAAAATTCCATGATCTACCATTTGTCTGACAAATATAGAAAGTAATCTATAGATATTGTTACAGCAGCGGAAATTGAGGAAGGGGAGCATACCACGTCATCTCAGGAAAACAAACAAACAAGCAAAACAGAATCTTTTTCTCTTCGTTTCTTTAACATCTAAGGTAATTACATTCTACTTTTAAAATCTGTTGAAGCAAAATTGATCTCCCACCAAATTGACAAGATTTCGATCGAGTAATATAATTCTGGGAAAAACGTATCTGGATCCACACTGAGACGGAAATATCTGACAAATACGTGTAAAAAATATCTACAAATGCACACACATTAAAAGAAAGAAAGAGAGAGAGAGAGAGAGAGAGAGAGAGAGAGAGAGAGAGAGAGAGAGAGAGAGAGAGAGAGAGAGAGAGAGAGAGAGAGAGAGAGAGAGGAGAGGAGAGGAAGACAACAGCAGCAATGATATTAAAGATGATTACGATACTACTACTACTACTACTACTACTACTACTACTACTACTACTACTACTATTACTACTATACTACTACTACTACTACTACTACTACTACTACTACTACTACTACTACTACTAGACTACTATACGTACTAACTACTACTATACTACTACTACTACTACTACTACTACTACTAACTACTACTACTACTACTACTAACTGATACTAGAGATACTACTAGATACTACTACGAGACGCTAAAAGACGGGGGAAATGGGGAACCAACAAGATACTAATACGAGATAACAGCAAAAGAAAGACATCGGGAATCCACGTGGAACTACTCTCCTGCCTCCCATCCCCAGAATTTTCTCTCTTCTCTCTCCTCCCTCCTCCTCACTTCTATGTTCCTCAACTCCCCTCTTTCTTTCCTTTCCAATTTTCTCATATTGTATCCTCTCTTCCCCTTTTCTTCCCTTTCGTTTCTTCATTTCCCCTCCTCTCCTTCGCTTTCCTTCTCATAACCATATTCTTCATCCTTTATTTCCTTACTCGCTTCTCTTCCATTCGCCCTCATAGCCACCTCTTTCTCCTTTCCTTCTCCTCTCTTCCCCTTTCCTCTTCCTCCTTCCTACTCCCTCTCTTCTCGCATCTTTTCTGCTCCTTCCCTCCTCTCCTATTCGCTATTCCTGTTACCCTTCCCCCTTGTCGTCCCTTTTCTCTTCTCTCCCGTTTTCTTTTCTATCCTTTCTTTCCTTCCCCTCTTCTCCTTCCTTCCATCTTTTTTTCCCATCTCCCCTTTTTTTTTCATTCCCCCCTTTCAATCTTTCTTTTCCTTTCCTTCCTTTCTTTCATTCTTTCTTCCTTGTTCTGCCTCTCCTCCAAACTACCTCCTCTCCTTCCTTTCTCTCCTCTCTTCCCCTTCTTTGCTCTTTTATCCGAAGAGTCTAGTCAAAATTACACTATTTTCAATATTTCCTTCTAATGTAGAAAAGGTATGAATGAAACTGGATATCTTCACAATACAAGAGATGTATTTGACCGGTTTCGATTACGTCTTCATCAGAAATACATGTATTTCTGATGAAGACGTAATCGAAACCGGTCAAATACATCTCTTGTTTTGTGAAGATATCCAGTCTCATTCATACCTTTTCTACATTTGTCAACATGGATACGGTTCATTTCCTTCTAACTCAAACGTTACATGAATTCACGTAATGCATAAAGTTGTATTGTTTCAACTTTTTCAAAATTTGAATTTCTCATAATATTGCGTATAATTGTTTGAGAATTTCATAATATATTCTCATTTACTGATGACACTGAAGAACAATTGTTTATCACATTTTTTTTACTGCTTATAAAATAGTTTTTACTGCTCATCAACGGCAATGGTACTGAAGATGATGGTAACAATAACAATGACAATAATTATGATAATAATAAAAAACAAAACAAAAACTATAATAATATTATCATTAAAAAAATCACAACAAAAAGGATAAATATAATCTAATGATAATAACGATAATGATAATACTATTACTATTACTAATAAAAAAAATAGATATTAATGATGATAATAGTAATACAAAGGATATTGATAATCATAACGATGATGAAGATGGTGATGGTGATGTGATGATAAGGATATTTAGAACAATAAAAATAAAGGTTATTATCATGGTAGGGATAGTGTATACATATCATAAAAGAGAAAAACAGTATTACTTATAACGACTATGATTAAAACGATAATGATAATGCCAGTACAAAAAATGTTACTATTGATCAATATCTGGATATTTTCCATTTCTCTCTCTAGATCTCTTCCTCCCATTCTTTCTGAAGACTCATAATGATGTTTAGGATGAGTGTATCGACTACGAGAACAAGGGCAATGCAGGGAAATGAGAGGGAAAGAATAAGAGCGATATGGGTGGATTGAAGAGAAATCATTTGGTGACACTTGTAAATAAAGTTTGTAAACCAATATTGTAGGCTGATAGGTAATATTACTATTTCATATCAATGACCAGTTTCTTGTATCGTCTGCCTCTGTCTCTGCCTCCCTCTCTCCCTCCCTCTCTCTCTCCTCTCTCTCTCTCTCTCTCTCTCTCTCTCTCTCTCTCTCTCTCTCTCTCTCTCTGTCTCTCTCTCTCTCTCTCTCTTCTCTCTCTCTCTCTCTCTCTCTCTCTCTCTCTCTCCTCTCTCTCGAGGTAGTGCAAACTTGTGCTCCGCATATTCGGACGAAAAGATCCAAAATATAAAAGTAAAACTCGCTGATTGTACAGTTGTGATAAACACAAAAATTATGTATGGTTAAAAATTGAGCTTCATCCTAGAAAATTTCCATTAAAAGAGTGTGCGCACGAGCAGTCAGAACGTGACGTTACTAACACGTAACAAAAAAGAACTGGCAGGGTTAACGAGCGAAACCACACTGAGCAGCTTTGTCACTAATCATCTGCCACTTCTAAAATATATTCTCTAACTAGATTCAAGAATGTATCAATGGCAGTAAGTATCTGCTCTCTCTCTCTGTGCAACATCTCAAGAGAGCGGAGTAGAAGAGTGTGTAGATTATGTAGAAACAGGAAGAGCGAATCTGGTAGAAACGAGAGAGGACAACCCTCCACAGCTGAACCACCTCCTGCGTCTCATTCCCTCATTACGCCAAGTCTGCCGATTCTTGAAGGGAAGTAGCCAGCGGCGATGCAGAGATTGGACTCACAATTTCTGGAGCAAATTGCTAAATAAAAAATCCATATGGATAATCGCTGTAGGAGATATATAGCACGAGGTAGAAATTGAAATGTTGAAGATTTATGTTCAAAAGTAAAGGCAGAATGTACGTGCAATTCCAAACTTTGATATGGAGTTACCAGTATTTCTATATATTTTAAATGGATTCGCAAAACATCTGCATATCCCTAAAATATCGGGAAGTAATAAATATTCTTATTTCTGAATATCAGTGGAAATCATCTTGGAAGTAGTTTCAGTTATCATTGTGTCAACGATAAACAATAGTTTCGTAATTATTGGTATTTTTTTCGAAATCTTGTTAGCTGAATTTTTTTTTATGTTTTTATCATAAATTTCTCATAATTTACCGAACCGCAGTACGTTTTCAAGACATAAAAATCATTATACAGCTTCTGTCAGTCACTATGAAATTACATGCTTTCTCAAGATGTTTAAGAGAATACTCGTTTTGAAAATTTTCGAATTATAATATCAATGGTATAAAATAATCATATAATATATATAATATATATATATATATAGTATATATATATATATATATATATATATATATATTATATATTATATATATATATATATATATATATATATAGTATATATATATAATATATTTATATATGTATATATATATACATTATAATAATATATATATATATATAATATATATATATATATGTATATATATAATATATAACATGTATTATATTAGATAGATAGATAATATATTAATATATATAGATATATCTTATATATATATATATATATATATAATATATATATATAATATATTATATATATATATATATATATATTATTTATATATATATATATATAGTATATATAGAATAGTTTCATGAGAAGAGAGAATAAAATGAAGTGTAAACAAAAATTACATCTCATACGTTAGAAAATAGAAGATGTATGGTTAGCACAGGATCCAGCTGTCACAATGCATAGTAGTGGTATTTCACACCTGGTAGCTGTACTGTCTGGTTTGTCTACTTCGTATTCTTATTTCATTAGGGACCTTAAATAGCATTTACTTATTTCATGACACTGTGAACTATTAGTGACAACAAACTTTTCAAAATATATAGGTAATTATCAAGATGCTGTATAGATATTAATATATATATATTATATATATATATATATCATATATATATATATAATATATACATTATTATATATATATACATACATATATATATATATATATATATATACATACATACATATATATACATAATATATATATATATATATATATATATATATATATATATATATTATATATATATATATATATATATATATATATTAATATATATATATAAGCTCTCCTATGAAATCGTATTTATCTGAAGCAGACAAAGTAGAACAAAGATAAACACAGGTTTAATAAAACAAAATTTACTTCTTCTTTTAACCTCTTTCCTTCCACCTTTTCATTCGTAGATTGATTTCTCTTCATCACGTGTTCGTCCTCTCATTTTTTTCTCACCTCATTAAATACAGTTTTGTGTTTATGAGAGGAACTAACAGCAAAGTTGTGAAAACGCGCGCATAAACACTAACATTTGGATGTATATATATATATATATATATATGTATATATATAATATATATATATATATATATTATAACCCAACAATTCCTTCACACTCTTCGCATTGTAGAGGAATAGACAGAGAGAGAAAGAGAAGAGAGAGAGTAAGAGAGAGAGAGGAAGACGCAGACAAAAAAATCATGTATATAAAAGGTATAATTTGGAGTGTCCGTCGGGGATTGAACCCGAGTCTGTCGCGTAGGAGGCGACCGTGCTAACCACTGCACCACAGAATCAAATTTGTTTGAAATAATTATATATATTTCATTTTTACCTTTTAAGAGAACACAAATTACATTTGTGTATGTGATATTAAATGCATTGTGTATGTGTGTGTGTGTACTTTCACTAAAAGATTAAGATATATTAAACATTATTATATACCTACCTTTGTACTGAAATATATCCAATCTTTAAACAAATCAAATGCAGTTAAAAAAACTTTTGAATACCTCTTTCCTTGGCTCCAAAAAAACATTTTCTAAAATATCTAATAAAAATACGTATCTTCCTTCTTTTCTCAACTAAGCATGTTGTTACCATTATCGTTATTATAATCACTTTTCACAGACTTCGAAATCGACAATACCATTACAATACGTATTTCACAAATACCAGTGAGTTATAGCTTATTAATGTGTCACCACTCTCGTTTGCAAGTCTACATTCGTTTGTCAAAATTTGTGGCCTAACGAGTCAGCAGTAATAAGTTATTAATATATCCCTCGATTTCAAACAACATTATTTCTACCTTTCATATTTATTAAAGTTATATAATTACGTTCCTTTATCCCATAAATGGTTAAAATGAATCCCTCTTTAAACATTTCATATTTTCATAATTTCATGAGTCTATGTAATTGCATTCGTTTCTCACGTGCGTATTCCTCAACAACCATCTATTAGATGATGTAGGTCAACTATGTGCTGATATATCCCTTGATCGTAAATAATATATTTATTAACGTTATATAATTGTCGTTCACGCCACAAACAAGTTTCAAAATTATTGGTATTCATTCGAAATCCTGTTAGATGAAATTTTGTTTTTATCATATATTTTTTTTAGAACTTTCTATTGAAGTAACAGTTTTTACCCAACCGCAGTATGCTTCGAAGATAAATATAAATCAATATACAACTTCTGTAAGTCGCTATGAAATTACATCAAATGTAAACAAGAATTACATCTCATACAAAATAGAAGACATGGTTAGCACAGGATCCAGCTGTCACAATGCAATAGTAGTAGTATTGATGTATATCATTATTTATGTATAATATCACAATTATTACCTTGGTAGCTGTTCTGCCTGGTTTGTCTACTTTGCACTTATATATCATTACGGACCATAAGTACCATTCATTTCTTTCATGACACTGTGAACTACAGTGACACCAGATGTTTCCATATACATAGGTAATTATCAAGCTAATATAGAAAAAGAGAATCTTTTCTCTTCTATGAAATCGTAAGTGGAACGAAGATAACACTAACACTTCCACCTTTTCTACTCCGTCTTGATTTTTCTTTCTTTCTCTTCATCACGAGTTTCCTTCTTTCCTTCTCATATCACAAATACATTCATATAATTATGAGAGGACTAACAGCAAAATTACGAAAACGCGCATAAACACTAACAAACAACAATGTAAATAAAAAATGCAATCTCAGACACTCCAATACCTTCTTACTCCTTCACACTGTAAACACCGGAGAAAGAGAGAGAAACAAAAACAGGAAGATATATGGAATGGAAGGTAAGTAGATAGAAATACAAACAAAAACTGCTATAAGGAATAATATAAGGAAGAGGAAAAGATGGAAAGAAGGGGAAAGAGAGAGAGGAAAGAGAAGGCGCAGTCGTAGCCCTGAAAACATTTTGAATTGTTGGCGGGAATTTCGAAAGCCAGAAATCTCTTCCCCGCGGCATCACCTTTGTTATTTTTTCAAGTTTAAAATAAACTTTATTGGATTTCTTTTATATGTGCTTCGTTTATATCCACATATATATAGCATCTATCTATCTATGTACATTTATCTACCTATCTATGTATATCTATCTATTTATGTACATTTATCTACCTATTATATATCTATCTATCTATTTACGTATATTTATATGTTTATCTATATATACATACATTTATCTGTCTATTGGTATCTATCTATTCATATTTATCTACCTTTTTATATCTATTGATTTATTTAAATCTACCTATTTATCTTGTTTATATATTTGTGTTTATCTATCTATTTTTCTCTATCTATTTATCTCTATCTATCTATCTATCTATCTATCTATCTATCTATATATATATATATATATATATATATATATATATATATATATATATATATATATATATATCTGTTTCACTATATCTATTTATCTAAATCTATCCATTTACCGATATCTATTTGTCTATATATCTATTTATCTGTAATCTACATCTGTAATCTGTAATCTGTATCTATCTATATGTCTATATCTATCGATTATCTATATCTATCTATTTGTTTATACCAATGATCTATATCTATTTGTATATCGTCATCGATTTATCTATATCTATCGATTTATCTGTCTATCAACTTTTATCTATCTATTTGTCTCTCTCTCTCTCTCTCTCTCTCTCTCTCTCTCTCTCTCTCTCTCTATATATATATATATATATATATATATATATATATATATATATATATATATATATATATATATATATATATATTTACTACATCTATCAATTTATCTATATATATTCATCTGTATCTATCTATCTATATCTATTTATCTACATCTATCTATTTGTCTATCCCTCATTATATGTCTATACCTATCTATTAATCTATATTTATTGATTTATCTATATCTATTTGTCTATTTCTTTTTATCTTTCGTATCTGTTTATCTTGGTCTATGTCAGTCAACAAAGCATAATGTAAAATAAGATCAAATAAAAAATGTGGCACCTACGCGACCCCCTGTTCGCTTGGCATGGGTGGGGCTCGATCGCGGGCCCCTCGCGTGGGAGGCGACGACCTTACCAACCGCACCACCGATTCTTATGTAATGAAGAAGGAAGGTTGGAATTTCAAGGTAACATTAGCGCATGCTCTTTGTCTCTCTGTCTCTCTGTCGTCTCTGTCTCTCTCTCTCTCTCTGTCTCTGTCTCTGTCTGTCTCTGTCTCTGTCTCTGTCTGTCTCTCTCTGTCTCTCTCTCTCTCTGTCTCGTCTCTCTCTCTCTGTCTCTCTTCGTCTCTCTGTCTCTCTCTCTCTCTGTCTCTCTCTCTCTCTCTCTCTCTCTCTCTCTCTCTCTCTCTCTCTCTCTCTCTCTCTCTCTCTCTCTCTCTCTCTCTCTCTCTCTCTCTCTCTCTCTCTCTCTCTCTCTGTGTGTGTGTGTACATACGTGAATGGCAAAACACACTAAGGAATGGAAATGAGAGGATGGAAATGAATATGATCAAAGGAAAGAGAGAGAAAATTAATGAAGAATAAGTCACGAAAACAATAATGACAATAACGGTAATAATCGTAATATCAGTGATGGTGGTAGTGATAATAATGGAAAAAATACTGATATTCATGAACAATAATAATGGTGAAAATAGAAAAGAGACTTGGGTATGATCATGATGATAATGGAACTTGTGAAAATAATAACAATATGAATTCTGAGAAGCAAAATCATTCCTCTATTTGGAATATCTATATCTAAGTAGCTACCTATTGCATAGCCGTCAAATGATAAGTATAACAAAGACAGGAGCGACTATTATGAGTTATTATTATCATTATTATTATTATTATTATCATTATTGTTGTTATTATTACTATTACTATTACTATTACTATTCATCATCATTATCATTATCATCATCATCATCATCATATTATCATTATTCACTGATTACATTTAAAACCAATACAGTTAGGCGTCCCCCTCTATCTCTCGTGTTTTCTTCATCTTGTCACAAAAGTGGCCATGCTTGTTTATGTGTTAATTTCATAACGAGTTTGGTACCTAACTATGATAAGTATTTTGTTTATGGAGGGAAAAAGTACTGTAAATTGTGCTTTTTATACAGGAATAACTAAGCTGTTTGCATACCTAATCCCATACATGACTTGGTAATCGGAAATATGCCAGGCGTAAGGTCGAGAAAAGAGTGACGGCAAACACACGTATGGTGAAGTGACGCATGAGAGGTGAAAGAAGGGAAGGAAACAGACAGAGATTAAGGTACAGGCAGTTTCCATGTCTATGCAGAGGAAAGTAAAGAATTTGATCGTTGAAAGAACAATGAATTTTATATGTATATACTAAAACGAAGAATCCTTGATAGAAGGGCGAAAATTGTTAACTTAGAGAAGGAGCAACTTCTTGTTCCATCCTCTTTTTGTTCACAAAAACAACTATAACATCAATAACAACATTTATAATTCATATTATATAACTTATTTATAACTTATATCCAGTGTCGCTCCGCCGTCCCGTGGTGCCTTGCAAGCAACCAAGAGCTTAAACTACTCACATCCAGTGGTAAGAGAGGACTAGATTGCACTGATGACAACACGTAAGAAGATAACAGTTGGGTGCCAGTGCATGCTGATCGGAGGGCCAAAGCGAGTGCCACTGAGCCCTGTGATGACGTGGAACCCAGCATCAAAAGTTGTCTTCGCGATAAATGGAAGGAGCAATGGAGGCAAACTGCGAGAGAAGAAGGAACGGACAGAGAGGATACGCAGATAGTAGAGGGAGTAGGAAGGAAGAGGAGGATAAGGGTAGGAGAAAGAGGTGGTTATAAGGAGAGGAGGAAGAGAGGGAAGATAGGACGAATGGAAGAGAGGAGAGATGGGATATTAGAGATGAATAAGATGGTTAGGGTGAGAGGGAAAGCGAAGGGAAGGAGGGAAAATGAAGAGGAAGCGAAAGAAGGGGAAAAGGAGGAAGAGAGGATATAGGAAAAGAGAATTTGAAAGGCAAGAGAGTAGTTGAATTATTATTGGTGTTATTGGTAAGATTGTGGGTATTGTTCTCATTATTATTACTACTATAATTATTGTTATTGATGTTATAGCTGTTATGATTCAATTTTTGTTATTCCTACTATTACTACTGTTGTTTGTTATTGTTATCAAAATTGTTGTTGATATCATTATTGTTATTAGTATTACGATTATGATTATCATTATTTTTTCATCTTTATTATTCCATTATTATCATAGTTATTTTCATTGTAATTGTTGCCATCATCATTGCCATCATCGGAAATTATTTCTTAAATAGCATAATATAGAAAAAAGTAATGAACACTTTATCTGTAATGTCCTCAGTACAAGAAAATATATAAAGAAAAATATTTAAAAGGCACCGATGAACGTTTTTCAAGATAATTTTTTTATACCATGTATTTGTTTTATTAATTACTTGTGATGTCTCTTAATATTTGATTAAAAAGAATCACTATAAAAGTATGTATTTTTCTCTAGTTTGCTTCTTTGGAGAAATCTTGCATCGGAAAGGCAGATTCGTGTTTACTTTTTCCTCCCTTCATTGTATTTTTACTTCGTTCACTATGAATCTTGCGTTATTTGTGTTGAAGCAATCTCTCTACATTTCCCTCTGCATTTGGCGCTATCCTCCCCACTCTCCCTCACTCTTATCTCATCCCCCTTTCCTCTTTTTCCACTCTTCACAACCACCTTTCTCTCCATCCTCTCTTCTCCACTCGTCCTCACCCTCCATTTCCTCCTCTATTTCTCTTCTCTCCCTTCACCTCCACCACCTCGTCACTTCCACCTCCTTCTCTTTCTTTGCTTCCTCCTTCTACATCTCCACCTTCTCCTCTACCTCCTTCTTTTTCTCCTCCTCTTCCGCTTCTTCCTTTTCCTTCTCCCCCTCTTAGACCCATAACTACACCTACACTTCTTCCTGTTCTTCCTCTTCCTCCTCTTTCTGGGTGGGAAATAGTACAAGGGGAAGATAGAGTAGAGAAAGGAAGAAGAGAAGGTAGGAGGAGAGGCACAACAAGGAAGAGTGAATGAAAGAAATGAGGGAAGGAAATGAATGATTCAATGGGGGTAAATAAGAGAAAAGAGGAGAGGAAAATGGAAGTTTAAAAAGAAGGAAGGAAGAATGGAAGGAAAGAAGAGGGGATGAAAGAGAGGACAGAAGAGAAAATAGGAGTGAAGGGAGAGGCAGAACAAGAGGAAAGGGTTTTAGGTTTACTTTCCATCCCGAGAATGTTATCATCTTTACTCTCCTTTCTCCTCATTTCTCTCTCCTCCCTCCTTTCCTTTTCCTCTCTCCTCCCTCCTCCTCATTTTATGCTCTTCAATTTCCTTCCTTTCCTTCCCCTTCCCTCTCCTAACCATCTTCATCATCCCTTATTTCACTACTTTCTTCTCTTCCATTCGTCCTCTCTTCGCTCTTTTCCCCTCTCCTCATAACCTCCTATTCCCCCTTCCCCTTTACTCCTCTTCCTTCCTACTCTCTCCTTTCGTATCTTCTCTGCTCCTTCCCTCCTCTCTCATACTCGCTATTCTTTAAACCCTTCCCTTTGTCCTTTCCCTTCTCTCCCATTTTTTTCTGTCCTTCTTCCCTTCCCCTCTTCCCCTTCTTCCCCTTTTTTTTTTTACTCTCCTTTTCTTTCCTTTCCTCCATTTGAGTCCTTCCTTTCCTTCCCTACTTTCTTTCATTCCCTCTTCCTTGTTTTGCCTCTCCTTACTTTCTCTCCTCTCTTCCCTTTCTTTCTTATTATTCCCCTTCTACTCTTTCCCACCTAGGAGGAGGAGGAAGAGGAGCAGGAGGAAATACAAGTGAAGGTATAGGTCTAAGAGGAGGGAGAGGAAGAGGAAAAAAAAAGAAGAGGGGAATGGGGAAGAGAAAGAGAAGAAAATGGAGAAGTTAGAGATAAAGGTAGATATGTAGGAGGAAGAACAGGAAAAGGTGGCGGGTATGAAGTAGAAGGAAGAGGAATAAAAGAAAGAGGAGGAAAGGAGGAAATAGAAGGTGATGACGACGAGGAGCGGAGGGAAAGAGGACGGAGAAAGTGGTGGTAGTGAAGAGTGGAAAAAGAGTGAGGGAGAATAAGGATAGCGCTAAAGGAAGAGGGAAAGTTGCAGATATTGCAACACAAATAACGAAAAATAATGTAACGAAGTGAGGAAAAAGAAAACACGAATAAGCCTTTCCGTTTTAAGATTTCTCCGAAAAAGCAGACCAGCGAAAAATACGCTTATGTAAAAATTTTGTTACATTTAACGTAATACATGAAATAATATTGCTTCACTGTTACAAAATTTTAACCAAGTAATAACAATAATGTTTGAAGACACTTTCAATATATATTTTAATGTACTGATGACATCAAAGACCTACTGAATTTCTTTTTCTTTTTGATATCTATGAAATAATTTATTTTTTATGGCAGTGGCATCAGTGATTGTTAATGACGATGATGATAACAAGGACAATGATTATAATAATGATAAAAACAACAACAACAACAACGCCTGGTATGATAATAATAAAAACAACAACAAAAAATGACAACAAAAATTATGATAATATAATGATAATAATAATACAACAATAACAACAGTAGTAATGATAATAACAAATGTCATAATCATAACAAGAATTACATCAATAACAAAAAGTAGCAATGAAAATCCGTAATCATAATAATAAAGATGATAATCATAGCGATAATGATGATAATAGTAATAACAAAACAAACAAGAAGACGTAGAGGAAGATGGAGAAAAGCTATATCTATCATCATAGCCATAATTGTGAACTACATAAAGTGCTTTATTATTTTTCAAATCATAAACGACGTCAACAGGTGGGGGGGGGGGTCATGTTGCATTATCACATGATATCTAATTTGATATGTATCCTTTCTCTCTCTCTCTCTTTCTTTTATTTCATCTACGTTTTTTTTCCTCTCTCGTCTATTCTCTCTATCCCTTTCTCTTTTCTCTCTCCCTTTCTTTTCTTTCTCCGTTCTCTTATGTTATCCCTTTCATGATGTTGCAATCTGAATTATGCAGAGTCTTGCATGATATAAACCTTTCTCTCTTCGTCTTTATTTCACCCACATTCTCATCTACTTCCTTTCTTTATCCTCGTCCCGCTAAACCCACCTCTCATCTTCTCTTCTCCTCTTTCCTTCTTCTTCACCCCTTTTCCTCCCATCCTCCCTTACACCCTTTGCTCCCTGCCCTTATCCGAAAGAATGCAAAGAACGCGATATATTGATCCCGTTGCACCGCGCTTCAGTTTATTCCCTTCCGGACACTGAGACGGAGACGAAGTGCAGCGTAGATAAGGGTTATTATTGCCCCCTTTGTATTTAAGTTTCCGACTTTAAAGGTACGTTTGAGGAGTGGTTGTCGTGGGAGCAATGTCTGGCGGGTGTGTTTGCCAAAGGCGCCGCGAGATGGGGTTGGTGAGCGTGTAAGGGAGAGTGGGAAGGGAAATGCCTCGATGGGGAGTATTTTGGGGGGAATTCTGACATCCTATTTGCTTATTTGTGAATGTTTTGTTTATCGATCTATACGTTGAAGTATGTGAGTCGAATGTTTTGGTATTTTTCGCTCTGTTTAGGTGAAATCTTACTCATCATAGCCATATCACGGCTGCTTTCAGATGCCCCTTTAATTTGCTATCTGTTAATTTATTTTAACTTCAGGCTGTAGCTGTGTTGATAGGCGATGGTATTAAGAAAATATTTTGCATATTCGTATAATAACTTCAGTTGATATTAAGGGTTAAATGAGCAGTACGAGATACACTATACTGGCTACAGAATGTGTTGCGTGCTTTATTTCTTTCTTTTTTTTGTCCATGTATGCGTGCAACTCAATGTGCGCCGCATGACTGTGTGGTTGACGGTATGTACTGCCAAAACTTATGTGGAATTACGTTCTTTTCGGTTATCTGTTTTATTGCAGTTATGTGGATGTGCAATTGTACATGCGTGAATATTCCTGTGCTCTCTCTCTCTCTCTCTCTCTCTCTCTCTCTCTCTCTCTCTCTCTCTCTCTCTCTCTCTCTCTCTCTCTCTCTCTCTCTCTCTCTCTCTCTCTCTTTTTCTGTGTGCGCGCGCGTGAGTGTGTCTGTGTGTGTATCCTTTGAATATATATATCAAAAAGAATCTTTTACACATCCACTCTCATGTTTTAAATATACACATTTATATGATCCATTGTCATTCTGTTTGCAATTTTGTTTGCTATCTACCTCTATTACAACATAAACAATGATCATACAGATTCAGACAATGTTTATTAAGAAGGACCGATATGACCTCACACACAGATTACAGCACTAATACCTCATACAGATTCAGTGTTGAGAAGGACCGTTATCCCTTCCCATTCTCGTGTTGGCAACAGCTTATTTAGAGTTAGTGGCTAACCATCTTTTACTGGATGATATATTCTGTCCTTTGGAAGCTCACTGAATCAGCAGTGATAGACTTTCTTCCTGGAAAATTGAGGAGCTAGATATTGAAGCTTTTCTCTATTCTAGCAAGCTTAACCTGCTACGTACAGTATCATAGAGTTTGTGTGTGTGTGTGTGTGTGTGTGTGTGTGTGTGTGTGTGTGTGTGTGTGTGTGTGTGTGTGTGTGTGTGTGTGTGTGTGTGTGTGTGTGTGTGTGTGTGTGTGTGTGTGTGTGTGTGTGTGTGTGTGTGTGTGTGTGTGTGCACGTGTACGTCTACATACTGTAAACAAACACACTACACATCTAGAACCTGTCTGCCCAGGTCCCGCCCTCGCCGTCTTCACCGCCCCTTCCAGCGCCGCCCATTTCCACCAAATAGATGCACTCGCAGGCAGCCATGGGCGGGCGTTTATCCTGGGGCGTGGGTTTGGCCGTGGGAATGGGCGTGACGACAGCGGTGGGCGTGTGGGCGTGGAAGGCTCTTCATGGACGGGTTTTCAAGTGAGTGTTCTTTGGCTTACCGTAAGAGGGCCATCCTTGCCATTGGTGTTATTGTGTCTCTATATACATATATGTACATGCATACATATATACATACACACATACACACACACACACACACATGTATATATGTGTGTGTATGTATATTATGTATATATATATATATATATATATATATATATATATATATATATATATATATATATATATATATATATATATATATATATATATATATTATATTATTATATATATATATATATATATATATATATGTATATATATATATATATGTGTGTGTGTGTGTGTGTGTGTTGTGTGTGTGTGTGTGTGGTGTGTGTGTGTATGGGTGTGTGTATGTGTGTGTGTGTGTGTGTGTGTGTGTGTATGGGTGGTGTGTATGTGTGTGTGTGTGTGTGTGTGTGTGTATGGGTGTGTGTATACATATATGGATTTATGTTTAATATACATGTAATTTATTTTCATCCTATAGGGAAATTATAAAAAAAGTGTTCTTCAATATACATTCCATGTATATTTTTTCTGCTAATAAACAAATAAGAAAATAATCAAACGGAAAAAAAGATAATCAACCAAGTAACCCCTCCCCCCCCCAAAAAAAAAATACTGCATTCTTTTCGATCTTGTTTTTGCTTTCTTTCTTTCTTTCTTCTTTTCGAAGATGGGAAGAAGTGGGTATACTAGACCAGCTGGTGATATACCCCTTGAAGTCGGCAAGGGGTGTTTCTGTTCCATCTGCCACGGCAAGAAGGCACGGCTTGGCGAAAGACCATCTGCAAGACAGGTTTGTTCGTCTATCTCTCTTTTTTTCTCTTTTTTTTCTCTTTTTTTTTCTTTTATTTTTCTTTTTTTTTCTTTTATTTTTATTTTTATTTTCCTTTTCTTTCTTTTTTCGTTTTCTTTTCTTTCCTTTTTCTTTGTTCTCTCTCTTCTCTCTCCCTCTCTCTCTCCTTCTCTCTCTCTCTCTCTCTCTTCTCTCTCTCTCTCTCTCTCTCTCTCTCTCTCTCTCTCTCTCTCTCTCTCTCTCTTTCCTCCTCTTTCTCTTTCTTTCTTTCTTTCTTTCTCTCTCTCTCTCTCTCTCTCTCTCCTCTCTCCTTCTCCTCTCTCTCTCTCTCTCTTCTCTCTCTCTCTCTCTCTCTCTCTACATACACACACACGCATAAACACACATACACATCATATTGTGTGTGTGTGTGTGTGTGTTGTGTGTGCGTGTTGTGTATGTGTGTGTGTTGTGTGTGTGTGTGTGTGTGTGTGTGGTGTGTGTGTGTGTGTGTGTGTGTGTGTGTGTGTGTGTGTGTGTGTGTGTGAGTGTGTGTGTTTATGTTTTCAGACCTTCAGTCTACCATTAAACATAATCCGATTAATTTGAATCAATCTTTTTAAAACACGTGCATGATTACATACATATCAGGTCATTCATGGTGATACGTGAAGACGGCAGCTTTATCTCGGGTCGTCATGCAGGGAGCCTCATGACTGTATCGGTGACTCTCGAGGCTCATGACCAGCTTACTCTCCACGCTCCAGACGGCTCGGATATACAGGTCGACCTCGACGGCGTGACGAGGAAGGCAGCCGTCGTGGAAGCGAGGTAATGGAGCTTCTCTGTTGACTTTCTTTTCCTCGGGACGTGTTTGTTTTGCTTTGTATGCATTCAGAACATTTTCTTGGTGTTTTTGACTCTTAAAAGGATAATCGTGTTTCTTATCGTGTGTGCATAATGAGGTAGATTAATACTCGTGTTCTGTTGAATATGAAATGCTTGTCAGAATGTGGGGAAAGGATGTAAAAGGAATTGACTGTGGGGACGAGGTGGCAGAGTGGCTAACGCGTATCCTCTTCGACGGAGAAACGAAAGTTCGACTCCTGTACAAAGGGAACGTGATGGAAGACAGACCAGCCAATTCGCCGCAGTACTTCACCTTCCCACAGTTTCAAAAGACAGATCGGGTTAGTTGCTAAGATCCTCAGGCATTATTTATATGCTTGGATTGTGTGGAATTCATGTTGAACAGATTGCAACAGGAACAACGAAGGGAAGGGCAAGAAAACACACGAATATGCCCGTGTGTTTTCTTGCCCTTCCCTTCGTTGTTCCTGTCGCAATGCTTGGATTGCTGTGTGTAATTTGTAAGACAACCTGGACCCCTTCCCTTTTCTTCCCTCAAGCGATACCTTTGACTATACTACCCTGCATAACCCATACCACGAAAGCATTGCAACAATCCAAAAAACACCCACCAAAGCACCACCCATGACAGATGTATTACGCCGACACCTGCGCTTACCTCGTAGCCACAGCCCCTTCGTTGCAAGACCTGAACGCACGCTTGCAAGAACCCGTCCCCATGAGCTGCTTCCGTCCCAACCTTGTGATCGAGTGCGACACGCCCTTCGATGAGGACGACTGGGCCTTCCTCAAGATCGGGGAAGTCGTGATGAGGAGACTCAAGCCTTGCGAGAGGTGAGGTCATGAGGAATGTGGAGTATGAGAAAGGAGGAGTCATGAGAAAAGTTATGAGACTGAGGAGGCGTGAGAAAGATGGGGTCATGAGGAAGAAGGATCAAGAGAAAATTGGGGTCATGAGAAAGAGGAGGTATGATGATGGTGTGGCTCATGAGAAAAGGAGACATGAGGAAGGTGGGATAATGTGGGAGAGGTGTGAGAAAAGTGGTCATGAGCAAAAGGAAGAGTGTGAAAGGCGGGGTCATAAAAAGAGGCATGAGGAAGATGATGATCATGAGAAAGAGGAGGCATGCATATGATGGGGTCTTGAGAAAGCTTAGGAATCATGAGGAAGGCGGAGTCATAAGAAAGAGAAGACATGAGGTAGGTGAGGTAATGAGAAAGTTAGGGTCATGTAAAAGAGGTGTCGTGAGAAAAGAGGTTCAGCAGGAGGTGAGATCATTAGAAGGTGAAATGGAGTCATGAGAAGGTGGATTCATGAGACCTGGGTGGGAATTTGAGAGTTACAGCGCAAGCAAGTCTGGATGAAATATAGAAACATGACAAATAATACATTAAAAAAAACACAGAGAAAAAACATATATCCTGATATACCAACTTCTCTTTTGCTTTCCTAAATTTGTCCGTGACAGATGTATACAAACGACAGTTAACATGAAGACGGGACTGCGTCACCCTAAAGGAGAACCCATTACCACTTTAAAGACGTAAGTACAGTTATAATAAGCTCATGTGCCAATGATTTAATATCTTTTTTTCCTGGGCATGGATCTGGTAGAATACTCAATCATATTTGTTTGTATCTTCATGAACCATTACCTATTACATTTGCATCTCACAGATATATTTATCTAATTATTTTCGACCCAGATGATATTCTCAAAAATCTATCATGCTCACCAAATTTGCTATCACTTTCGTGCTTCCATACCACCCTTGCTGCTGAACCGAGTCACTTTTGAAATACATTTTAGATTGTCTTTCTCTCTCTCTCTCTCTCTCTCTCTCTCTCTCTCTCTCTCTCTCTCTCTTCTCTCTCTCTCTCTCTCTCTCTCTCTCTCCTCTCTCTCCTCCTCTCTCTCTCTCTCAATTTATCTATCCATCCATCTATCTGTCTCTGCCTTCTCTGCCTCTTTCTCTGTGTGTCTCTGTCTCAATCCATCTGTCTCCTGGTGCCAGTATTTGATAAAATGTTTGGTTTCCTTCATCTGTTTCAGTTTGCCTTAAAAGATAGATTTTTGTTCTCCTTTCAAATGCATTTTCCCCATCACTTGCATTAGCTAAAACCCCACATTAAGTGTAACATTCTTGTTTCAATGCTTGTAAGCACTCCATCTTATCCTTTCTTCACATGTGCGTTTATTTGGTGTGAGTTGCTTCAATAAGAGGTTTGAGTTGCGCTCAACCTAATTTTGAAAATGATGCAAATCTCTATATCCAGTATTTGTAATAATACTTTGTGAAAACTAAGCATGGAAGAGACTACTGGATTTTATAATAATACATATTCTAAAAAGATGCAACAAAAGATAAAATCTGGACACTAATGCTTTTTTGCATAAAATATTAATCAAGCTAGTATGACCTGCACAACTTGAACACTGAGATATGCGCACACTGACAAACATGCTTACAAACACCCACATGTGTAAGTAGAACAGCCTTGATGATATTTTTTTCTTTTTGGCAAATCCTTGCAGATACAGGGTTCCTAAAGAACCAGAAAAGCTTGCAAAACTATGGAAAAACAAACCTATATTTGGAGTGAACATGGCCACTGAAAGTACAGGGGAGCTATGCAAGGGAGACATAGTGTATGTGGCTCGGTTATCTGCCCATCCTTGGTTCAGAAGCGCATAGTCTGAACTTTGACCCCTTGTTATATACCTCAAATTAAATTTAGTTGTATTAAAATCACCAAAGAATACGACCAATGGTCTTGATATATCATATGATTTTAAATGTCTAATTGAGAATATCTCAACTGTATTACAAGTAAATTTCTATCTTAGATATTGCTGCAATTTCAAGGAATATTAAATAATTACATAAAGGTATATAAATGTACAAACTGTAATGGAAGATATGTATAAAATCTACTTCATTTTTTATACAAATTTTTCACAAGCCCAATTATTTTAACATTTCTGTTTCTCAGTTAATCATACATATTGAAAGGTACTCTTCATGGAATAAGATCTCTCTCTGAGAATTCTCTCCTTCTCATTAATCCCTAAATCTTTATATAACAGCCTTGAGAAAGCAAAAAGTTGTCACTGTTAAACATCTGATACATTATCCTCAAGGTTATTTCATACCTGACCATAAACAAGTTTTCAGGTGAAAGATGAAATTCAAACACAAGCTGTAAATTCTTCCATTTTATTCAACAATCTAGAAAATACATGCCATCCTTTTTTGGTTTATAGGTCGGTAATCGTGCATTTCACACACACGAAAAATTAAGAGAAAATGTAGCCATCTTTCTTTTGTGTGAAATGAATGATTAATTGTTTCACTATTGCATAACATATCACTGTCAAGCATTGTCAAATAATCTTACATAAAACTATCTACAATATATGAAAATAGTTTTTATTAAATATAACCAACAATATACTACTTGGGATGATCTTAAACATGCACACATACACATAAACAACTTACACAATTCACACACATTTATATTTGGATGTAATGAGACCTAATAGAGATTGTTATTTTCTCATCAAATAACATTTTCAACTAACCCGTCTGTATTGCAAATGGTTTTAGTGTTTCTCTTTCTTCTTCAACAACAAAAATAAATGTTGAAACATTCTGAATAAAAAAAATGCTCTTTGTAACAAACAATTAGGAGTATGAATGAGAATTAATAATACCATAATGCAGATACATGATTCAAATTTCGGTGTTAAAATCTGATGCAGATGGAATACCAATGTGCAATATGGAATTATTCATTTCCATTCTGAACTCTTCTATGTAAAAAGTGTCTGCCAAGTTCAGTTCTATAAATGAACTTCAGGCATATTTCGATCAGAGTATGAATCATGAAAGCTGTACTTTCATTTTAAGTTGCAACCTCACCTAAACACCTGATA